>CM074958.1:19734163-19744364 GCA_037577455.1 Pangasius macronema
ACTCCCAAAGAGAACCTCAACATCTTCAGCTCTGCTACCTCTAGCTCTGACTCCTGTCTCTTCCTCAGTGACACTGATATATATATCAGTGGTAGAATTCATGGATGATTTTGAGCACGACGTCTATAATGCATGATGAGGTCGCTCTCGGACATACATTAGATATACATTAAAATTTGTTTTTAGATTACCAGATAATGTTTAAGGGTTGACAAATGTTCATTTCCTTCTGATGTGGTTGTGACCCATTGGCTCTTTAGTGGCTTTAGAGAGACTGGTGCTGCTCATGGAGTAAATCACACAGACTGAAGGACAGCAACTCGGTCTATTCAGACCAACAGCCACAAGAAGAAGGTCATAGCAATGAGAAAGCAAGGGAGGAAAAAAAGGAGAGGAAATGACAAACAAATGAGCGCAAGCAGAGAAGATCTTCATGAAGGACGGATGAGGGGGAGTATGGGCGGTTGAGAAGTGAGCAAAAGTTCTGTTGCTGTAAACGAGCCAAGCCTATTTACAAAGATGTTGTCCAAGACACAACGGACCTCATTAATCAAATAATCAATTTGTTCGTAAAAATTTCTTGCAGGAACATTTGCACAAGAAATGTGGTATTCATGGAAAAACAAATCGAATCAGAAAAACGTTACATCCTACAAGAGTTCATCATTTTAATGTGTAAATTTATGTGACTGTTGGGCTAAATGATGTAATCGTAATGGTACAAATGGTACTGTCAAATTTAAATAGTTTATTTCAATGCCACCAGCAAATTGAACCAAAAAATGGTCAAACTCATTCATATTCATATTCAGTCATTTCATATTAATGATCTGAAAGAACACAATCCAAAACCAACCCACAAATTAAGACAAATAAAACTTATCATTCAATTTTAACAAACCCTATAAAAGAAAGAAGATAGAAGCGTTACTGTGTGTCTTATGGTAGCTGATGCGCTGCAGTGGCTGAGCTGCATTATTGGAAAATTGAGTGCACACTGTGCTTAAGTTTGTGAGCTTTGCCTTTTATGGAGTTTTGTGGGTATAGATAAATGTAAATCAGCTGTGCCATGACCACGCTTGGTTAGTTACATCCGATTGGCATTTACACGCATTCAGCAAAAAAAAACATTTACACACTTTGCTAAATGACTGATAAATTAGGTCTTACTAATCATGTGAGGACCTTCCACTGACATAATTATTGATGCAGCTAATTAATGATGTGCTACACTTAATCTTAAGTGCTGTATATCCAAGAGGAAACATTTTGGCTCTTTTAGTTTATTAAATTTAAAGCTTCTGTTTTTATAGTAATAAAGTAATAAATTTTCCTTGTGATGACCAGGCACGTGCCCTCTCAAGGTCAAAACTGTCAGATATTCCTATCCTATAAATCCTATAAACACACACACACACAGATTGTTGAAAGAAACATGATGACATTAACGAAACACCTTGATGACACAAAGCACAATGCTATTCATTAGCAAGAGCAGACCAGCGAGATGAACTGTGCATGTAACTGTAAAGCAGAGAAGGTCAAAATATGGCGAAGATTAAAAAAAAGAGACTGAAGAGAAAAAGCAAGACAGTGTGAGAGGTGTAAGAGGTGGTGAGATGGTGTGTGAGAGGGTGAGAGCGTGTCCTTTTATCCAGCGGAAAGTCCCAGCTATGGAGGTACGAGCAGGCCTGGAAGAGCAGCACACAGATGGAAACAAATACAGCATGGTGGGGGAGGAGAGGGGTGAAAGGAAGGCGGCGGGAAGGGAAAAGGGGGCGGGGTTTAGCTTTGTGCTGTTCCTATCAGGTATAGGCAGGGGCAGGCTGTGGGAACAAGAGAGGGAAGGGGAGAGAGAGAGAGAGAGAGAGAGAGAGAGAGAGAGAGAGAGAGAGAGAGGGAAGGCGAGAGGTAGACGGAGATGCACACTCTGACTCGCACAGCCAGTGGCACTGAAGTCAGTTGTAGCAGTGAAATAAAACACAGCCCTGGACTGAAACCTGGGACCCTGAGCCTGGAAGATCAGCACCGGTGCCAGGAGATATGTCCGAATCTAATGTTCAGTCCAAGAAGGCCGGCATTCGGGCCGCTGTCATCCTCATTGGACTACTCCACAAGTCCAGGAGGCACAAGGAGAGAGAGAAGGAGAGGGAGAGAGAGAAGGAGAGGGAGAGGGAGAGAGAGAAGGAGCGGTGGGTGAACTTCTGTATTCCTTTTTCTGCATGGTCTTGATTTCTGCTCTTGACTTGTAGCAGCTTTTAGGATGGGGATATTAATATTGCAATAAATGTTCCAATATACTTCTCTCAGAGGAGCAAATGAATCACTGATGCCTCTTTAACACCAGACAGCTGCACGCTAAAGGATGATAAAGTCTATTTTTGGAGCAGTTGTTAGTTTTTTTTTCCACCAGTTTCTTAAGTAGTTGCTATTAAAATAAGACAGAATTGAAAGTTTTTTTTTTTATAGCCTTTTAAAAATGATGGCAGGGTTTTTCCTGGTAATGTGCAAGAAATATGATGATACATACCATGACCTTAGGGAGAAAAAATAATAACAATAATTTTAATTTATAAGCGTCTTTTAAGGTATACAAGTCCACTGTAGAGATCTCAAAACACATATAAAACAATGTAATGATTATAATAGTAGTAATGAAATTTAAATAAAGGAAAATTACAAAAAAAACAACAACAACAACAATGAAACCTTTCTTAAGAAATCGTGTCTTTGGTTATGAATGCTTGTCTCTGCTATCATGAGTACCATCAGTTCGAGGAAAATATTTGTAGAGGAACATGGTTACGGTGCGTAGTTGCACGAGGAGTATGAGTGTCGTAGCTTTCCACATACATCTGCATTGGGAAAGTGAGCTACTAATACCTGTACGCTTCAGTGAAAGTGTTGCTTGTGTGGTTTTATTAACAGTTAGCCTCTTGGACATGTTGTAACTGGGACAGTGCGAGTCAAATGGATAAAGAGTCAGGTTTGTAGAGAGAAAGGAAGTGAGATACAGCCTTTTGTTGGAGCGACAGGTGTGCCTCATTCGCTCCAGACCTCAAACTAAATGGATAAAAAAAAAGAAGAAGAAGAAGAAGCCCTTCCTCTTGAGACTTCCCAATGATGTTCCTGAGTGTCAGACTCTCTGTAAAAGCAAGACAAGTTGAAAAGTCTGACTAGCTGTTGACTTTCTTAAGTGTCTCCCAGAGGACTTGAGCTTTTCACGTCCACTACTTACCTGTAACATGGACATTTCCCAGCAATCCGGACTGACTCTGTTTGGCTTTTTGTGTGGCCAATTGTTCCGCTTCCTGTCTAATCATTAGTCCGTATTTGAGCAGGTAACACAGCATGGCTTGTTTTCTACCTGCCGCTTGCAGGCTGATTTGCATGAGTTCGTCTGATAGCTTCCCGTGTCCTTCAGTATGGCTTTATAATACGGCACTATGACTTCTCAGTGGATTTGTTTGGAGAGTTAATGATGATTCTTGGCTTCCTTTTGGGGCTCTAATTAGAACCGTGGAGGGAAAATGTTCGCTTTAGGATGGAGGACAAACTGAAGAACCCATAAGTTTCTTCCACATGGATAAATATGTCTTCCTGAGAGTATCATCAATACACAATACTATAATACAACACAATACTCCCAGCAACAAGTTATCTTACTACATCATCTTAAATAATACCCATTTAAATTTTCATATAATGTTATATGATGTGTTTGTTTTGATAAATATAACCACAGATATAATCATAGTTTTTATAAGATATAAAAAATATTTTTATTGAATAATTTAACATATTTAAATTTAATTAACCTCATTTAAATATCATTAAACAATTTAACGTATGATTTTATGCAATGATTTTCATTAATAATTTGTGTATTTTTCTTTATTATTTTTATTTAATCTCATAATTGTAGGTAATAATTTTGACATTTTAGCCAAACTAAATATTGCACTATATGTCAACTATCATTTAATAGTTTATTTATTCATTTAACATATTTATTATTTACTAAAATAATTTATTATATTTAATAATTGTTGTTAATGAAGGGTACAGTTTATTTAATAATTTTATGCGAAATTAATTGCATGCAGTATGATATATGCAATAATTAATTTAATAATTTTATTTAGTTAGTTAATAAAATTTTATTTCTAATTTTTATTTAATACTTAATATTAGCAATTATATCATTATTAATAAATATTATATTATATTTACACAGTATTTTATTTATAATAATAATAATAATAATAATAATAATAATAATAATGTATTATGTTTATATTATATTACTAATATTATTAATAATTTTATATTTTTTAAATAAATTTTTTTACTTTTTTATCCAACCTATATATCATGCAGTATGTTTAGATACTGTGATTATTTATTTATTTATTTTTTATTATCACCCATCTTTTTTAATCGTAATAATCCAGATGAGCAGTAAGCAGCACAGGCAGTCGGACTCACCTGCGGCAACAAGCCGAAGAGCCGTCAGTGTGTTTGATGAGAATAAATGGCTCTTTTCAGTGCGGTGTGTGATGGATTGGCTGTGATTGGGAGAGAAAACAGCTGGCCTGCTGCATCTGATAGACAAAAAGGATTTCTGTGAAAAAGCCCGAGCTGCTGCGTGTCTCTGATTGAGAGTTGATTGCTCTGTAATTGCTAACAGTTTAAACACGGTTGAACAACAGCGAGGCAGATAATTATTGCAGCTTTATAGATGATGAACATTGTGCAGGGTGTGATTATGATTCATTTCAGCGGCTGGACGCTCTCTGGAGCGACACTGACTGAGCGACCACGGCCCGTGACCTTCCGCAGGGTCGCCGCTTCCACTTCAGGCTGTGCTGCTCTTTTTCCATTTATCTCCACAAAATCCAAAAATATGAGCGTGTAATGAAGCGAGTCAACATGTTAGCCAGTTTCCCTTTTTTCCTTTCCATGGCGAGGCTCTTAATTTTCTCCCATTCCATCATTTGCTCCTCTCATTAAGCTGGCGCTTTTGCTTTCTCACACTGAATCACACCATTTCCACACCTTCTGCTCCTTTACTGTTTCTTTTCTTGCCCTGAAAAAACCTTTTTTTCCTTTTATTTTAACTCTTAAACAGTTTTACTCTCACTTTACTCACTTCGTTAGCTAATCTAAATATTATATTAGATAATAATAATAATAATAATAATAATAATAATAATAATTATTATTATTATTTCTTACTTAATAATTTAATTTATTGTCTTCATTTAATTATTTAAATTTAATAATTTGTATATTTTTATTATATTATATTTATTACTTTTATTTCATAGTACCTTGTTAACTAACATAAATGTCACGATTTATTTATTTATTTTTTTAATTTATTTTCTTACTTACTTACTTATTTAATACTTTTTGTTAATCATTTGTCTATTTATTTCTTTTTTTATTAATATTAATTCAATATTAATATTAAATGTTAAATTATTAAATATTAAATAAAAAAATATATAATTTTAATGTATTAAAAAAAGAAGACTAAAGCTAAAAGCTAAAATGTTGACTTAGTTCATTACATACTTATGACTAAAGAATATTTTAACCCTTAACCATTTTTCTCTCATTAACACTTCTTTTCCTCTCTCTCTCTCTCTCTCTCTCTCTCTCTCTCTCTCTCTCTCTCTCTCTCCCCCCCATCGTGAGAAAGCATTTATGATTAGCAGCCGTGTGAGATTACAAGGGCATAAGCTCCTAATTCAGTGACACACAAACACACACACACACACACACACACACACACACACACACACACACACACACACACGTACACAAACATAGCCAAATCTCCTGTGACCAAGGGCTCGTTATAATATGCCGTGAATGAGTTATGCGCCTACGTAAACGCGTGATGTGTATTTGGGAATGCGTGGCCTATGGCAGGTTTATAACCTGGGAAAACACCAGCGTCATTCATCCAGAGCAGGCGTCAGATCCATGGGAGGCTGAGAGAAGTGACACGTTTAAGATTACTGAGGCTCTATATGGAGGATAATAAAGTGAGCGGTGTAATAAAAGTCTACAGTAAAACAATGATCAGTGAACCTCTGACATGACTCCAGGATATTTTGGAGTTGTTTAACTACATGTACCTTGAGAAGAAAAATGTAGCGGACTGTACCATTTCTCGGACCATTCAGAATGGAGAATCCAACAGTGCCATGGTATAGCCCGCTATACGGTATCACATAAAGAGATTAAAATAAACATGTGTAATGTGTAATCATTGACATGGTGAAGTTACCTGTAAGGAGACGTTTATGTCACATTTACAGAAGGAGTCTCCAGTGTCAGCTCTCTGTGATAATCAAGTTAAAGCTGTAGCTGTAAGTTCTCCCATATCTTCAGGACAGAGATCTTTACGCTTTCCAGGGTCTATAACATGACAAGCTGTATTCTGTTTGCCTTAATAACTACAAGGGAGATAAAAAGAAAGAGAGGCTGGTGATGGAACGACTGTTTACATCCAATATTAAATGTAGCTATGAGGGTGTGTCAAGTGAAAACCTTAAAAGTGAGACATACAGAATCCTGTAGATTTTACAGTTATTTACTGGCATCCTAAACCCAATAAAGCACTGTAAAATTTACAGTAAACAACTGTGAAGCATATTTACAGTAAAATATAGTGTAATATCTACACAGTATAAAATGTGTAAGTCGCTCTGGATAGGGCGTCTGCCAAATGCTGTAACTGTAAATGTAAAATATCACATAACCCAGTATGTTGATGCAGGATACAGCCGAGATGAAGAGTCTTGCTCAAGGATCCAATCAAGGCAGTTTTTTGGTTCTGGGAATTGAACACATGACTTTCTTATCTCTAAGTCGAAGCCGTGACCACTGAGGGGGGCAGTCGTGGCCTAATGGTTCGAGAGTTGGACTTGTAACCTGAAGGTGAAAATGAAGGTGGTGGGTTCGAGTCTCGGGTCCGGCAGGGATTGTAGGTGGGGGAGTGAATGACCAGCGCTCTCTGCCACNGTGTGTTCACGGGTGTGTGTGTTCACTACTGTGTGTGTGCACTTGGATGGGTTAAATGCAGAGCACAAATTCTGAGTCTTGGTCACCACACTTGGCCACAAAGTCACTTCACTTCACTGAGCTACCGCATCCAGAACAACTAGCTTGTTCTGATTCAGTGGTGTTAATTCAGTGCAAGTGGTTGAATCAATGCAAGGTAGCTGGGGTGGTGTTGTGGTGTAGTTGTGGGAGCTATGGTTAAGGCTTTGCGTAACACCTCAGAAGGTTGTGTGTTCAAATCCCAGTGCTGCTAAGCTGACATTGTCAGGCAAGACCTGTAACCTTCAACTCAGCTGTATCTATACAAATGAGTAAGGGTTATGTGTCCGTTTATACAACATCAAGGTGTTACTGTAAATATATTTTACAGTTGTTTAGTGTAAATTGTACAATACTTCACTGGCAACTCAAATTTCCAGTAAATTACTATAAAATTTACAGCAATTTATTACACTGTAAGTTAGACAAACTCTCAATTCTCAATAGCCTCTTCTATTGCTACCTTAAACTTAAACCTATTTGCAATAAACAATGCAAAAAGAAGGTTTTCATTTGACTTACCCTCACCCTAGATAGATAGATAGATAGATAGATAGATAGATAGATAGATAGATAACTCCGCTTCATCACACCACCCTGCTGTTGATTATTTATTATATCTAATGGATGTTTTCAGCAATGGATAATTGTTATATAATAATATAATTATAATAATCTGGAGGGAACCGTAGTTGGGTCTAGATTTCCACTCATTCAATACATTTTATGTTGGTGATATTATAGATTTTTAGAAAAAAAAGAGGTTTGTAAGGGTTCATTGGATAATTAAAGGTTCTTCCCTTCATAGTGGGTTCTACTTGAAAACCTTAAAGTTTCCCCACTGGAGATGATACTAGATAATAAACCTTACTGTGAGTTCACAGGGGATGTAAACAGCACGTGTGCATAGCATAAGCCAAACAATTTGTCCACTACTCTAGCAAGTGATTTCTAAGCTAGCGGATATTACCATGGTTTGATGTTGTAGATATATTAATTATATTGCTACTGAACTATGCGAAAGGTTTTAGACCGAAATAATGCTTAAGGTTGAAAAGTTGTTTCAGACAACTTGACCTTACAGTTCCAAGTTATCAATTATGCAAAATGTATTGTGTTTGAGATCTTCATCGAGAACCAAACTGGCTGCAAAAACTTATTTTAAATATCATCATTTTATGCAATTATTCATTGCAAAGACCTTGAACACTAACTGCACATGAAATGTACCACATAAATTAGCATCTTTGTTCGGTAAATTTAGAGTGCTTTCTGCCTGACTCTGTGTACAGTATATCCATTGACTTATCCATGCCTGTGTGTGTGTGTGTGTGTGTGTGTGTCACCGAGCATGGTCACTAAATTCACCAGATGACACAGCACTGTCATACTGTATAAGCGACCCTACAGGCTACCACGCTAGTCTTCTATCATGTATTTATTCAGTTCTATTCTGCACTATTCACTCCACGATGTAAGTACGTCTTTTCAGCATTATTTGATATCAGCGTGTATATCCAGCTGCATAAAGCAGATCTGTGTACCCTGTGAATTATTGTTCATTGAGGTCTGACGTAACCGCTTCCTGCCTGACCCCACATTTATCTATTGAACTCTTGATGACATTGGCTCACAGATTCAGTATGAGAACCGGATGAGCTGCTTTTGTCTCTATAACAAGTGCCACACTGACAGAGCCACCTATTTACAGAGCGACAGAATGTGGCTTTCTGGAGCTATTTTTAGAGCACGTTTTTTTTTTCTCCCCCACGCTCGTCCTTTCTCTCCCTATTTGCTGTACGCTGAATCCTATGGGCTGCCCTCCATCTCCACTTACAGTTTGCATGTAAACAAAGTGCTCAAAGCACCTAACAGTCACAGGCAGGCCAAGAGATTATACACGTGGGATCATACAGTACATCACTGCATTTTTTTTTTTTACAAATAAGAATTTTATGTTCAACACAAACGAATAAGCTACAGAAATGTACACTAATTGTCCCAGCTGTGTTAATTAAGGAATATAAACACATGCTGAAGTGTTTTATTGCTCTTACACAACAGCAATTTTCCAACGATAAAAATTGTTACACTTATTTTTTTTTAAATAAAGAAGGACATCATACTTTTTATCCATTTATAGTTGTTTTTAATGATGTGGAACGTCTATGAAACAAGTTAGTTCCTGTTATCGTGGCCATTAGAGCTATAAAAGGTTGTTCTCTCTCCAGTTCTCTCTCTCTTTCTCTCTCTCTCTCCTTCTTTTTTGTAACATCTGGCTATTACAAAAAGCGCTGACACTGGAGACTCCTTCCAATAAAGGCTAAATACAGAAAACGTCCCCATATCAATGATTGCATATGGTTTCAAAATCCATTTCTGTGGAGTGTTCCTTTAAAACAAGTGCCTTAATTATATACTGTGATTTGCATAGAAAATTAATCAACACCTTCTGACCAATCAGAATTGAGAATTCGACAGCAACGTGGCATAAGATAAAAGCCTTTGCGCTAAAACCAAAGACGCAAACTTCAGACACTAAACACGTCTTGTCTGAAAAAACCTTTCAAGAAACCTGTATGTGAACAAAATAAATATATCCAGTATACCAAAGACTCCCAGACCCAGGTCGAATTAGAGAATATGCTACCTTCATAGCATACCACATCCCACAATGCAACATTCATTTCATTAAAAAAATAATAAAAGCCTGTGGTGAAGAGACATGTAAAGACCATGGCTACATTGTGCTAGCTAATCTTCTTAAACTAATTTCTTGCCCATACTGTATGTAAACAAGCTAAAGAACAACCATTAGCGAAGCTAAACAGCTTCTCAGCTTGCATTTATAAACAAGTTAATATAATATTATTCTTTTGTTTCCTTCTCAGAACCCTTAACACCTCCTCAGAACTGTTTATGATGGCGTATTTGATACAGAGAAATGTTTATGCTAGTTAGGCTAGTTCGGCTAGTTCTGCCAGTATTTATATTGCGTACCTGTTTCAAAATTGAGGCTAACGTGTTCCTTTCTGTTTTTCTTCTCCGTTCAAATTGGTTCATAACATCAGTTATTAACAATTTA
>CM074958.1:19753573-19764683 GCA_037577455.1 Pangasius macronema
TCTTCCATCTTGTATGATGGAAAATTTGTAGCTTACTTTGCAGAGGAATTTAAACAGTTTTTGTCTATCAATGCAGCCTCTACAGATGACCCATCCTTGTTGTGGGAGACATCCAAAGCCTACGCTAGAGGTCTTATTATCTCATATACAAAAAGCAAACGTGAACAAGCTGAACAGATGTATATTCTGCAAGCCAAACTGAAACAAACTGAAAAAGACCATCAGAAAAAACCATCCACTAGAAAACTCAAAGAAATCTCTGCGCTTCGCTCAGCATTAGATTGTTTATTAACAAAAGAGGCAGAGACTATAATTAATTAGATTATAAATAATTTGCAAAACAAAAATTATATGAACATGGTGACAAACCTGGAAAATATTTGGCATACCTGACAAGGAAGAAGTCAGACTTGCAGACTATTTCCTCAATTAGAGACATAAATGGTACAAAATGTTCAGACACGGTCATTATTAATGATACATTCAGGAACTTTTACGAAAATCCTTATAAATTTCAAATGCATAGTAATGCTCCAGGCTTAATGGATGCCTTCTTCTCCTCCTTGACTTCCCTAGGCTGACAGAAGACCAGAAAGCTGGTTTGGATTCTCCCATATCTAGGAAAGAGGTGCTGGATGCTATTACAGAGCTACAGTCTGGCAAAGCAGCTGGGGCAGACGGACTCTGTGCTGAGTTTTATAAAGAATTTCGAGATATATTGGCTGACGCACTACTAGATGTGTATAATCATTCATTTAAAAAAGGCCTTCTACTGATTTCTCTGACGGAAGCAAACATATCAACTATACTGAAAAAAGGTAAACAGCCTGTAGATTGTGCCTCCTATAGGCCAATCTCCTTAGTAAATGTGGACTTGAAAGTTCTCTCCAAAATACTCACAAAGCGTCTAGAAGGCTTACTCCCTTTGCTGATCAACAAGGACCAAACCGGCTTTATTAATGGTCATAACTCCTATAACAACATGTGCAGGTTATTAAACATAATCCAATTCTTTCTTCATAAGTCAGTGAATGGTTTAGTGGTTTCCCTTGATGCCGAAAAGGCATTTTACCGTGTTGAATGGCCCTGTCTATTTTACTCATTATACAAATTCGGTTTAAGTAAGAATTTTATTAACTGGGTCAAGCTTCTGTACACCAGTCCTTACTCAGCAGTTCTTACAAATGGCTTGCGATCTCCTAATTTCCAGGTTTGGAGAGGTAAAAGACAGGGCTGTCCGCTCTTCCCCCTGCTTTTTGCTCTGGCTATAGAACCACTGGTGGATGCGGTGCGAGCTCATGAGAATATACACGGCATAACTATTGGAGAAAGACAGCATAAGATTACTCCCTATGCCAACGATGTTCTGGTGATAATGACTCGGCCTGAGGTATCTATTCCCTCCCTTATTGAGACTATTAACAGATTTAGTGCCTTTTCAGGTTACAAAATTAACTTCAGCAAATCAGAATTATGCCGTTAGGCACTTTAAAACAAAAGCCTCAGGTCCCGTCTCCGTTCCCCTTTAATTGGTCTCCAGAGGGTTTTGTTTATTTAGGAATTAAGATAACACTTTTATAACTTTTTTGAACAGTTGTACAAGACCAACTTCACTCCTTTGTTTGAACGTATTAGATCGGATTTAGAGAGATTGCCATTATCCTGGTTGGGCTGTGTCGATCTTCTGAAAATGAATATCCTGCCTAGGTTATTATACCCGATTCAGATGATTCCAGTTCTCTTTCCACATGGTTTAGTAGGTTCATATGCGCAGGGAGGAAACCACGCCTTAAAATAACAACTTTATCTCCCATCCTTAAAGGGAGGTCTCTACCTCCCAGACATTCGAAAATATCAGCTCAGTGCCCAAATGCATGTTGCTGCTGACTGGGTGCAAAATCCTGAGTCTCTCTGGCTTGATATAAAAGGCTCCATGCCCAACTTCCCTTTAAAAAACTTATTATTTCTGAAAAAACTTAAAACTCTGAAAGTGTCCTGTAGTAACCCATTCACAATTGCCACTGTTAAGGCATGGCAGATTGTCCAAAGGTTAGAGGGTAGGTCTCAGATAACATCTCTTTTCACTCCGCTGTGTGATAATCCAAATTTTCTACCCTACAATACAGATACAGGATTTCAGGTTTGGGCAACCACAGGGATCTCCACTCTCTCTGATTTATTGGAGGGACCCTCCCTGGTGTCCTTTGATCAGCTAACTAGAAAATACAATATTCAAAGACAGGATTTTTTCATTACTTACAAGTGAGGTACTATGTCCAGAGGAGCACTACAATTCTCTCCAACCAAACTGTCTCTGATTCTGAAAACCAGCTGTTCAGGCCAAGACATAAACCCTCAATAAAATCCTTTTATATTCTGTTGAAACAATATGCTGTCAAGAACACAGCTCAGTTGAAGAAGACTTGGGAAAAAGAACTAAACATGGTGATCAGTGAGGAGGACTGGGATGAAGCCTGGGAAAATGTTATATCTCTGAGTGTTTGTAACAGAGTGAAGGCGATTCAACTTAAAATCCTACATCGAGCTCATATCATATCTCAATTTAGTTCGGACCTTTCTGCGCTATGTCCAAAATGTAAAAACAGAAGTGGGCAATCTCACTCACTGTCTTTGGTCCTGCAAGAAAATACAGCAGTTTTGGTATGTTATTAAATGTGAAATTGATAAGATCCTCTTTGCTACTATAGAGTATGGTCCACTATGTTTATTACTTGGGATGACAAATGCCACTATCATTGGGAAACATAGAAGGCAACTCTACAGGATGCTCACATTCTGTGCTAGAAAATGTATCTTTCTGAACTGGACCATAGACCAAGATCCATCTAAGACACAGTGGCACCGGACTGTACTTGAACATGCTTCGCTGGACATGCTAACTCTGACCAGCAAGTTACATAATAGAAGTAATGTGTTTCATAAAATATGGGAACCTTTTATGATGTACATGGGTTTGGATATCTCTACTATTTTTGTTAGAGGTTTTATATAATGTGAACATGTAAGACCCATATTTCTGTCATGTCATAGTCTCTGGGTCTTCCACCTGTCATTATTAAAGCCGAATTGTTTTGTTTTGTGTTCTACTTTGTTCTGTTTGTTATGGAAAAAACAATAAATATATATGGGAGAAAAACAAAAGTACATTCATGTCAGCTACTGCACATAGTTTTATCAATAATCTCCCAGAGTTATCAGCTTTGATTGGATAACTGTCTGACCACACGGAACTTGATCAGGCAACTGAATACTGACAGTCATCGTTCTGCTACACTCTAGATAATGTAGCTCCATTTAAAAGAAATATAATTAGAGAGAAAAAAACAGTACCCTGGTATAGTGATTACCCATGCACCTTTAAAGAGACCACTTGAAAATTAGAATGTAAATGGTGTCAAAGTAAACTGGTAGTATTCCAAACTGCATAGAAGAAGAGCCTCTTGAGCTATAGAAAGGCTTTTAATGCTGCTAGATCCACTTACAGTCATGTGAAAAAATTAGGACACCCACAAAGGCCTGTTTTTTTTTTTTAAACATAGTTAAACATATGGACATTTGATCTTCATTTAACAATATACATCTTTTTAAAATGATCTGTAAAATGTTTAAAAAAAATCAAATTTCTTGTGAGGAAAAAGTTAGGACATCCCCACATTTATTTGTACTTAAAATGGCTAAAATTACCTACAGGTGTATCACATCAGGTGCAAATTATTAGAACATCGTTACAGAGCATTTTGAAGGAGGCTTGCCTTATTTAAATCTCAGACATTTAGTATGGTTTGCTCTTAATTGTTGAAGTGAGAGGTATCACCATGGTGAGATACAGAGAGCTCTCTGAGGCCTTCAGAAAACAGATTGTTGATGCTTATGAGTCTGGTAAGGGATATAAAAAGCTCTCAAAAGAATTTGTAATCAGCCATTCCACTATCCGGAAAATCATTTACAAGTGGAGAACATTTAAAACAACTGCCAACATGGCCAGGTTAGGCCGTCCAAGCAAATTCACCCCAAGAGTAGACCGCAAGATGCTTAAAGAAGTCTCCAAAAACCTTGAAATCACGGGATCTACAGCAAGCTCTTGCTACAGTTGATGTGAAAGTGCATGAATCTACAATCAGAAAGAGACAGCACAAGAATGAAGTTTGCCAAAGAACACATAGACAAGGGCCAAGACTTGTGGAATAAGCTCACCATCATTGAATCCACTATGAATTCTACATTGTATCAGAAGGTGCTTGAGGAACATGTGAGATCATCTGTCAAAAAAAAACTGAAGCTGAAGAGGAACTGGACCTTGACAATGACATGACAATGACCCAAAACATAGCAGTAAATCCACCAAGGACTGGCTGAAAAGTAAAAAATGGAGAGTTCTGGAATAGCCAAGTCAAAGCCCAGATCTAAATCCTATTGAGATCCTGTGGGGTTATTTGAAATGGACTGTGCATGGAACAAAGCCCTCACACATCAGACAGTTGAAAGAATTCTGCATTGAGGAGTGGGGGAAACTTTCTTCCAGTCGATGTCAGAAACTGGTAGATGGCTTATTCCAACCAAAGGGGGAAACACTAGCTATTAGGGCATAGGGTGTCCTAACTTTGTCCTCAGTTGAAATACTAATTTTTGTTGATTTCTTTTGTTTAATATGTGAAAACAAAGTGATTTTTTGTTGTTTACATGCAATTACATAATTTTCATCTACAGGTACAAATTAAAACAAGATCATAAATTGACATGATTGAAAGAACTGAATATTTAATGGGGTGTCCTAATGTTTTCACATGACTGCATCTCTCAACCCTAATAGAAGATAACAAAAATAATCCTAGATTGTTGTGTCAAAATCTGCAATAAGGTCAAGTAACACAAGCAAGGAGACACAACCCTGATCAGTGGCCAGTAGTAGGTCATTTACCACTTGAAACAGTGCTGTCCCAGTGCTGAGAGTCCTGACTGATAGATTTCATGAATGTTATTCCTGTGTAGATATGATCATAACCGCTTCAACCTTTTCTATGATCTTAGAGATAAGAGGGAGGTTTGATATTAGCCTATAGTTGGACAGCTCACAGGAGTCACGGTAAGGTTTTTTAATCAGGGGGCTTATAACTGCTACTTCAAAGGATTTAGGTACATACTGTAACAAAGTTAACTGGGAATAAGACCACCACAGAAGCATGCACACCATCAATATGTAGTGATGAAGCGATAGTAGTGATGATTTCATGACCTATTACAGGCCTCTGATCAGGGTTGTGTCTCCTTGCTTGTGTTTCTTGACTTTAGTGCAGCGTTTGAAACCATTCATCATATTATTCTTCTTGATAGACTAGAAAATGTTGTTGGAGTTAAGGGAAAAGCACTTTCCTAGCTCAGGTCTTATTTGACTAATCGTTATTAGTTTGAAGATGTAAATGGTGACTTCTCCATGTATAGTAAGGTAAATTTTGGTGTTCCTGAATCTAAAAAAGTTCTATTTTAGGCCTACTGCTTTTTTTTGCTATATATGCTACCTATGGGTAAAATTATTCGT
This sequence comes from Pangasius macronema, assembly GCA_037577455.1. Classification (NCBI taxonomy): domain Eukaryota; kingdom Metazoa; phylum Chordata; class Actinopteri; order Siluriformes; family Pangasiidae; genus Pangasius; species Pangasius macronema. The sequence goes on from CM074958.1 coordinate 19,759,131, forward strand.
AAACATGGTATGAGCTTTCACTTTATGCTGATGACACATAGTCCCTTTTGAATCTGGTTTCTCTCACTGAGTTTTTCCTTGCCACTGTCACCCCTGGCTTGCTCATTAGGGATAAATTCACAAAGTTACAATTTATTTTGATTTAATTTAATTTGAATGTATTTATTTCTGTACAGCTGCTTTGTGACAATGTCCATTGTTAAAAGTACTATACAAATAAAATTGAATTAAATTGAATTCAATGATGAGAGCATCATCTCAGATGAGAGCATCAGCTCAATAAAGTTGAATAATGTGTAAAGGACATCAGACACTGGGTGCTTAGTAACTTCCTTCTACTTAATTATGACAAGCCAGAAATATATACACTAGGACCACATGCAGCTAGAAGTAAGCTTTCTGATTAAATAATAACTCTAGATGGCCTTTCAGTTATATCCTGTGCAGCAGTAAAAGTCCTTGGTGTGATTATCAACTCCAGTCTTGTATTTGAAGCTCATGTAGATAATATTACTTGGATAGCTTTCTTTCATCTCAGAAATATTAAAATAAAAAATATAATGTCACTACATGATACAGAAAATTTTGTTTATGCTTTTGATACCTCTAGGTTGGATTATTGTAATACCTTGCTTTCTGGATGTTCCAGTTGTTAGGACTTGGACTATCTTGGCCTCTAGAGGCCGCTATTGCTTCTGTGTTTTGTGTTTTGTTTTGACAGCCATGTGCTTTTGTTTTTCCATGTCCTTGTGCCCCGCCTACTCCTCATTACCTACACATGTTTTCAGTTTGCCCCTTGATTTGTTTGCATATTTATACTCCCTCAGTTTGGCCTCTAGTCACAGAGTCTTTGTGTTTAAGTCTAGTAACCTCTGTTCAGTGTTCCTCACCTATGTCTTTGTGTTGTTTTGGTACTTTGCTTTCTTGTGGATTTTTTGGACTTTGTATTTGCTGTTTTTTGGATCTTCTGAGCGTTTGGATTGTTGCCTCTTCTTTTCTAATTATTGGTTTCTTTGATTTTGTACTTTTGGAATTTTTTTTCCCCTTATTTTTTCCCTAGGCATTTGGATTATACTTTTGTTATTCTTTACCTTGGATTTAGATCATTATTAATAAACTGTTCTTCTACTTTACTCTCGCCTCACTCCTCTGCACTTGAGTCATTCCCCTGGTGGCCTAGTGGGGGTTTGCTTGGTTACCACACCAGCGACCCGGGTTTGATTCCCAGCAAAACCCTAACAGAAAGACTCCGTCATGACCGACTCAGCAGTGGCTTCTTCAACTGTCTACCTGGCTAACCTTCAGGGAATTGTGGCCGCTTTAACATGCCTCGGAACTACCATGGACACTCATGGACGAATACTTGTGACCCAACGTGAGGCCCTTGCTCGCCACGAGGAACTGCTTCAGCAAATTGGGAGAGCCCTGGCACAGCTGACTCCTCTGCCTCCATCTCCTCCTCCTGCTCCAGTGCTTCATGCCACGCTGCCTCCTTCACCTCATGAACCCTACCTTCCTGCACCACAGAGATATGACGGCAAGCATGGTGAGTGCCGGGAGTTCCTTACGCAGTGCCAACTCATCTTTGAGCTCCAGCCTACCACATACACTATGGATCGCCGCAAGATTGCATTTGTGAAAACTTTGCTAGCTGATAAGGCACGAGCTTGGGCAACAGCCATCTGGCAGAGACAGGGACCCGAGTGTTCTGATTTCAAGCTGTTTACGGAGGAGATGCTTCGGGTCTTCGATCAGGCGGACATCAGTAAAGATGCAGCCAGGAAGCTCATGTCCATCCGGCAAGAAGGAAGCGTTGCAGACTATGCCATCTCGTTCCGGACGCTCACAGCTGTCAGCGGATGGAATGAGACTGCCCAGGTTGCAGCCTTCCACCATGGTCTGTCTGACCCCATCAAAGACGGTCTGGCCTCTATCGGATGCCCAAGTGACCTCGAAACTCTGATCTCGCATGCCATACGTCTTGATAACAGGATTAGAGAGCGTCACCAAACCCTGAGTTCCCCTTGCTTTACGGCCTCAACCTGGAGTCCGTCCACCTCCTCCAGTGACTGTCCAGAGCCCATGCAAGTTGGCCGTACTCATCTCTCCGCAGCTGAAAGGGAGTGCAGAAGAAGGGACAAGGAGTCTACATCACTGTCTCCATCTCCTGGGGTGAGTCCGTCCACTCTTGCCAGGCCTTGTTAGACTCCGGGTCAGCAGGAAACTTTACGGATGTCTGAATTCATTCACCAGAGTTCCCAGTTATTCTAGGCCTTCCTTGGCTTAGCCGCCACAACCCTCGCATAGACTGGGTAACAAGCCAGGTTGTGGATGGGGGGCTCCGGCCATGTGTTGATTACAGGGGCCTGAACAAGATCACTGTGCGCAACCGCTATCCCCTTCCGCTGATGTCCAAAGTGTTCGATCTGCTCCAAGGCACTACTGTCTTCACCAAGTTGGACTTACGGAATGCATACCACCTCATCCGCATCCGACAGGGAGATGAGTGGAAGACTGCCTTTAACACCCCGTCAGGGCACTATGAGTACCAAGTGATGCCCTTTGGACTCACCAATGCGCCAGCAGTTTTTCAGGCCCTTATCAATGACGTCTTGAGGGACATGATCAACCAATAAGTCTTTGTTTACCTTGACGACATTCTGATTTTTTCCAAGACCTTGCAGGAGCACCACCACCACGTTCGCCAGGTTCTCCAGAGGCTGCTACAGAACAATCTGTTTGCCAAGGCCCAGAAATGTGAGTTCCATGTCCCTGAGGTCTTCTTTCTGGGTTTTATTGTACGAACGGGACAACTCCAGATGGATCCAGCCAAGACCCTGGCCGTCTGGGACTGGCCCACTCCCAAGTCCGTTAAAGAAGTTCAACGGTTCTTAGGATTTGCTAACTTCTACCGCAAGTTTGTCAGGAACTTCAGCTCTGTAGCAGCGCCCATATCGGACCTCACCAAAAAGACAAGGGGATCTTATGTCTGGTCTCCTCAGGCAGAAAAGGCATTCAGGGACCTCAAGCACCGCTTCTGCATGGCACCCATTCTGGTCCTCCCGGACACATTGCAACCATTTGTCATCGAGGTGGACGCCTCGGACAGTAGCCTTGGCGCGGTCCTCTCTCAATGCTCAGATGGAAGGTTGCACCCCTGCGCTTACTGCTCCCACCGCCTGAGCCCTGCGGAGTCCAGGTATGATGTGGGGGATCAGGAACTGCTCGCAGTTAAACTGGCCCTTGAGGAGTGGAAGCACTGGCTGGAGGGGGTACAACATCCATTCCTGGTTTGGACGGACCACAAGAACCTGGAGTACCTCCAGCAAGCCAAGAGACTGAATCCACGACAGGCTAGGTGGGCCTTGTTTTTTAGTCGGTTCAACTTCACCCTATCGTACCGCCCTGGCTCTAAGAACACCAAACCAGACGCGCTTTCCAGGCTATCCTCGTCCACTAACAGGGAGAGTGAAGTTGGACCTATTATCCCTGTGTCCCGGATTGTGGCCCCTGTCCGCTGGGGTGTTGAGGAGGCCTTCTGACAAGCTCAACGCCAGGACCCTGGCCCTGGGATGGGGCCACCGGGCTTCTTGTACATCCCTCGTCAAGCCCAGGCCAAGGTTCTCCAGTGAGGTCACTCGTCCCCTCTCACTGCCCACCCAGGAGCTCGGAGGAACCTGGACTTCTTGAAGAGATGCTTCTGGTGGCCAAGCATGGAGAAGGACGTGAGGGCGTTTGTCCTGTCTTGTGATGTGTGCACCAGAAGCACGAACCCACGACAGCATCCCCAGGGCCTCCTGCATCCTCTGCCTATTCCCCGACGTCCCTGGTCCCATGTGGTGGTCAACTTCATCACGGGCCTTCCTAACTCACAAGGTAACACTGTCATTTTGGTCATTGTCGACAGATTCTCTAAGGCCTGCCGCTTCATACCGCTGTGCAAACTCCCTTCTGCTCTTGAAACAGTCAAACTAATATTTACTCATGTCTTCCGAGTCTTTGGTCTCCCACAGGACACTGTCTCAGACCGGGGACCCCAGCTCTCCTCCCGAGTGTGGCGGGGGTTCTGCAAACTCATCAGGGCCACTGCCAGCCTCTCCTCTGGGTTCCACCCCCAGNATGTCGTCCATGGTGCAAAAAGAAAGAGGTTAGTGCAAAAAATAAACAAAAACAAAGGAAGTGTGGTCGGAGCAGTCTTGACGGCAGCCGAACTCACCGGCGCCATCTTGGATTCCGCCATCAAGGACCTTCCTCTGCGGGTGGAGAACCGCAAGCTTGCCCCTCGCTATGTTGGCCCCTTCAAGGTGGTGCGCAGGGTGAACCCTGTCGCCTACCGGCTCCAGTTGCCCCGGACTCTAAGGATCCACCCAACATTCCATGTATCGCTGTTGCGGCCCGTACTGTCGTCCACTTATGCCCCTGCCCCTAGAAATCCTCCGCCTCCCCGCATCCTCCAGGGTCAGACCATGTTCACTGTGCGCCGCCTGCTGGACTCCCGCCGGGTCCGTGGCGGGCTTCAATTTTTAGTGGACTGGGAGGGCTATGGCCCTGAGGAGCGCTGTTGGGTCCTCACCCGGGACATTTTAGACAAAGATCTTTGTCGGGACTTCCATTTGGCCAATCCTGAGCGCCCTGGGAACGTCAGGAGACGCTCCTTGAGGGGGGGGGTCCTGTTAGGACTTGGACTATCTTGGCCTCTAGAGGCTGCTATCATTCTTTGTGTTTTCATGCTTGTTTTGACTGCTAGAGGCCGCTATTATTTCTGTGTTTTATGTTTTGTTTTGACAGCCATGTGCTTTTGTTTTTCCATGTGCCTTGTGCCCCGCCTAGTCTGTAATTTCTAAACAAATAATGCAATGCATTTTTTTAATGCAATATTTTTTGTTAAACCCCTAAATTAAAGCTGAAAGTCACTTCACTCACATCTTGATTGCTTCATTTCAGATCCATTTTGGTGGTATACAGAGGCAAAATTTGCTCCATGTGGTGAAGATGGCTTAACGAAGGGCATCCAAAGTTTGGAACTGGCGTCCGTTTTGGTAAACTTCCCTTGCCATCTATCCCCAAACATTCTCAAGGGAATTTAGATCAGGGGAACACGCAGGATGGTCCAGAAGTGCAACGTTATTGTACTGGAAGAAGTCCTTCGTCAGGTGGGCATTGTGAAGTGCAGCGTTGTCCTGCTGAAAGACCCAGTCATTACCACACAGACGTGGGCCCTTAGTCAAGAGGGATGCCTGCTGCAACATAGCCAGCCGCCATTTGATGCCCCTGCACAACCTGAAGCTCCATTTTCCCATTGAAGGAAAAAGCACCCCAGATCATGATAGAGCCTCCTCCACTGTGNCCCTGCACAACCTGAAGCTCCATTTTCCCATTGAAGGAAAAAGCACCCCAGATCATGATGGACCCTCCTCCACTGTGCCGCGTAGAAAACATCTCCAGTGGAATCTCCATCAGGAACATCCAGGTTAATTTTTTTCTCGTCTGAGAATAAGACTTTCCTCCATCTTTCAGTGTCCCATGTTTGGTGCTCCCTTGCAAATTCCAAAC
>CM074958.1:19774002-19786877 GCA_037577455.1 Pangasius macronema
TGATCCACACACACTCATAGTTGGTGACCACTCTTAACTTAAAGCAAGTGTGAAAACACCCTAAGTCCGTAGACAGTAAAAGTATCAGACAATCAGTGGATAGATTCACACACACACACACAGACACACACACACACACACACACACACACACACACACACACACACACTCTCACATGTCCACTTCCTCCTGGTCCTGCTGGTTCCTGTTCAGGGAGGAAACAGAAGGCTCCACGTTTCCAGGTGATCAGGGTGNGTATCAGACAATCAGTGGATAGATTTACACACACACACACACACACACACACACACACACACACACACACACACACAGAGCAGTGTTATTGTTGATGATCCACACACACCCATAGTTGGTGACCACTCTTAACTTAAAGCCCTGGCTGTGAAAGAGGAAAGAGGAAAAGGAGGGTGTGTGTGCGCTTGATAAGGTCTCCGGCGTGCCAACATTAGCACTGAAAGCTGAGAAACATGTTTGTGAACTGTGCTGCATGAGAAAAAAGAGAGAAGAATGACAAGAAAGGAAGTGAGAGCAAATATCCAGACGCAGACTAGTAGGACCAGTTTGGTGTGTTAGAGGTTTGCCGGGCACACCCTGTAGTCCTGTTCCTGCTTTGTGTGTTTGCGTGTGTGTGTGTGTGTGTGTGTGTGTGTGTGTCTGCTAAAGAACAGCACATGGCCGGCTCTGACAGGGAGGTACGACACAATCGGTAATCTTCAACATGCCAGAAAAAGACAGTGTGTATTTGTGCGTGTGTGTGTGTAACTGAAAGGTGAACTTCATGTGAAGTGGTTTAGTGGTTAGAGTGTGTGTGTGTGTGTGTGTGTGTGTGTGTATATCAGCAGCTGCGAAGTTAGAAGTTGAATCACAAAGGAACATCTAATGAATTGGCTTATTTATAGCTTTAATTATGCTTTAGAGGAAAGAAGGCTCCTGCACGCGAGCGCACGGGAGAGGCTATTTCAGCAAACTTCATTACACTGTATCAGCAGCATTGTATAATAACAGCGTTGTCATGGTGCAGAAATGCTACCTTCGCGACCGACTGCGTTATGTAATACACCACAGGGCAATAGAAAAACTTAACCCACTCTCAGACTCCATCATGTGGGAGGCAGCTCAGTGTAAGCGCGTGTGCGTGTGTGTGTGTGTGTGTGGTGCGTGTGTGTATTTGTTCCTCATGGCTATTTACCGCTGAGGAACTCAGCCTACGCTTGAAGACGGTGTAAATACAGGCAGTGTAAATAAATGCTCCACATCTCAAGCCCTGACATGAACTACAGAAGCTCTTAGTGAGCCTCAGGTAACGTCGTCTTAAATCCCGGAGACGGAAATATTTTATTACTTTATTTGGCAGTATTTTTTTAGTGGTCATTAATATGCCATTGTGCCAACACAGACAGACTGTTTTATTGGTATCGTAGATATTCAAGTTTATTTTATTTGTTTGATGTACATACTTTTTGTACTGTGTATACTTCATTTAATATAGAATGTAGAGTTATAATAGAGTATGGCTAAAAATAAAAGCTACATGATTCTGTACTCTCGAATTAGGAAGGTTGAGTAAGAAATAGGTGTCATTGAACTGGACATTGTTTATTTTATTGGGAAAAAAAAAACTCTAGAAAATAGCAAATAGCTATAAAATAGCACTTGATCCAGTTTCAGCAGTTTATGGTACTGTGTGCATTCATTTTTGGAGGTTTTGATGTCAGCCAAGAATCTTCATTTCAGTACATCACTAATAGACATGTAAGAGCTGGATCAGTGTATTGCTACCTGCTGCTTTTATATGAGTAAGTTTACTCAGGACATTTTAATTGAAACCCAAGGCTGTAGATGTTCCCCATGTGCCACTGTGGCACTCACAATCATTATGCTCTTAACATATGTTGTCTTTTGGAGCGACTTAACACACACTTGGATAGAAATCTTCACTCTTTCGTAAGCTATAGCTCATTATTATTATTTCATCCTGTTATTATTATCATCTTACTAAATCAAGCACATCTAATTATTCTGTAATTACATAAAGCTATTATATTATATCCAATTCTATTATCATATTTCTGTATGCAGTCTGCATGGCAACAGAAGTTTGTTGTGTGTTTTTCGGCATCGCTGCAGTAAGTCCCTCAGTGTAAGTCTCATTAATCAGCTGCGGAACAGCCGCAGAGTCCACAGGGTGCATGTGGAGATAAGGAGACTTGGAACCTAGATCCCTATGTAGCATTAATGCTATTGTTTCTCAGTCTTTCTGAGTGTTTCATCCTCATGACTGAAATGAGGAGTGTTTAATATCGGCCTCTTTTTTTGATTCCCTGAGTTAGGGTAGTTGGATAAAATCTCCAAGGTTATCCAGGCAACCATGGTTTCTTACAGGTCTTGATTTGTTGACTTAGTAAGCTGGAAGGAATTAATTATTAACCAGGTAACATGTTTCCTCCTTCACCTCTTCACAACCCCCGACACCAGTTGGATTTTTCCAAATGTTTGTATGAGCATCTTTAAGAACCCAAGAACATGGACTGTTGGGCTGGTAAGGATTTTCTTCATGCTAAGACAGCACTGGATTTCCCAAGATTCTTCTCAACAAATTATTTTACATCCAGAACTCTCTAATATTCTTATATTCTTTGGAGCCACACTAGTGACTCCATTTAAGTGGTATTCATATGCGAGCTGCTTGGCCACACTTGCTTACTCAGTGTCTTAAGGACACCATCATGCTGTCATATGAGCTTTTATTTTCATTAGTTCTTTGCTAATAGATTTGTTATCTACACTACATTTCCCATGTTCAACGCACTGCATGCCTTGTATACACAATGCAGGCAGGGGAAAAGTGTTACCCTGTCTAACCAGGGAGTATAGATTTATTATCTGTGCTTGTTTGCAAGGCTGGGAGCATTTTCTAGAACAGCTGCATGTCTTTTTGTTTGCCTGCTGAGTGTCTTCTCAATTGCAAGGTCAACAAAAGCATCGGAAGATCTCTAAAAGATCTGCTGATAATGAAGTTCGTGTAACATCCTGGTTTAATATGATAATGGCAGACCTATGTGGTAATAGTGGATCACTTCATTAAAGGACAGCTCTACAAGGTGGTAGGGGGTCCAGGATCACTTCATAGGGATGACAGGAGGTTAGAGGCAGATCTGTGTGATAGCAAGAGGTCTAGACAGTGCTTAATTTGTAAAACATGAGGTACCAGAACACTAAGGGAGAGGTGAGGCAAAAGGTCCAACTATAAACACTACAGTGCATCAAGCATGTCAGGTAATACAGTACTGTAGAACTCCATCATATAGAGCTAATAGTGTAGGTATGATTAGCAGGATACTATGAGGGATTGCAACCATAACGTTTCAGTGATGCCATGGGAGGACTGAGTCAATGGCACATTTTCTTCACATTTATGGCACAAAGTTGAATTTCGTGAGTGATGTGCAAACAGGTTTCAGAAACAGAAATGACACATCACTTGCTTTTTTTAGCATCTTGTAATGCTCCATCACTTTTGCTTGCTTCTTTGAGAAATGACAACAAAGTCAGCTGCCTTTTTAGTCATATCTATGATGCGTGAACACATGTGACTGATATCACCAGGATGCTATGGTTACTAATGACCAGTTGGTTATCATGGAAATGATTGCATTTGTTCCAGAATCAGTTTATAATGACGTGGATCTATAGAGGGTCCAGAATCACTTCCTAATAAAGGCAGATATATACGGAGTGATAGCAGTCCCTAATCAATTCCTACGGTAAGGGTTTGAGAATCACTGGCTGGATCTGTGTATGTGCAAGTAGTGGTCTAGAATCACTTCATAATTGAGGAACTTCAGTGGTATGGTAGGATGGGGAAGATGTATGGAGGGGTAGAGCTTTCAGAATCACTTCCTAATAGAGGTAGATTTGGGAGCAAATAGGAGTCAAGAAATACTTTATAATAGGGGTGGACCTTTGGGGTGGTAGGAGTCCAGAATCAATTCTTAATGGGGATATATTTGGGGTGGTAGGAGTCTAGAATCACTTTATTATAGGGGCATATCTATATGCTAGTTGGGGTCCAGAATCAATTGTTAATAAGGAAACCTTTGGGGTGGTAAGAGTCAAAAATCATCTCATAATAGTAGTTGAACCACAGGGTGTCCCAAAAGTCTTCACATATAGATGATTATGTATGCCAGCACCATGTCGGTTGTGCCTTCATCAGTGGATGTTCGTGGACGTCCACTTCTCGGTTGGTCCACAACACTTCCAGTCTTTTTTTATTTGTTAATATTTGGCAACAGTGTCATGTGTGATGTGCTTGCCATGTTTCCTGTTAAAGTCCATTGCGACCTTGTGAGAACTTCTCGATCCAACTATGAGGATGAGTTCAATACATTGAACCTTTGGGGTGGTATGAGTCTAGAGTCGTCTATGGGGTCGTAAGGGTCCAGAATCAATTCCTAATGAGAGATATAGGGAATGGTAGGGGTTTTGTAATAGGGCCATATCTGTGTGCTAGTAGGGGGTTGAGAGTCACTTCATAATAGAACAAATCTCTTATGAATTGGATCCACAGGATGGTAGGTGGTCTAGAATTACATCATAAGGGGACAGATCTATAGGGTAATAGGGGGCCCAGAAGCACTCTATTAATAGGTGTGAATCTACTGGTTGCTGATGGGGTTTACAATTATTTCAAAGTAGGAGAAGATCAATAGTGTGGCAGGGGGTCTAGTAAAGAGTCCAGAATACTGTGATCACGTGGACAGATCTATGCAGCGGTAGGGGGTCCAAAAGCACTTTATTTTAGGGGTGGATCTATTCTGTGATGGGGGAGAGAGGAGGTAGAATTATGTGGTAATAGTAGTGGATATAAGAGATGGTAGAGGTCCAGAATCACTTCAATATAGGGGTGGATCTAGGAGGTGTTACAATTAGGTGTTACAATACAGAAGCTGGTGCAAACGCAACAACAAAAGCGTGACTACTATATAAACATTTTAAAAAAAAAATCATACAAGTGCATGAATGAACTCCCTGCCAAAACTCTTTGCCAACCCTTGTAAAATGGTCTCGATCTGCCACTGCTTCATAAGCTCATTTTCCCCCAAGACTCTTTCTCATTCCCAAATCTGTGTCGCAAACATGAACAGGAAATGCATTTGTGTATATGTTTTGCATAGTCTAATGCCTCTTTGTTTTTCGCTTTCAGTCTGCCGAGTTCTTCGACATGCTGGAGAGGATGCAGGTGAGATTGTATTGATTTCTTCAAGTTAATTAAGTTAATTCGTGACACGATAAGGCTTCTACAACACGCACTTCATGCGGCTTCTCTGCTTTACATGGCTTTTAGCTCAAGTGTGTATATGAAACCTGTCATTTTGAAAGGGAGTGACCAATTTTGTCCTCGAAAGCTGGCAGAGTTGAAGTGGTATATCCAGCTGAGCAAGCAGCGGGGAGGCTATCCATTCCACACCGACTGAATAATCGCATAGGAAGCCTAAATATACCAGCTCTTTCAAAGCTCCATTGATCCGTCTAGTAGATTTCTCTGCGGTGGGAGTTTAGTGTTGTGATCTGGAAACCAGTTTTTTAGCTCGTGAACAAGGATGACTCATTGACCTGACACAACACTACCAGACACGGCTGTGTATGCCAGAGGGGGGGAAAAGGGCATGTTAGCCAGTAGTGAAAGAACACAAGATCGATATGCAGAACGCTCCTTTCAGAAAGGAGATCAGCAAGCCTTGCTATCCTGTCCTGTGTACCATATGATGAACATATCGACCAGATGCGGATGCTCAACGGCAAACAAAAATCTCTTGAGTGGATGATCGAAGAGCCTGAGCTCTTTGAAATTAAAAGCTAGGAGGTTTCTGTGAAGGTTTGCAGCCACCCAGTTTGGTTTATGCTTTATCTGAAGGTGGTACAGACGGAGACGGGTTGAAATAAGACAAAGTCTTGTCTGATGCAAGTATTAAACAAAAAAAACATCCTACTGTTCCTACTGTAAAAAAGTAATAAATAATCCTGGCTTTTAGGAGTTCATTTCAGGCCGTCCTCAGAAGCCCTTCAGATGTTCTGACGAAGCATAAACCAGGCTTTAATGTCTAGTACTAGTAATTTCAGGTGTCTGGGCGTTTATTATGTTGAAGGAGTTTCATCAGACATCAGAGGTTCTTTTAACGAATAGAGGGAATTTTCCTGGCATTTATCTCTGCGAATGATTCATGAATTTTATTAAGAACACAAAACAGTCATTTATGTTCAGAAGTGAAAACTGCCAGGGTAGACATGTTAAGACAGCACTGCGAGTATGTGATATGGTCAGGTTAATGCTTCGGCATCTGTGTGTCTGGGTGTTGCGTGTAATATAGACATGAAATGAAGGTCAAAGTCGAATGTTTTGAGACGAAGAAGCTGATCAGTAATGCTAATTTCTTGGTTCTTAATGAAACATACCATATTAAAGATGTTTCTAAAGAGCGAACAGTATGGGGTATTTTAGAGTTTCACCATGTAAAAAGCCAATGTGGATATCGCATAATAAAAGAGAATATACTGTATAATACTGTATAACATCCTGCCATGCAGTTTATTTTTCAATCGCTCTCTTGTTACAACCCCTCTTTCTTTTTTTTTTTTCAAGTGTGTCAGTGGGAAGCAAGGATCCTAACATAAATCAGTTAGACGAGCCAAAAGAGATCAGAAGTAATATCAGATTATTAACATTGGGGTGATTCCTTTGCAAACCCTAACCCTAACCCTAAACCAAAAACAAGAGAAAGCAGAATCCTTTTCTAAAGAGAAGGCACTCCTACAGTGTCCTGGCAACTACCCTGTCTGATATCAACAGGTACAAAGAAGCTGGTGAAATGTTCAAGTATAGGCAAGCATGGCACTTATATACACAATCCAGGAAGCTAGCGTCATGCTGAATTATACAAAGTTCAAAGACTTGCATGGAGCAAAGACTAAAGCTGTCTCTCTTTTACATTCATCTAAGGTGATGATGTTATTCCAGACCTGCCAATCCCTGTGTCGGATCTTGTTCTCATCCAGGAACTCCTAAACATGTAGTAGAGAGAGAGAGAGAGAGAGAGAGAGAGAGAGAGAGAGAGAGAGAGAGAGATGCATAGAAAGTAAAAAATACATCCCCTAATGGTCATTTTAACTTCCCTAACTAACATAAATTGAAGCACTATTTTGTTATATAAACAGAATTTATTTGCATGTGATTGTGCCCAGAAGCTCAGAGGGTATGGTGCATGTAGCACAGACTCCTGCTGTGTAACACTATGGCCACAGACTGAATTTTGTCTGCTTTGTACAAGCTGTATTGGAAGAGACACTTATGAAGATGACTCCCACCATTATCTCGTATTATCTCCTGAGCTGTGGACCCCCAACCCCACTGCTGGATATCTACAAGCCTGCAGAAACTTACTCCCAGTCCTAAACTAACACAACTGCTTCTTTATCTTCTTTATTTAATCACAGCCATCAATAGCATCTGCATATCAGGCCCAGGTTTGTTTGAACTAAATTCTTCCAGGAGTTTACTTCCCTGGTAGAAAAGAAAATGTTCTTCCTCAAGGGCTGTTTAGTTAACAGTTAACAGTTCTATGTAGAACCTTATCATTGAGGGTTTTTTTTCCAAGAAAAAGGTACAAAAATACACTTGAGTACTTCATTTTTATACTTAAGTATTATTTTGCTTAGTAAGTTTTGAAATTGAATACTTGCACTCTTACTTAATCAGATTTCCAACCAAATATAAAACTCCAGTGGTCTCCTTTACCACTGTAGAAGGCATGAACTCCATCTAAATCTAAATAAAGCATGTTGCGGTAAGTTTAGCCAGTTTGCTAATGTTCTTTGGCTATATATAACAAAGGTAATGTGATTTCTTTGCTAATGTCTGGTTAGACTAGCATGAGTTCCAGTAGCTAGCATAAATTGGCTAGGCAAGAAATTCGATTCTTGCTAATGATAAATATTTGCAGGATTTGCAGGATATTTTAGTTACAAACTATGTAGTGTGAGTCACGCATATGACCATCAAAATACTTTCTTTTAAATATAATTCTCAGGACTTTTCTTATGCCTTATCTTACACTGAATCTAGCACACTGTTCTGGTGTTGTCTTGTGGATTCTGGTTAACACCTTTTCCCTTTTCATTTTCTAATGCAAACGTGGATCACTACAGCTTCCTAAATATGAGGAAACTAAGAAGCACAAGGTGTGGAGTGTGTGTGTGTGTGTGTGTGTGTGTGTGTGTGTGTGTGTGTGTGTGTGTGTGTGTGTGTGTGTGTGTCTCTATGTGCATGTGCATGTGTTTCTGCTTCTGTGCTCACTTCATTGCTTTTTTTTCCTGATGCTGCTAGTCATTTACTCAACATTTACTAAAGCATTAGAGAAGAAACAAGGTCCTGGCTTCTGGTTGCCTTCAAATTAAATATCTCCAGTGAATATCTTCTACATCCCGACGTGTTAAAGGTCAAGAGCGAAAGCTGTGCTAGAACAGACTGAAATGTCAGAGAAGAACACAGTGCAAGCACAAACCGACTGCTGTTCATGCTCTATTAGTAGCGCGTGGTAAAATGCTTAGTTTTGTTGGTCTGTTTTTGTTTTTTTTGTGTTGTTTTGTTATGGGGAACACTGTCTGGTTTCTGTCTGATAATACACTCTCAGGAATAATGCTATTAACTGGGAATATGAGATACAGCTTGCCACGTAGGTGGTACTCTCTTGTACACGTAGATGTAAATGTAATTGTAGAGGAACCACTTTAAGTTATATAATTATTAGTGGTGGGGACTTTTTCTTTTGACTTTTTCTGCCAATAGCATACTTCGACACTTCAATTTTAAGAAAACGTAAATATATTTTACAAAAACAATGTGGAAATGTTTTTATTTAGTCTACATTTTAACCAGGCCATGGCGTCTTCTTGCAAAGTTCATGTGTAAGGAGCCAGTTTAACAAACACAATGCTAAAAACAGTCGGTTTGCCTAAATATTGCTAAAACCTCGCTAGCTAAGCGTGATTTCCTCACGATTTTATCAAGCTGTTGAATAGCTATGCGGAATCAGTTCAGCTTGTAATAAGATAGTTTCTTGGATTCCTCCTGCGGCATCATATCATCATCAAAACAGGGAAGAGCACTTACACACTCCATCCAGACGACAGCTGACAAAGGTTAAAATGTTTAAATGACCTAATAAGACAATAATAGCAAGAAATTTAACCCACAGAATGATGGCAGTGTGAACAGAAATCAGTCAAGGGAAGAGATTATGACGAAACGTATCATTCTTTACAATTATTACAACAGTAATGATGTTTTTCCAAATGTAGAAGTAGACAGAGCATCTTTCAGTGGATTTTCACATGTGGAAAATCTAGAGCTTTACTGTGTTGTCGCAACACTTGATTTTTCTTTGTCAATGTTTTTTTCTTTCTTCCTAACAGGATGACTACATCCCATACCCCCGGATAGAGGATGTGAGTAATAACAACATCACCAAGACTTCATACAGATTTCAAATCCACGCTCTCATGATCATCAGTACCATCCTCCTGTTGTTCCTCTAGGTGCTGGAAAAGGGAGGACCTTACCCTCAAGTGATCCTGCCCCAGTTCGGAGGTTACTGGATCGAGGACGCAGAGGCTCCTCTTGGCACTCCGACGTCCTCAGACAGTAGCTTCTGTGAGGAAGAGGAGACTGAAGGCATGGGACCTGGGGGAGAAGGAGGAGGAGGAGGCTTTGGCTACAGGCTGGAGAGCAACAGCACAGCACGAGCATTCCGCAAACACTTTCTCGGAAGAGTGAGTGCAAATCTAATTAAACTCACATGACTGTCTTTTTTTTTTACGACATGCGTCTCACCATCTCTCAGCTAAGTCATGAGGAATAACATAAACCTGGAACAGCACAACCATACTAACTAAATGTTTATGAATCTCTCTCCCTATGTTAGCTCAGGCAGACGTTCCACATAAGCAGACTTTTAAAAGGTGTAAATGTTGATGTCTGGTACACAAGAGACATTTATTTAGCGTTTATGGAAGAAGTCACCAGTGTCAGGGTTTTATGATTATGATATAAGCTGCATTTTGAGAGAAAACGAGACAAATATAAATATAAGCAAATAAAAACAAACACGGTGCAAAATCTGTAATAAATGATAAATTGTTAGTCTCTGTGGTATAAGAGGAATAAAGCACTTTGGGACATGGTTGGTATAAAAGAAAAATATGTTGTGGTGATAACTCCGCTATAACTCGGGCTGTGTCACAACACCCTGTCGTTGATTAATTTCTTATCAAAGTACTCCCCTGTATGGATTATTCCTTACATAAAGAGCTATCGTGGAGTTAGCAATATGTCCATATCATTCCATATCAACAGGCAGAAAAATGTTAGCTGTTGTTGTATGCATTGACAGGTTTGGCTAGTGTTACAAAATGGTTCAAAATATGAAGATGCAAGTCAAGACACTGAGATTGAAATGTATTTGGGTCTACACGTGACAAATCCAACACCTTACAAGTCGGCTAGCTATGTGTTTACAATACCTACTGTACATTATACAAGTAGTCTTCTGTTACGGTTCTTCTTGTCGCTGCTTCCTAACCAGTCTGAGGTTCACACATGCCATAGCTAATAGCTTAGCATAAAAAAGCCCGTGGGATTTAAGGGACCCATTTCCAATTTGCATATTGATGCATATTCATAAATCCTTGCACTCCTTAGTACATAAAGGTATAGAAATGCTCACAGGGCATTTTAGTAGTTTCACAGTTGATGAAACAGTTTCTTCCTCAGCATATAAACGTTTAAAGTTAATTTTTAGCATTTTACCAATTAACGTTTTTTCATTTCTCAGGTAGCCTGAGGTCTAAAAGGTCAACAAGTCTGTGTGTCATCTGTAATGGCATTCTTTAAAGACATTTTTTTTCTTGTGGCAGTATAAAGCCTCTCTTTTTGGAGCAGTTTTCTACTCGTAGCATTTACGTCTCACAGAGAGCTTGATAGAAATGCGAGAAAATGACACTTACGTTGCGCTGAGCTGGATGTGAAATCAGCAGTTCGGAAAATGAACCATTTTCTCCTCGTGTCTCTGAGTGAAGAGGATATGGAGGAAGCTGGTGAGGAATTCAGGAAACGAAATGAAGCCTGTAAAATTGACATCTCTCTCTCTCTCTCTCTCTCTCTCTTTCAGGAGCACATGAACTATTATTGCACAGGCAGTAGTTTGGGAAACCTCATTATGTCTTTAAAGCATGAGGAGGCTGAAGGTCAGGAATTCCTTCGTATTATGCTCAGGTATAATAAACACACACGCACACACACACTAACCTATATTCTTTTGTGAACACGTCATCACATGAACTGTATATTTGCATTAACATATATTTAACAGAATTAATCAGGACGGTGTTAGGTGTGAACACGAGTCAGGAACGACGGCGTATCAGTCTACCAGGACATGACATAGTCTAATTTCCAGGACAGCCCATGTCTGAACAGAAGCTGATACATTGCTGGAAAAGACACATTTGAAGTAGTTCATTTAAAACATTTGGACAGTGAAGTGACAACAAGAGGAAAAAAAAACATTGACAAAAAAAGAAGAACTGAAGAAACGTCTGGAAATTTGAGTCAGAATTAAAGAAGTGAAACGAGGATGGAATTTAGTCATATAAATGCCACAGTACATTTACAGGATGCATTTATTTATTGCTCAATCAGAGACTCCAAGAAAGCCATGTAGAAAATTCTAGCAATAAACTCAAATTTCAAGCTCAAATATCTAAACAGACTTTTACAGCATAAGGCTGAATGTGTGACTGAGACAAAGCCCAGACATAATGCCTTTAAATTTATCCCAATAACGAGCGTGACAACAGCTTCGTCCTCTCGCTATTGAGTGTAAACAGATCAACTGCAAGCTTCAGTGAGTCACTTCCTGTCTCTCGGTCCCTTTATACTTCACATGATTTCATTGTAATGCTGGACATCCAATCAACAATTAGTCTTCACCACAGGCCCTATTCATTTGCATTTTAATCTGATTGTTTGAAGTTAACTCTCTCACTGCTGTCTAACAAGATGTGCCCCAAATGAAACATTTATCCCTTTGATAAACAGGCCATGAGAGATTCTTTTTTCTGATCATTTATTCACATTAAAAATGGATATTTCTCTACAAATATGTATTTTATTCAGTTTCTACAGTAATCAAACTCATAACATAATTAATCAGACAGATGAATCAGTAGTGAGACATTTGGGTTTAAATGGTTGATAGGAATTGGAAATGTAAAAAATGCATAATATATAAAATTATATAGTCCTTGCGAGTCCTGCTGCATTGCTCGTGCTTCTGTTTTGGATATCTTCTTGATGTAAAGAATGATGGATTATGGTGGGTCATATAATAGCAAATCACTGGATTTTTTAAAAATTATTTTATGAGCTACAGTAGGGGAAATACCTATAGGAAAAGATTGACTGGTTGGTTCTGTAATTATAGTCTGCCTATGACTGTACAAAGCCATAATTACTGGGTTTAAGGTTGGTGTTCATAGGGTTACATAAGCCCTTTGCGACAACTGACATAAATAGGTGTCAGCTGTCATAGGCAAATGACAATTTTGATGTCAAATTTTGTTAGAACTCGTGTGTGTATGTCATGACAACTGACTTTAGGTCAGAGTCACAAGTCCTACAGCTCTTCCTGCTGTTGATGGTCCCACATAGACGCCCTGTAGATTTCTTCTTCTTCTTCTTTCGGCTTTTCCCTTCAGGGGTCTCCACAGCGAATCATCACTCTCCACCTATCCCTATC
>CM074958.1:19795599-19808103 GCA_037577455.1 Pangasius macronema
TGCTATTTTTAAAATGCACAAGAGTCCAGTAATGTGAAGGTGGGAAGGTGTGTGTGCCCCCATAAAAGTGTGTATTACACAATAGCCTGCATTCCTGGTCACTTTAATATATTCCAAGCAACTTTAGAAAGCCAAATACAAAAAAAAATGCAAATATGAAAAAACTGGATATAATTTTTGACAGCAGCATGTGTGACTTATCTCAAAATCCTGAATTATGTCAAAAAAATGTTTGACTTTTGTTTAAATTTTGACCTTTCCATGAGAATAGTGACTTACTGTCTAAGAGTTTAGACTTATCACAAAACTTCCCACTTCAAAATTCTGACTTATTATCTCAAAATCTAGATTAATCTTAAAATTCTGACTTGTGTCAAGCTTCTGACTTATTAACTCAAAATTATTACTTAATATCTCAAGATTCTGACTTACTGTCTAAACATTCTGACTTATTATGCCAAAACTTTATGTTAATTATGTTGAAATCTGGACTTTTTATGTGAAAAGCGCGAGTTATAATCTGAGAATTCTGAGATTTATTATCTCAGATTTTTTGTGTAACTCAAAGTTATGATCCTGGTCACTTCTTCCATTAGTTTAAGGAGTTAATGCACTCACTCCACTCCACTCCATCTGGGGAGAATGATTCTGATCCTTAATCTTCTCAATCTCTCTTCAGGACGAGAGACACAACTGATCTCTGATGAATTTTTTATTAAAAATGCTGCCATGAACTAAAACCATCCATATTTTATGTTATTTTCTCTCTGTCCCCGTTCTTCTCTGTCTCATCTCTCAGAGGGCCATGCGGGTGAGGAGTCACTCCATGGAGACGATGGTGGGTTCTCACAAGCACAAAGCTGCAGGAGGAGGTGTACCATCCAGTATGAGTGGAGGAGGCCTACCACAGAGCAGTGCTGAGTGCACAAAGAGTACCTTTACGGTGAGAGAGAATGCTCTTCAATAAGTATGTTGCTGCAGTCAATATAAAAATAAAAGTGTCATAGTGTGTCAGAACGATGCTGCTTTTTTATATTAATGTCATCTACAAGAATCACTAGTTGATGTGCAGGTTTTAGCCATCATAATTTTAGCATTGTTATACTGCAGAGCCTTTAAATGCAAATCAGAGATCTTTTTGCCTGCTCCTCTGTGATGGTTTATAATGGTAGATATATATTTCTACTCTTGTTATTGAAAAGCTCATAGTTGACCTGCTGGGCTTGTCAGCAGTTGAGCATCCCTTTGCATGATGGGCGTAGCTATATTATTAGTTGGTGTGGTTACCAGTGTCTTATGAAGAAGGTAAGGCTTGGTAAATCCCACTGTGATTAGCTAGCTTGATTAATACCGGAACACCCACTAGGGAAATTTGAAAACTAATTTCGTCATTGTCCGATGGCAATGAACAAGTAAGTTTAGCTAGCTAACATGGAAATTTGCCCCATCCTAGTTTGCCACCCCAGTAAAGTCACTGGGTCTAAACTGGGCACCCCATTGTACTCAAGATCTGGGTTTGCACCCCTTTTGAAAACAAAGCCCTGTGTTACTGGATGAAACTAAGCAGTACTTTCATTCACTTCTGCACTATTACCATGTCTTAGAAGTAGTATCTGACCTGTGTGTGATTGTGTGTGTAGCCTCCAGTGCTGTCGGCCAAGTCTCCTATGAAGAGTCCAGTAAAGCGACGTTCAGGCCTGTTTCCCAGGCTACACTCGAGCACAGAGAGCCCTACTGAGAGACATCCACCCCGCAGGTTACAAATACACACTCACTCGCATACATGATGTTTCTGAGGATTATTATGATTCAAAGAAATGCTGTAGCAAAGCAATCTAATATTAATTCAATATAGCAAAAAGAGTAGCAAAAAAAGCCATCATAAGCTGCTTTTGCATGTCCAGCAGTATCAAAGTGTTCATTTTACAATGAATAAGCTTCTGAAGTATGTATGATTTGCTAATCCACTTTGTAACTTATGCTTCCTTTTCACAGTGATCACAAAACAGCAGATGTATTTCCACACTCACAGGAAGTAAGGTCGGAGACGTCATCTAATCCAAGCTCACCCGAGATCTGCCCAAACAAGGAAAGGTCTGCAGTGCTGCAGTTACTTGATCACTTGGTTTTACTGTATGAGCTAACAGGTGTATGAATGTTTTCACTTCCATAAACAGTGACTAATTCTCTGCTATTTATGCTTGTTCCTTCTCCTTTCTGGCTGTGCTGTGTTGTGCAGGCCATTTGTGAAGCTGAAGGAGTGCAGCAGCCGAAGCAACATCTCCCGCTCGTCCTCTAGCACCAGCAGCTTTAGCAGCACAGCTGGAGAGGGAGATGGACTGGAGGAGCTTGACACGGTCAGACATTAAACACAATTACACAATGATATACTGAGCACAGCACAGCAATAAGCAGCATGATTACAAGACAACACATCACAGTTACAAAACAACATTGCACACTGAAAAGAACACAGTACCATTACAAAACACAGCAGCTACAAATTGACACTGCACAGTTACTAAACAACACAACACAGTTACAAAACTTGGCACAGTTACAAAACATAGCATAATTACCAAACAACACAGCATAATTACAAAAAACCCAGTGTAGTTACAAAACAACACAGCGTAATTATAAAACAAGACAGCAGTTACAAAACACAGCATATTTACAAAACATCATAGCACTTGCAAAGCAACACAGCACAGTTACAAAACATCACAGCAGTTCCAAAACACAGCACCATTACAAAACAAAACAGCAGATACAAAACACAGCATATTTACAAAACATCACAACAGTTACAAAAACACAGAATATTTACATAACATCACAGCAGTTGCCAAGCAGAGCACAGATACGAAGAAACACAACACAACATGGTATTAAATGATGTGGTTCAGCACAGTGTCACAAAAAGGCACAGAGCTGTTACAGCAGTATTGTTATAGCTACAAAACAACACAGCGCAGCTAAAAATAAAGCTATACAGTTACAAAAAGAGTACGGCTGAGTTACAAAACAACAAAGAACAGCTGCCAAAACCAGCACAAATACAAAACGCAGCACATTTAGTAAACAGTACCGTTATAAAACAACACAGCACAATTACCAAACACAGGAACAATTACCAAACAACACATCATAAGTATAAAAACAACACAGCAGTTACCAAACACAGCACAATTACAACATAACATGCAGCTTAGATTTAAAGCAACACAGCACAGTTATAAAACAAAACAATAAAGCATATTTACACAGTACAGTCACAAAACATCACAGCATAGTTACCAAACACAGCACAATTACAGAACACATTACAGCTAAAAAATAAAACTGCACAGTCATAAAACAACACAGCACAGTTACCAAACACAAAAAGTTAAATAAACAGCACAACCCAGTTACCAAACACAAGCACAGTTACAGAACACATCATATCTACAAAATAAAATTGCACAATTATAAAAACACAGCACGGTTACAAAACACAGCACGGTTACAAAACACAGCAGTTGCCAAACAGGGCCCAGTTATAGAAAATTACAGCACAATTACCAAACACAACACAATTACAGAACACAGTACAGCTACAAAATAAAACTGTGCAGTCACAAAACAACACAGCACAATTAGCAAACAATGCACAGTTACCAAACACATAAAAGTTAATAAACAACACAATCCAGTTACCAAACACAGCACAGTTACAAAGCAACACAGCGCAGTTACCAAACAAAGCATTTACACAACACAGCACACTTACCAAACACAGCACAATTACAGAAAACATTACATATACAAAATAAAACTGCACAATTATAAAAAAAAAAAATATCACAGCACAGTTACACAACACAGCACAGTCAAAAAACAAAACAGCAATAATAAAACAGCACAGCTACAGAACAACATAGCACAGGATGTTGCACACAGCAGAGCACTGAAAAAGTTGCACTACATTAATACAGCACAGGAAGGTGGCCACACAACTCAGTACAGTTACAGCTACAATCAATAAAATAAATGCAGTCTACAAAATAAAGCTGCATAGCTATAAAACAACACACCACAGTTACCAAACACAGCAAATTACAGAACACAGCACAGCTACAAAATAACCCTGCACAGTTTTAAAACAACACAGAATAGTTACCAAACATAGTATGGTTACAGAACACATCACAGAAAAATAAAAAATAAAACTGCACAGTCATAAAACAACACAGCACAGTTTACAAACACAAAAAAGTTAAATAAACAGCACAATCCAGTTACCAAACACAGTACAGTTACAGAACACATCATATCTACAAAATAAAATTGCACAATTATAAAAAACACAGCACAGTTACGAAACACAACACGGTTACAAAACACAGCAGTTGCTAAACAGGGCTCAGTTATAGAACAATACAGCACAATTACCAAACACAACACTATTACAGAACACAACACGGCTACAAAATAAAACTGTGCAGTCATAAAACAATTAACAAACAATGCACAGTTACCAAACACAGAAAAGTTAATAAACAACACAACCCAGTTACCAAATGCAGTACAGTTACAAAGCAACACAGCCCAGTTACCAACCAAAGCATTTACATAACACAGCACAGCTACCAAACACAGCACAATTACATCACAGCAACTTTACACAACATAGCACAGTCACAAAATAAGATGGCATTAACGAAACAGCACAAAATAACACTATAGTTACCAAAACAGCATGCTATGAAATGACAGTTACCAAAGACAGCACAATTACAGAACAGTTTTAAAACAACACAGCACAGTTAACAAATACAGCAGAGACACAAAGCAAGACAGTAGTTACAAAAGAGCACAACACAGCTACCAAATACTGCACAGATGAAAAGCAACACAGCACGGGATGTTATAAAATGACATGGTACAGCACAGCTACAAAATTAATTGGCACAGTTATAAAACAACACAGCACAGTTATAAAACAACATAGCATGGCATGTTATGAAATTACATGGTACAGTACAGCTACAAAATATAACTGCAGTTGTACAACTACACAACATAATTACCAAAAACACAGCACAGTTACAAAACAACATAGCATAGTCACCAAACAATGAAATAAAACAGTACATTGAAAGACAGCAGAGCACAGTTGTATCACAGTTACATCAGAGGAAACTGGCAAAACAAATCAGTTCAGTTACAAAACAAAACAGCACATTAAAAAATAACACAACACAGCTACAAAACAACACAGCACAGTTAACAAAACACAGCACAATTATAAAACATCATAGCATAGTTACCAAACAAGGCACAATTACACAACACAGCATAGCTAGAAAATAAAACAGCAGTGTTATAACACATCTCAGCACAACTGCACAACACAGCTTAAAAAAAAACTGAGCAGTTATACAACTAAACATCACAGGTACAATGCAAGACAGCAATTACAAAACAACACAGCACAGTTACCACACACAGCACAGTTACACAACAATGCAGCACAGCTACCAAATAAAACTGCACATTTCTACAACAACACAGCATTGTAACTGAATACCACATAATTACAAAACAGTACAGCCCAGTTACCAAACAGAACACAGGTACAAAACAAGAGAGCATTTACAACACAGTTTTACCATAATCTGTTACAGCATAGCACAATACAAAATTACATAATATTGCAAAGAATAGTTAGATCAGCAACACGAAAAATAGTATAGTACTTCTATGAAACAAGCACTGAACAGAATAAGAACAGACCACTTTACTACATGCACAACTCAGCACAGTCAAAATTCAAAACACTTTCTGAGAAGAAAGTCTATTTCAGATTATAGACTAGAGGTCTAATTAGATCCTCTGAGCCCCCAGGGTGCATTAGTGCTCTAGCAGTAACATTAGAGGGTGGTGGAGTAAATGAGAACGGCAGCTACAGGGTACTGGCGTGTGTTGCGTTCCCCCAGAGCAGTCACCCAAATTCGGACACGTTCGCTGCATTCAGCGCCAACCTCAGTGTAGAGAACCAGAACTGGAGAACACCTCATATATAATCACATATTTCTCCTCACACAGGCATGGAATTACATGTCACGCCATGCTACACACACACACACACACACACACACACACACACACACACACACGCACACAAAGCTGTTGATTGCACTAAAATCTAGTTCTCTTTTTCTCTCTCAGACAGGAAAAGTAAAATTTCACCTAAGTCAAACCTGAAGTTTTATTTGACAAGCTGAACCACATGACTACAGTGAGTAACGCCGCCGGCGAGGGCTCACTGAACTCTTCTGGTAACTTTGATTGGGGAAATGTCTGAGCTGCATTCTGTATCCTCTTTGTTTCAGGGGCATTGAGAGAGAGACAGGAGCGACTACAGAGAAAGAGCAGGTAATTCTTTTCAGCCATACATTTGACAAACACTGTTTACATGGCAATTTGTTTTTCGTCCATATCGGTAATTTTACACCGACCTCAGTCCTTAGTTTGCAGTTTAGCAGGTCACTTTGTAGGTATAATTACTCAAGACTCCTCTGAGTAAAATCAATCCATGGGAAAAGACTGCTGAGAACGCTCCACCACCCAAATTATCTCCCCAGTGGTGCTTCATTAGTTTTCCCTTTCTGTTGATGAATATTGTGCACATAAACAGATGATCTATAATTTCATTAACATGTAGAAGACTGACATCGTGGACAGTTAAGGTGGGGTGTGGTGGTCTCCAGGGGTACTGGTCTTGTGAGGGCCACTTCCCAGTCATCTGAACTCGCACTTGATCGTCATTACTTCCTCATTTATTCACGGTTTATATACTCGTGATTTTCATGCACGCAAGAACTCTTGCCTTCTTCCCCAGAATATAAAAACATTGATTTCTTATACTTCTGTCGTATTGCTCTTGATTGATGGACCTTATGTATCCCTCTAGTTTTGACTGCAGATTGTTTGTTCATTTGATTTTGACCCATTTGACGCACATTAAATATATTTATTTATTCCAAACATTCTAAAAATTTTTTACGGGAACCTAGTCAGTCAATGTCAATGTAGATGTTACACTGGACATAGTATCTACATGAACAATAAATGGTCAAATGTAGGTATACCTAATAAACTGGCAACTCAGGACGTAGGTTTGTTTTGTTCATCATCGTCATTGTTGTCATGGAGTTTTGTTATCTTCTTGTTTCTAGGCAGTGTAGCTTAACTGGAGCCAAGAGACTTTCTGTCAAAGCGAGAAGGGACCATCTGCTGTACGCAACGCAACCACCTTCATAACTGCTCTCCAACACACACCTTTGTAAACTGCGCACACACACACACACACACACACACACAGCGGACAATGCCAAGATGCCAAAGCAAGTCTTAAGTGAAGAGAAAGCCACAAACGAGACTGATTCAAGCCTGTGAAAGGTTCGCTTTGTGGTCCAAGCTGCTTCTCATCACACAGGTAGCAGATAACGTGCAAAACAATTTGCATAATAATAAATCGATAAATCGGTGCCACCATTTTTTTTTTTTTGATACATCAAAATTTGAGAAGAGGCATGTGATATGTGTCGTGTTCCTCGTGGTGACAGTGGCTTCATTCTTTTTCAGTTTTAACTATGGCTTATATGTAATACAAAATGATGAAACACAAGATACACAACAATACAGCAGTCAATGTCGACTCAGATAACGTTCGGTATTACGTTTATGTCAAACAAATAAGTAAAAAAAAATCGTTTCAGACACCAGTATATACACTACTGGCCAAATCTGAGAGTCTCTATGTGTAGTGACCTGGGAAAACCTTTAACACGATGAAATTTTACTATATTTAATTCTGAAAACGTTCCTGAACTGAAATATGTTTCAATTCACAAGTAAATTTCTAGCATTTTTAAATGTAGTTACCACCAAAATGAAAACATTTGAAGGATTCTGGCATCAAGGACATTTTAACAGCCAGTGACGGATCACAGACTAATTTATTATGCTTACCTCCTTTTGATACCGCACATAGCTATCCAGAAATTTGATCAAAGTGTGACATTCCCTTGGCTAGCAAGGTTTTAGATGTCATTAGCAGGTTGACTGTTTTTACCGAACATGATCTTTGCAGGAAGAAAGCCTAAATTTAAAAGAGTGAAATATATGTATAGTTTCTTGAAGTAGTGGTGCTCAAATATACTATTGGCAAAACATGTACAAGACATCACAGCGATAAAACATAGATTTTTTAGAATAGTTTTCTTTTTTTGGCTGTTTTCCAAACATGCGATGAGTTCTCCCCAACCACCACATATACTTTTTTTTTAATATGCTACTTTATTGACTTTCAACTTTAATGTCTTGTAGTTTTTGCATTAGTAACTTCCTGTCAGTGCCCAAGCCAACAGTATTAATCAATGACTAATACTCTGTAATAAATATACATACACAAGACACTGCAAAACGTTATTTAACCCTCTACTGCATGAATTATTTATTTATTTTTTATGGATTTTTATTACTTGAATTAATTCAAGAAATAAANAATTAAAAAAAAAAAATTAGGGGGGTAGTTTGTAAATTGTTGCCATATGGCAACAATGTGCAGTAAAGGGTTAAACATTCAGACCCAGTGCTTTGTTCGTATGTTTATACAGATTTCAATTACTCCTGAATCTTAGCCATGTTACTGACACTGAACTATCCCATTAAGTGCAAACTTAATGTAACAATATTCATAAAATCCTTGGATCTTTTTTTAATTAGCAAAATATGACTAGCCAAAACACTAGAGCACTGTGTTTTCTTTCGTTTTTTCTTAGCATAATTTGCTGATATGTCACTAACGTATTGCTAATTTTGTTGGACGTAAGACAGTTTTCTCCCAGTTGCTAGAAACGAAGTTAGCCTCGCTGATTTGAGCGGTTGTAAGGGTTGTAGCATTCAAAATCTGCCAGTGCAATAACATGTCCAAAAGATATTTTCCTCAAAACTGAAGCTAAATGTCCTGTCTCATTTCCTACAACCCATCTTTGTGGATGTGTGCTATTAATTTTACCTCAGTTCAACATAATTAGCTTCCTTCACCCAGCTACAACCTAAATACAACTGACTGAGTTGGTTGTTAGAGATAAAAGAATTTGGTTGTTAAATGTGAATTATTTACTTGATGCCTCATTATATACAGAACATCATATACTCAAATGTCTAACAAAACAATTTAAATAGCAGAATCGCCAATCGGTTAATTCTGCAGCTTTAATGGCATAAATATTTTTTTTAAATGAACAACCACAAGTGTGAAAGAAGCTGCAAGAAAATGCATTTCTTGTAAATTGTCACCCAGGTTTAAACCAAATCATTCTGAAAGTAAACACATGATTTTTAAAGGAATTCCTATTTTGTTAGCTAGCGAATTGTTGCTAAGTTAGCTAGCTGGTAATATTGGTTAGCTAGATAAAAACAGCTAACTTATGCTAGCTTATGTTTTCTAGCTAATCGACATCCTTGCTGAAAAATCCAGCTGGTCTGAACAATCTAGATTTTTCAGCATGGATTAACCACTAATAGATGGGTTAATCTGGGTTATGGTTTAATTCCTGTAAAGGAGAAAATGCTAGGTAGCTAACAGTAGCTAAATTAGATAATTGGCAAAAAATTAGCTACACGAGTCAGAGGTTAATGTTGGTTAACTGTAGCTAAATTATCTAGCAGTTAATGTTAGATGGCTAGCTAATATTAGGTAACATTAGCTAAATCATGGTGGTAATGTTAGCTGGCTAACTAAAAACAGCTGCACCAATCAGAGGTTAATGTTAGTTCACAATAGCTACATTAGCTAATACATTACATTAGCTAGCTAACCAACATTAAGGGCTAACAGAGATTTTTTTAAGCTAATAAAATGAGCTAATACCATTTTAATATTGCAGCAGAACGACTAAGTACACCAATTAATTAGCTAGCTAAGAACTGCTACACTAGTTGGAGGTTAATGTTGGTTAGCTAACAATAACTAAATAAGCTAATATTTAATATTAGTATGCCATGCTAGCTAGCTAAGCATCATTAACCTCTAACAGAGAGTGTGTTAGAGTGAGAGAGAGGACTGCGTGTGTTTTCCAGAGCTCAAGCCTGAGATCCCTCGCTGAAAATATCCTACCTAGATATTATGTCTTATTTGATCTCTAGACTCTCGTAAAGAAAAAATCTTTTATTTTATTCAGTTTTATCCCCTTGACTTGAATTGTACATATGCCAAAAATATAGTTCCAGCACTCCATTTTGTTCAAATGTTTAAAAAGAAATAATTGTGACTTGTGAATGTGTGATTTGATTTTCCTTTCTATAAAGAGCAAGCAAAAAAAAGCACTTTCTGACATGTGTGAGAAACGGAAAGGTGTTCAGACGCTAGGCTGTGAGTGAAAGAATGGTTGTACAGTGTACAGTGCTGTGCTAGTGAGAGCTCATAGCACAGGGCGTGTAGCCGTCAGGAGCGGAGTGTGTTCTGGAGCATTTGGGCAGAGAGTGTGTGTGTGGAGTAGCGCTGCTACTGCTCAGGAGTTTTAGTTTGATACTGACATAATTTATTGCTTTTAAACCTTGTTTCAATGTCTGTAAAATAGAGTAAAAACTGAGACGTAAAGAACTGCAGATAATTTAAAGATTATTCCTGTATATGTATATTTGGTTATGTACTGTGCCATTGAGAATTTATTATGAAATAAAATGTTGTATTTTGTGTCAAATGTGTTGTCCTTTCAATCATAATGATAAAATAGTAAACGTCTAACACTAGCTAGAGCTACAGTGTGTTGCATAAGTAATCACACCCCCCGAACTATTCCATAAAATTGAAATGGGGCAAAAAAAAAAAAATCAATATAGTAACAAATTTATATTTTAAATTAGCTCTGGTGTGATACGTTGCCATTAGAATTCACATAATTAGTTGAATGGAGTCAACCTGTGTGCAAGTAAAGTGTCATGTGATCTCAATATAAATATGTCGGTATTATATATCTAAACAAACAGCATTATGACAATCAAGGAGCTATCAAACCAAATCCAGGATAAATTTCTGATAAAGTATCAGTCAGGGTTTTTTATTTTTTAACATCCAGCAGGGTGACATTACGCTGGGGCCCCATATGGACGGCCTGAAGAACCGTTTGGATTGCTGGGGATGGTGCCACCTGGAGGCTGTGGAGATGGTTTGGGGATCACATATGGGGATCTGTACTGTAATGGCTTGGGACTGCGATTGCTGTAGTGGCTNTTAACCAACCGGACTTCTTGCGGAAACTGTGATGAATTTATTGGTTGCACAATTGCACTACTTGTCCTTATAGCGCATAATAATAGAAGGGATTTATTTATTTAATCTGTTGCACCCAGATCAGGACGGGTTCCCTTTTGAGCCTGGTTCCTCTCAAGGTTTCTTCCTCATATCATCTCAGGGAGTTTTTCCTTGGCACCCTCGCCACCCTCGCCACCGTCGCCACTGGCTTGCTCATTATTTCTGTAAAGCTGCTTTGTGACAATGTCCATTGTTAAAAGCGCTATACAAATAAACTGAATTGAATTGACTGCTGAAACACAGGGAGTCAGTAGGAGTTTATTAGTAGAAAAACATACAGTATAATTGTTGATGTGTCAAATGTTTTGTTAGGAGACATTTATTTAACATTTATGGAAGGAGTCTCCAATATCAGCACTTTGAGCCAAACTAAATGGCATTATAATTATAATGGCAGCGTTTTTCTGGTCATTGGTAAGATTGGCAGGATTATGGATTTGTTCCAGTTTATACTGAGTATGTATTAATTAGTTTAATAAGTTTGGTGACTTTAGATGGTTCTGCAGGTACATTAGGACAAGATAGTCTTATGGATTGCAGTAGATCGAGTGATGCTGCTGTATATTTTACGATTCTGCCATATCACAGCTGTTTAGGTGAATGAGAACACTAAACTAGAGTCTAAACTGTAATACATTTGATTGGCACAAGTATCAAGACAAGGGGAAACAACAAAGTGGGTCATTCTTTGAGGAATGGAAATGAAGAAGGGAAAATAAGGGATAAAACAAGCATAGACTGGTCTTCCTCTCAACATGGTGAAAGAGTGGATGACAGAAGAGATCAAAGGAATGGAGGGAAAGCAGGAGTGATGAAAATGGAGATGAAGATGAGAGGGCAGAAGAGGACAGGGCTACAGACGGTGCTGTCTCTGGAGAGCTGAGAGATGACAGATAAATAACTCACACAAATTTATTAGTAGAGTTGCATGCAGACAGTTTAATGGTGTTGGTGGATCTCACCAGAGCTGTAATTGTGCACTGAGATGAAAATGTTGATGGGTATACACCGATCAGCCATAACATTAAATCAACCTGCCTAATATTGTGTAGGTCCCCCTTGTGCCACCAAAACAGCTCTGATCCGTCGATGCATGGACTCCACAAAACCTCTGAAGGTATGCTGTGGTGTCT
>CM074958.1:19808203-19824818 GCA_037577455.1 Pangasius macronema
TCAAGGTTTCTTCCTCATATCATCTCAGGGAGTTTTTCCTTGCCACCGTCGCCACTGGCTCGCTCATTAGGGATAAAGTCACATATTTATAATATATTTTTTGCTAATCTATTTATTTCTGTAAAGCTGCTTTGTGACAATGGCCATTGTTAAAAGCGCTATACAAATAAAACTGAATTGAATTGAATTGAATTGACATTATACAGTGGAAACCACAAGTCTGGCTAGAGGAGGCCATCAACCAAAAGTCTGTAACTAGGTAAAGAGGAGATTAGCCAGAGAAGCCACCACGAGGCCAAGAGTAACTCTGAGGCAGCTGGAGAGCTCTAGACCTCAGATGGAAGATGCTGTGCTTTATGAAACAGTGGCAAAGAAGAGAATAAAAGACACAAGTTTGCCCAAAGGCATGTTGGAGACTCGGCAAGCATGGAGAAGGTTCTCTGGTTAGTTAGTCTCCTTGGTTCCAAGTGTTAAGTTTTGTGAAACCCAACACTGCTCATTAGCCTAAAGGTAAGTTCACACATACAGCAATTTCATCGCTGCAAGTCGCCAGTCGCTGTATTATGAAGACACCAATATGTTACCATAGTAGCATTTGTCAGTGGGTGGTCCAGCTAGCATTGAAATTTTGACAACAAACCAGTTTTCTTGCCGCTAAAATTAAACATTCTGGAGGGAGAGCGTTTGGATGTAAGTTTCACCAGTGTATATATGGATCATATCCTATAAGACGAAGGAGAAGCAGTGTGTGCTCTTTGCTATTGCGGCCATCTATCTGTGGCAAAAGCTCAAGCGCCGATTAGTTTAGCTTATGGCCTTAGCACATTTAAGCAAAATAATAGCTGGAGAGCATGGCAGGCTATGGATCATCACGTGTGCTCTACTGTCTTCAATCCCATTGGCAGTCGCTGCACCAAGTCGCCCAATATTTGCATAAACTTTTCTCAACTTTGTCACATCGCTAGACTTGCCTACATCTAGTCACCAGTGGTCGCTGTTGTTCATGTCACAGGAAGTCGCCAGTGCTATTGCTGCATGTGTGAATGTACCTTAAGAAATCCTTCCCCACATTGAAGCATGGCGGTGGTAGCATCATGATGGTTACCAATGGTCTCTGGTTTGCTTCTGAATGATATTATAGATATGTTGAATAGATATGCAACACTCTGTACATGAAGTAAAATGACTGTGGTACTGTTAAAAAAATGCTATGGAAAAATAATAACTTGTTGTGTTTTGACCTCTTTTTATTTTTATATTGTACTGCATTTTTTATACACATTTCCACATTTTACAGTCAGCTTATAAAATCTTTTATTATAATGCAGATGTGATCCTAACTATGTTTTCCACTGGTTTGTAAGAAACGATTTACTTCCTTAGATTTACTTCCTTTAAAGCAAACAGTCAGGAGGCAGTGAAAAATGAGTTTTCCAATTGTACCGTGAGGTGTAGTCAGTAATTCAGTGCTTGGTGTCTGATGTTTGCATCTTCAGAGGATAACGTGGCTACAGTGTAAGATGTAAGCGTACAGATAGCATGATTAGCATGGTGGAAACCATACAATCATCACACATTTAACATCCATCGCTGTCCATCTTTAGAAACATGTGTCATGCAGTGATGGAAAGCCGGTTATTCTGATTGAGATACTCAACTCCACCCTATTTGAGGCAATTTGCATAATGCTAAACTGCTAGCCATAAGCTTCTATTACCTGCTAGTTATATTAGCCTCATAGCTCAAGTACAAAACTACAAAAGCAAACAATACAGCAAAACATGCCTAAACTGCATTTGTCTGGGAATTGTCCATTTAAGTTTTAGCTAAAGTATTTCTTTAATGTTTACAGTTTCTGTGCCTCAAAGCCGAACAGGAAACCCAATCATTTGCATTTATTTGTACCACAGTGCTGTTAAGTTCTTAATTCTGACTGATCAGAAGATTTCAGTTTCTGTTGATTTGTACAGAAGTGTCACTACTTTATCCTGAGTTGAATAACCACTTAATGATAGCGTGAAAGCATTTTAAAAGCGATTAAAACACCAGACATCTTCCTGTGAGGATTAAGTTGTGGAGAAGTTCAGTGTGGAGTAAACGACTGCCGTCGTTGCCGTCCTTGCTTGACTTGTGTTCTGCGGTCTTGGACGATCCAGAGACATCACCGCATACACCACCTGCACAAATAATCAATCCCACATGCTCAGGTTTTAACCAAAATGCCCCAACAGTTTATATAATTACACAATTTTCCAAAACTAGTTGATCAGCTCGAGGTGTGACATTTGCTTCTGTTGTTTTGCACCGGAGCTACAAGGCTAATGTAGCTAAAATAACCCTTTACGCAAGTCTTACGTCATAAGACTGACATAACCAAGGCATAAATGTGGTATGGATGCTGTCATTTTCATGTCAATTCATGTCCAGTCTAATAGTAGTGACTTTATTATTGCAAGTAATTGTCATGATAGAAGATGTGTACGGTATGTTACATGTGACATTTTTATTACACAAATTTCATCTAACGTGTTCTTATGCTAACTTTAGACGCGACGTAATTGGCATGACGATTTAGCCAACACTGTTGCTAACGTCTGTTGCTATGACAATTAAGGGTAACATGACACGGTGATATTACTAAATGTAGAGTGTCCTAGCAACTCACAGCACTATATGACGTAACATATTTATGTCAGCCTGATGACGCCTGATGAAGGTTTAAGTGAAGTGTGACAAGTATGCAGGTATATCTCACTCGTTTAAAAAAAAAATAAATGAATGAATTTCCTTTTACATATATAAACGAAACAATTTGTACATAACAATTCTATGTATATAAAAATTCGTCCTTTATATAATCATTATTTTGCATCACTTCCAGCTTTCGGACTGTTTTCAGTGAGTCAAATCATTTGACTCTTTTTGGCTCCTAAATGACTCACTGCCATTTTTTCCCCCTAAACCAGACCCAGTTTCCATATTGTTTTAACCCGTGATTGTTCTTGACTGATTGATTAAGTTACACTACAAGACTAATAGCATCAGATGTCTGTTTTAAAAAAAAAATTTTTAGGAGAGCCGGCTCTTGACACTCATCTAAAAGAGCCGACTCAAAGAGCCGACTCAAAGAGCCGATTCGTTAGCAAACGACACATCGCTAATTCTTGTTGTGGTAGATGACTGTGCTCTAAATCACATCAGAAACTCTGAATGCAGATATCTATAGAAAATGTTTAGGTGAAACAGTCGTCCATTATCTGTGATCTGTATTAGCTTCAGCTTCAGTGCAAAACTCAAATGGAATCAGATGAACTGAACGATAATTAGAGAGAACATCAATTGATGTAGAGTAGTAAAAATACTTACATCCACTTTTGGCTTAACTCGAGCCGTGGCTACAGACAGAAAGAAAAAAAAAAGGTGTTAATAATGTGACATGAGGCTCTTCACTGAAATGGACTTTTATCTATTTTAATAAAAATGGTCATCTTCACTCTTCACACACTGGCAGGATGAGAACATTATTAAGTGTAAGGTTAAGATCTCACAGCTGTTTTGCGAGCGTGGAGGAGGGATGGGAGGTGCAGGCTGACCGTCGGAGGAGAAACAGTTGGCCAGAGCGAGAGCCAGAGGAAAACACAGACTGGCCGCAGCACAAACCAACAACCTGTAAGAAAGTTTCCTCCCTGTAGGTTCTGTGGGTTCAGGCACTACGGCAAAGACAAGACAAGCAAGTTAGTGAAGTGAAGTGACTTGTGGCCAAGTGTGGTGACCCATACTCGGAATTTGTGCTCTGCATTTAACCCATCCAANCAAGGGTCTCACCTCAGTCGTGGTATTGAGGGTGGCAGAGAGCGCTGGTCATTCACTCCCCAAATCAGCAAATTAATCGATATAAATATGTAAATTAATTATAAAAATAATGAACCTAATTGTAAATCATCCATATGTACTAGATTATAAGAATTTTGTAAACAAAAATAAAATAAAGCCACTACATGCCATAAACATAACCGAAAATTAGTCTTTTAAAATGGAAAATCAGTTTCATTAAAAAAAATAATAAAAAATAAATAAATCTGAACATTATATAATGTATGTTTCCCAAATTTCACAGCATCATATGAAACTGAAGACAGAATTTATTATTATTATTATTAATATTATTATATGATGGTGTTACATTTTCTAAAATCCCCACAGTATGTGATACATACCGATCAGCCATAACATTTAAAACTACCTGCCTAATTCAATTCAGTTCAATTCAGTACAGTTTTATTTGTATAGCACGTTTAGCAGCTTTACAGAAATAAATGGATTCAAAAAATATATTGTAAATATGTGAATTTATCCCCAATGCGCAAGCCAGAGGCGATGGAGGCAAGGAAAACCTCCCTGAGACAATATGAGGAAGAAACTTAGAGAGGAACCAGACTCAAAAGGGAACGCATCCTCATCGGGGTGCAATGAATAGTGCAATTATAAATAAATCCCTTCTATTACTGTGCAGGTCTCCCTTATGCCACCAGAACAGCTCTGACCCGTCGAGCCATGGACTCCACAAGACCTGTGAAGGTGTGCTGGGGTATCTGGCACCAAGACATTAGCAGAAGATCCTTTAAGTCCTGTAAGTTGCGAGGTCGAGCCTCCATGGATCGGACTTGTTTGTCCAGCACATCCCACAGATGATCTTTGTCATGTTCCTCAAACCATTCCTGAACAATTATTGCAGTGTGGCAGGGCGCACTATCCTGCTGAAAGAGGCCACTGCCATTAGGAAATACCGTACACCGGACATGAAGGGGTCTACTTGGCCTGCATCAATGTTTAGGTAGGTGTTATGCTTCAAAGTAACATCCACATGAAAGCCAGGACCCAAGGTTTCCCAGCAGAACATTTCGCAGAGTATCACACTGCCTCTGCCAGCTTGCCTTCTTCCCATAGTGCATCCAGGTGCATCCCCTGGCCACCTTCTTCCATTGCTCCATAGTCCAGTTCCAATGCCCATTTTAGGCACTCTCAGCGGTGGACAGGGGTCAGCATGGGCACTCTGACGGGTCTGCAGCCGCGCAGCCCCATACACAGCAAGCTGCAATGCACTGTGTGTTTCGGACACCTTTCTATCATAGCAAGCTTTAACTTTTTCAGCAATTTGTGCTACAGTAGCTCTTCTGTGGGATCAGACCAGGTGGGCTAGCCGTCACTCCCCACGGGGATCAATGAGCCTTGGGCGCCCATGACCCTGTCACTGGTTCACTGGCTGTCCTTCCTTGTACCACTTTTGGTAGGTACTAATCACTGCATACCGGGAACACCCCACAAGACCTGCCATCTCAATATGGCCCTTGTAAAAAAAAGTCGCTCAGATCCTTACACTTGCCCATTTTTCCTGCTTCCAACACATCAACTTCAAGAATTGAATGTTCACTTGCTTCCTGATATATTGACAGGTCCCATTGTAATGAGATGATCAATGTTATTCACTTCATAGATAGATAGATAGATAGATTGATTGATTGATTCATTCATTCATTCATTCATTCATGTTGTTCTCTTTTTAAGATAAAGCTAGTGACAGCTATTTGGGATAAACATGTTAATGATATTCATTAAATAATTTTAATATATATTTTTTTATTAAGATAATAGTCACCTTCGGTGAAATTAGGAGAGAACAGATATCTGATACGTACTGAAGTGATCAAAGCTACCTTCAGTCACATTGATCTGTGTGACATGACCCTGACTGTTGCTCTCCTCCCAGTTGATGTTGCACTGGTACGCCCCAGAATCTGATCGGTTGAGGTTGTGGATCTCGAGGAAGAGGCGTGTGGCGTTGTCTTTGATGGTCTTGTTGGACAGGTGGACTCGTGGAGACGGGCTGAGGAGAGTGAAATGTTCTTGTCTAATCCCCCATCCTCCTGTCCATTTCTGTTCACAGTGCAAGATGTCACACCACAGAGACACGCTACCCCCTTCAGGTATGTGCAGGTTTCTACGTCTCGCTAACACTGCGGGCACACACTCGCTCAAACACACTGAAAGAGAATGAATCACAAGCATGGTAAGTCAAATGAAGACTTACATGTACACCAGAGCACTGCTGAATTCGTTAATATTTATGGAAGGAGTCTCCAGTGTCAGTGCATTGTATCAGCCAGTAATTTTTCAGATATGGGAAAGTTCTCTCCTGGTTACATAACAAGATGCAGTTTTTGTTTTATTAAGAAAAAAGAGCGGCTGAAAAAAGAGGAAACTTAAGTGACAGTAACTGGAGGAACATTCCAGATGTTCCACAACTTTAAGTGTAACTATGAATGGATAACATGTATGAGATATCATTCATTAATAAATCAGAATTCGTCATCATTAGCAAACGGCTGTAGTACTACAGGAATTACAGGAATAAAACACTTTGGGATGTTCTGTTATTTGAAAATAATCAACAGCAGGGTGTTAACAGTAACTCTGGTTCATCATACCATCCCATTATCAATCGTTTCCTGTAACAGCATGAACCCATGTTTTTTTTTTGTTCATTCCTTACTTATTACCTTTCAGATCACTTCTAGATATTTCTGAGAGCTGATCATACCAAATGAAGATTACTGACACGGTGTGGAATGGGAGTTCCTCATTTTCTTTTGTGTTCATAAAACCTAATGTCTCTTTTAAACACACATACGCCAAAAAACAAAAAAAAAACCACTACCACAAATGAAAGAGTACAGTGAAAGTAAATGAATCTTACCTTGGAGATGGCACAAAATGGCCAGAATGGTAAACAACATCCACTGAGAAGAATGTTTTGGCATCGTGCGTCATGAAAGTGTCCTTGAGCATTCCTCAGATGGTTTCTAAAAAATGAATAGGAATAGTTTTTAGGACAAGGCATTAAATTTCACGTCTGTAGCACACTGTAGTGAGTTCATCTGCTTTCACTTGTGTTTAAATCCACTTCAGTTTCAGGCTTTGTCAGTTTCAGGTTCATTGTGATGGTACTTCATAAGGAAGGAAGTCCACACACACACACACACACACACATTTTCCAAAGTGGAAACAACAGCGATTATGGGTTTCCTGTGTTTAAGGATTTCTTCCTGTACTGAAATATCAATTACAATGAGACGCTCGTGTCAACTTTCACATTGTTTTGTATGGAAGCAAAAAATTAGACAAAAATAATCTAATGTTAAAAGCCATTGAGTTNAGTTAAAACACCACTGACTTCATAGCGCTGAATTATATTAGGTGAAAAAGCTCAGTTCTGTATTTTATTGTACTTCTGTATTGTATTTTCTTGAATGAACCTCCCTGAGATTCAGAGTAGCTTATTTTAGTGTTCTGATCTTCTGTTTGGGAAAAAAAAATCACATTTTCAAATAAAAAAAAATATTCGAAATATATCAGTTCATAATCTGTGTATTTCAGGCTTGATTGTCTTCACCTTTCCCTGGTTGGCTGGACGCTTAACTGAATTTTGTAACTCGATTTAACTGGTTGAGTCTGAGACTTTTTTTTTAAAATTATTTATTATTATTATTATTTATTTTTTCCCCTGAAAACTTTGTTTTAATTTATTTATTAATATATTTAATATTGGAAATTTAATATTAATATATTTATTTTATTGGTTTTTTTATAGTTATTTATTTCATGATTTTTTTTCTGATTTTTTTTTTAAATTTTTAAATGTATTTTTGTTTGTTTGATATTTTTTAAAAGACTGATTAAAAAGGTTTTATTTCTCATTTTCTTTAATGAACATCTGAACACTAAAATAAACTCATTCTTTTAGCTTCAGTGCACGACTTTGTTCATCAGTTGGCATCTTAACGTCATAAATGTCATTCCCTACAATGTCATTTCCCAACACACACTTTACTGCTCAGCTTTGTTCATTTTCTCCACAGAAGCACAAGGTGGTGCTAAAGCTCAGCACACCGAATAACTGTGTAGTCCATGAATATGGCAAAGGATTCTGGGAGAAAAAAAAGAAAGATTTGACATAAAAAAAGGCATCAAACAAAAATGTGTATAAACTTCAGAGTGAAAGTTTCATCCAGCAAACCAACAGACACCATGAGAAGTCAGAAAACACTGAAGTGACCAATCAGCTGGCTTGGTTTTGGGGAAGAAATCCATTAGCGTGCTGTACACTATGAGCTAGGCTAAAAATTCAGGCTAATACACACACAAATGACTAGTCATTACCTTTTTCTGATGAAGTGTGCAGTTGTGTTTGCACTCTTGACAAATAGTCAGTAAGTCGTTGTCCAATGTTTGGCTAAGAGCTGAGATGTTTTCCCGAATGTCAAAGATATTATTCACGTCTGGCTAGCATCTTTATTATTTCCCGATATGTTTAGCCGTGAGAGTTATATGAGCTTTTCACTGTACTTTATGATGCTGCATGTTCCTCAGGGTCGCCCACACACCACCATTCATATTATTTATGTAAGCCTGAACAGAACTAAGACTTTATTACGTTGGATGAAGGGAAAACAGTTTAAAAATACAGGAAATATATACAACAGGAATTAGGACCTGAGTCTCCTTCAGATTCTGGTTTGAATCCTGACACCATTGTAACCCTCAAGGGCCTGAAAAATGACCATTAGCCCATCGGCATGATGAATGGTTTGAACTCAGGAAGATAATTTCTTCATTGGTTGTGATCCTTCTTTATTAGTTGCTACAGTTTGTAAGTGATTTGATGTTTTAACCACCTGAGAGATGATTATCTCTAAAAATCAAAAGGCTGTTGTCATAGCTAGTACCAACGAGCTAGCAACTTAGCATGCGTTAGGCTAACACTTCGTACTCTGTGCTAGCGAGCTAGCTCGTTAACCACTAACTTTTTTCCATTTCAATTATACCAACAAGCGGAGACAAGCGGAAAAATGGACTAAATCCAGTTAATTAGCATTAATTTCATACTCATGGAGTATGTAAAATCCTTAGCATTAATGTCAAACTCACAGTGTATGAAATTTGCTTTGTAAAAGTGATTAGAGGGTAGGATTGTTTTCTTTCTTAGGTTGTTGAACAAACATAGCCTAGCCTACTGAGCCTACATGATCTACAGGCAACTATAGATATATATATATAGAAAAAAATGAATAGCCCAGACTTGAAATTGTCTTGTCCTGGGCATCCAGGCTACTAAATTTTTCATTCCTGTTCACCAAAAGTAATAACTGATCAGAAAAGGAAGAGTTTATAAGTGTGTGTGCTGTGAGAGTGTGTCACTGCGACGAACACTACCACAAAATGATTTAAACCATATTTCATAACAGCCAGGCTTTAACCGCTCCAATGTGAGCCAGTGTAGAGGAAACTCTGGTGTGTATGTAGCGAGGAGGAAATTGTCATATTTCTCGCACATCAGTTTCCACAATGCGGCTTCGGTGACTGTGGCTTCATGTGCTGGCCAAAGGACATGACACTGCTTGTAGATCCTTAAGTACATGATTGAGCTGAACATGTGGATGTAATTAAGGGCCTTTTCTGTAAGTGCGTCAAACGCAGGGTGTTGCATCAACAGGGCTTCGAGAACCATTTCACCCAGTGGAAAGAGAACTGACTTGACAAAAGGGTTTTGGAAAAGGAAGTATGTTTAAAAAGTCAGTTTTATGTTATCATTTTAATTCTGAACAGCTCAGTGACAAGCCACAAGTACATGACGCAAGTTCTAAAAGTAGATTTTGAGGAATTTCGAGAAATAAAATCAGCGAGAGAGTGCAGAGTATCCTGACGCTTTCTAGGGCAGCACCTCGGCGAGGGAGGGACTGGAAAGCCGAGCTCTCCTTCCCATTGTTTCCTGCAGTCAGAGCTGATGAGAAGCATATGTGGAGCACGTCAGGGCCGCACGTATCTCAGGATACATCTCATTTCCCCAAGGAAAAAAAAGAAGTAGAAGCAGACCTTGAGAGTTTTGCAGAAATCACAAGCCCCGGAATAGAGAAGTACTGCGGCTTTATATTAACTGGAACTCCAAGGTTACGAAAGTTATGCAAATCAAACTAAAACTGTTAGTCTGAAGATGATCTCACTTCTCTTGCATGAAGCAACTTTGTTTGAGAGACTCTCTGCTTTTATATTATTATATTCTATATTATTATTAGTAGTAGTTGTAGCATTTGGAAGAAAATTTAACCCTCTACTGCATGAATTATTTATTTATTTTTTATGGATTTTTATTACTTGAATTAGTTCAAGAAATAAAAATATATTTCAAAATTAAAAAAAATAAATTAGGGGGGTAGTTTGTAAATTGTTGCCATATGGCAACAATGTGCAGTAAAGGGTTAAAGAGCAAACATGGTGGACTAATTTATTTATTTATTTATTTATTCTTTCATTCGTCTATTTATTTGAAGGTTACATATAAAAGTGGTCGTCTAATTAGACAAACCCCGCCCCCTTTTCTGTTATTGTAAAGGTTCATTAAATCTCTACGCATATAGTTGAGTGTAAAAGTAGCCCCCAGTACTTCTGTTTTACAGATTCTCCACAAAAATCAAAGAATTACACGTTCATTTAATTTTATTTGTTATAAAATATAGACTAAATATTACTGAGTTTAAGTCAGCAGTTATCTTTAATGTCGTTGTTGTTGTTGTTCTTCTGGCTGGGGGTCGGCACAGCGGATCATTGATCCACATATTTGATTTGGCACAGTTTTTATGCCGGATCTCCTTCCTGACGCAACCCTTCCCACTTTTATCCGGACTTGGAACCGGCACTTGTGGCTGGCTGGAGTTTGTTCCCTGGCTAGGAATCGAACCTGCGCCGCAGCAGCGAGAGCACCGAGGCCTAACCGCTAGTCCTACAGGGACCCCGGCAGTTATTTTCAGTAACAAGCTCAAAAGTTTACACCCTCGTTGACATGCTCAAGAATGTAAACGTCTCTTGGCTTGAATACTTTTACAAGACTAAAATTTTGATATGTATCACCTTCTCCATTGTTATGAAGAAGAAGATGAAATGTATATTAATATGTTCAGAGAGGCCCGTTACCAAGAGTTTGAGAAATGGAGGTAAGACAAACACAGTGAAAGAATTTTTCTTAAAAATTTCTTTAAAAATTGCTCAAAATAAACAGGATGTGACCTGAAAGTCTTTAGACGTTCATTCACCATTAATATAAATATCATTTACATTGTTTTAGTTGTCGTCTTTTATGACTTGTGATGAAAAAAAAACAAAAAAAAAAAACTCGTACTTAATGTCTTCATTCCAAAGTAAGGGTATACAAACTTTTGCACTCGACTTCAATCAAGCACTCAACTGACCTGAAAACCACATGCACAATGGCCAGGCTTATGCCTCATTTATAGCCCTGAGATAAGGATGTTAGGTCTCGAGTGTCAGCGCTTTGCAACAGTCAGGTGAAAGATCCAAATAACGGGACGGACCACAGACAGACCCCTGGGAGACACACAACTGTAACCAACAGCACTGGTACCATTTAGTACCTTTTGTCTTTCTGAGCATGAACTATGACACTGATATTTTGATGTTTATCATTTAAATTCATTTGGCAGGATTACTGAAATCATGCCTGAGTGTGTTGTAGCTGAGCTCAAACACAGCTTTTAAAGAGCTCCACTCTGGAAGCGTGTCCAGCACCACAGGCTGATCCCTGATCATGTTCCTCAGTGGGCTCCGTGTCAAACCTTACTGAGCATGAACACAAGGGAGCATTCTTCTCACCAGATTACACTGGTATTGTGCCTCAAATGTGGCACAAGAACTGTTCAAAACAAATCTAAATCTAGATTGTAAAGAGAGCTAGCACGCAAGCTTTTCAGGCCATATTTGACTTGAGATGACTTTCGAGTCCTGGTCCTAATGCTCACGAGGAAAGTGCTTCGTGTCTGCGTGGGCTGGACAAGCTGCGACATGGCGCGATGGGATCTATTGTGCTGCTGTGGTGCGAGTCAAGCTCAGCGTTAAGGAAAACAACGATGAGTCTATTGCAGCAAAGGCAACACCAAACACGGAGCTGAGAGCACGCTGAATGAAAAGAAGGAAGTGGGTTAACTAAAGATGTTTAGCGTTATGTTTTGTGCTGCTTGCAATAACTGAGCATCTGGTAGATCTTAAAAACGCACATAGATTAACACATGCAACGAGTAAAGTTTAAACATACAGAGACGGAGTTTTTTTTGTTTGGTCTTTTGCAAAACACTGGTTTCAAAATTATTGGTCTGTTCCTCACTTAGCTAACAAGGTTGGACACGGGATCTTGGACCATCCTCCATGAAGAACATTTCAAACCCTTTGTATATTCTTAGGTTTGTTCACAACTCAGGTTTTTAAACAGGGTTCAAAAAGAAAAAGAAAAAAAAGAAAAACTGACATTACCACTGAAAATGTTGATTTGGATGTACGTCTGGCGTCATCTTATCTTGTTAAAAGTTCTCTCATAACTTCCTGGCAGAGGCAATCGGGTTTGAAACTAAAACATAATTTCATCAATTTTACAGTGTGCATTTCCGTGGGTGCCAATAATTTCAGAGCTGACTGTAAATGCATGAAGCAAAGTGCATACTGTGTGAAAATGTTAGAGGTTTGACTACCGGCTGATAGCGCTGCAGTGGGATTTAGCCTTTGCTAATCCTTCGTCTCTACCTAAAGAGAGTGATGCAGCGGCGCTTTAGTCCTTGAGACTGTCCAGCACTATTACCTCCTTATCTGTACATTCGGCTCAAACAGATCAGCTTCCAAAGCATCAGCTGTAATGCTAATACCGCCATCAACGTCATCGCGCTCGTCGTCTCGTAAATCGCTAACTAGCTGCAGCACGTTCAGTCTTGGGAACGTTGTTTTTCTTTGTTTATTTTGACATCGTGCCTTTTGTTCGAGTTTCGTTTAAGGATACCGCACTGACAGCAACCATTTAGTGAAGTGAAGTGACTTTGTGGCCAAGTGTGGTGATCCATACTTGGAATTTGTGCTCTGCATTTAACCCATCCAAATGCACACACACACACCCATGAACACACACCGGAG
This sequence comes from Pangasius macronema, assembly GCA_037577455.1. Lineage (NCBI taxonomy): Eukaryota > Metazoa > Chordata > Actinopteri > Siluriformes > Pangasiidae > Pangasius > Pangasius macronema. The sequence continues at coordinate 19,821,227 of CM074958.1, forward strand.
CAGTGGGCAGCCATTTTAGCTGCGGCGCCCGGGGAGCAGTTGGGGGATCGGTGCCTTGCTCNATGCATGAAATTTGCCTGTAGCAATCTGCTCCTTTACCCCTCTTAGGAATTCCTAAGTGAAAGGTCCTCAGAAGTTGTGTGGGTTTTCATCCCCCTTGTTTTCTTTAGTTAAGAATTTTAGTGCCACTCAGGAGAACTATTAACACAAGATAGAAATCTTTCACCACAAAAAAACTGAGAGTGAGAGAGAGCACTAAGAACACTGCAGAACATGTAAAGAATCTCATCTTCTGACCTCAGGTAACACTCCTGTAAATCTCACATGGGCAAGCACTGATTTTGCCGTGATGCAGAAACATTCACACATGCAAAAAGCTACATATTTCATTCATGCTCGAAGCGCTGCTCTGTCGCTCCTGTCACTTCACAGACAATTGCACATGCTTTATTTTATTTCAGATGTTCCAAAGACTTATTATTCCTTTCACCTGAAGACGTGATTGCAGCTTCGAGTCAGAAAAAAGCTGCCTGAATAGTGGCCTGTTTGGCAAAGAGCGATGGAAATTTACAGGCTGAACATTACACACTGAACTCTACAAGGTTGGGTGTTAATGAACTCTCTTGACCTCTGCTCAATCATGCAGGAGACCACGCACCAGACTTTTTTCCTCAGTTTGTCCGGTGAATAATTTGGGTTCAACAGTCCCATCAGACAAGGTTATTCCCTGAAAGTATAGACTCCAAGGCCCACGCAAAAGATAACTCATTCTCTAAGCATATTTTGAACACATGAATATAAATATTGTATGTCCTGTGAGTGACTTTAGCCAATTTCAGGCTAATCCTAATGTGTTGCATTAGATTTCTCTCTATGATACAAGAAGACTGCAATATTCAACTCACTCATGGTTAAATTATGTAGAAAGGGCTGCTATGAAATTACCAGTGCACTCAGATAACAACATTTAGGTGAAAATCAACATGGAGTTACTCTAATGTCACTTTTTAACTTCTTTTTACTTATGTAACGTTCTCCTCTGTGGCTGTAATTGTATAAATACAGGCAGTGATCATCTCCTGACCTGCTTAATGCTGGCTGCCAGCCATGTTAGTATTTTTTTTCGCAAATGTCTGATTTCTGGATAAGCCACAAATCAGATTTGGGCTTCCTCTCTGAACATGGCCACAGTCCCACTGCAAATGAGACAAAACTTTCTGAAAAGGCTGAAAACTTTTACACTGCAATTACATTTAATATTGAGGGGAAAAAAAGCTTTTTAGTGTGTGTAAAGAATGGTTGATTTAGGAGTGTGAAGCAATGACATTTAAAATTTGGGTTTAAATCCAAATCCAGATATAGATATTTGGAGCACAAAAAGAATCCAATGTGGGCATGGCCTAAACCAGAAGGATGGTTTTTTTTGGTATTCTGGCTCTGACAGTTCCTCAACCTCAGCTACATCACTCCAGTTCATAATTCATTTCAACTAGACTCACACATTTATTGCTTTTGTTTTCAACTTCCTGCCATTTTTTTCTTACAAATATACTAGATAATTTATTTTTATTTTGGTTCACTGGGACCCTGAACAGGTACTTAATGGTCTGAGAGTCGGACTTGTAACCCGAAGGTGAACCTGAAGGTGGTGGGTTTGAGTCTCGGGTCCGGCAGGGANCGCCGCAGCTAAAATGGCTGCCCACTGCTCCGGGTGTGTGTTCATGGGTGTGTGTGTGTTCACTACTGTGTGTGTGCGCTTGGATGGGTTAAATGCAGAGCACAAATTCCGAGTATGGGTCACCGCACTTGGCCACAAAGTCACTTCACTCACTTAAGGATGAATCATTGAACGCTCTAAGTGCATGTTAATAAACATGGTCTTTTTTGTCCTGTATATAAAAAAAAAGGATGCAAAAGTTAAAAAAAAAAAAAGTCAACAAAAATAAAATTAAAAAGGTCAACAAAAGTTAAATAAAAAAATAAAATAAACATTTAAATAAAACAAAAATAAAAAAAAAGTAAAATACAAAAGTAGCCAAAAGGAAAATGCAAAAAAGTAAAAAAAAAAAAAAAAAAACAAAAAAGAAAGAAAATGCAAAAAGATAAACAGAAGTAAAATTAAAAAAAAGGTAAACCAAAGTTAATTCATTAACAGCATTATAAACAAGCCCCACTGGTACAGAGTGCAGTGTGTGTCGCAGGTTAAAAACTGAGAGTTGGCTCTTAACCGTATCACGTTGTTGTATGTCACTATGACTCTGTACAGACTTATGCAACAGTAACGATACACAATGACTGTGCACGGCAAACTAAAAAACACACGTCAAGCAAAATACATCCTGTAAACCTTTTAACTACTTCATATGAATTATTAACTCGAGTGGCCTGATGCTCTGTTTTTTTTTCGCAGCGTATCTGTGTTTATTTGCCAGACTTTGCTTCTCCTGTATGTTTATTTTTCTCGTTGCAGCAGCAATGGCAGCCTTTTGTCTGTTTTTAGGGGCTGAAGAGAGGACGTTTCTCTGCCACTTAAAGTCTGCTAGAATTTCAAAGAGCTGAATGTTGGCGTAAATTCAGCGCAGCTAAGAGGAGACGTGAATGCCCTCAGTGTGTGAGAAACGGCCACAATGCAGAGCTGATCTCAGCCTTCCAGACTGAAGTCATCTGGAGCATGTGGGCGGCCATTTTAGCCTTTTTCCACGAGACGTTTGTTGACTGTTTCGCAGCGTCTCGCAGCACTTCTCTCTGTCTGTGTTTACGAGTCATTCTCTTCTGTGCTGAGTGCGCTTCTGGGAAGGTTCGTGGGTGTGTTTCTAATAAACAAAAGCCGCAATGAGAAACACTTCTTATATATGACTGCATGCGCCTTGTGAGTGCGAGCCAAGAGTCCAGTGCAAAAATACGGGCAGGTCTGTGAAATATTATTCATTATGAAAGTAACGAGTCGCGCTGTTATAGGAAGATAATCAATCTGGTGGTGGTGGGATGCAGCCTGCCTTGAAGTGGAATTACTGTTGATACCCTGAAGTTGATTATTTTCCTAGAACAGCACATCCCAAAGTGGTTTATTCCTCTTACACCACAGCAGCTTTAATTTCTAAACAATAACATAAGACACGCTCTTAAGATTTGAAGAGGAAGAGCTGGATTCTGGATTATGTCTGTACATCAGAAATACAGAATGTTTAGAAACCTGTCAATCATCGCTAAACGATATTAACCCAAACACAGCCGAACAAATGTACAGCTAAAACAAGCCGCATGACTATGCAGTCGATTCTCAGCTGCCTACTGAGTGGTTACTCTAAAAATTCACTCGATACCAGCCTGCAGCATAAAGTCAAATGTTACAGCCTTTCACCTTCATTTTGTTTTGATGCTGTCATTATTACGGTCGTCCTGCCTCACCGAAATCTATGGCCACGAGCCATTTCTGGACAAGATGCTAAATAAAATCTGCATCCCCTTTTTTCCTATTTTTTTCTCTGCTTTATACAAACGATAGACTTTCATTGAAGGGGGGCAGTCGTGGCCTAATGGTCTGAGAGTCGGACTTGTAACCCGAAGGTGAACCTGAAGGTGGTGGGTTCGA
>CM074958.1:19824918-19832418 GCA_037577455.1 Pangasius macronema
CCGAGTATGGGTCACCACACTTGGCCACAAAGTCACTTCCACTCCACTTTTTCCACTTTTGATTCAGACTGGGAAAAACTGCCAAGTGAAGACGTGACACAAATCATAAGTATACTGTATAAAACTTACTGAAAATCCGAACAACAAACAACATTCTATGGCAAAAACAAGCCATATCCTTGCAAATTCTAGATATAAAGGTGGTAATTCCCATAACCTTTACTATGATATATAACAAACCAGTTTTTATGTAAAAATGCATGAAGGAGGCATTTGAGACGTGACTCATGAAGAACTACATGTATAAAAAAAGAAGAAGAAGGAAAAAAAAAGTTTATTTACTCATAAAATGTACACAGTTTGGTACAAATGTACAATTCTATACAAAACCCACAATTATAAATGTTAACTTATCTCTGTTTGTAAGGCGATAAAGTGCAAAAAAACACAAATTGACAACTCCAATGCGATTTGGACTTGAAAAGCAGAGTTGAAATAAACGTTTGATTAAATGTCATGAGCATCATGGCATGATGACGTCAGAAACAGCGTGCACGTTTTAAATTATTCTCAATGTACAGTTCACACAGACTGGGAGTCGAGTTTTATGAACAGTTTTATGACTTGATTCCAGTCATTACTTTTCTTCCCAAAGTCCGAAATGTGCAGATATTTAAAAACATCCCACCGGTACCACAAGCCCTTAGCGGACTGTTTGTTCGAGGGCATCTAGGAGCCTGATTATGGATATGGTGTCACATTAAGGCACTGAAATTTCATTCAGCTTTGGTTAAAATGAAAATAAAGTGGTTCTCGAAGTTGCCTCAGGCACATCCAAAGCATCTGTACTGCATGGAATGTAAAAAAAAACAAACAGCAAGCAGGTAAACGCCTGGATTAAAGGAGTAAAGGAATAAAGGAATGCAACACGAACAGAAACCCCAGTTCTATGTAAAGTGCATATGAGCTCCTAATGAACTCTTAATACTATATATACACACATCTCTATAAAAATAGACTGAAAATGTGTAAATTCATGAACCTCAAACGGCTTCATGTGCAAAAACCTCAAGTGGACCTCATTTAGCAAAGTGGATACGAACAAATTACACCAAGATGATTAAGTCACTTAATTATTTCAGTTCCACGCACCAATTTAGTGAAAATGCTCATTGAAATGTCTTGAACGAAAGCCATCCATAAATTAAGACAAATAACCCTAAGCCATTCAGTTAAGACAAATGTATTGGTGCCCTATACAAGCAGGAAGTGGCAGTGTGTATCATGTAGCTGATGCTCTGCAGTGGCTGAGCTGCATTATTGGAAGAGTTAGTTGGCACACTTTCACCATTTAGTTGGCATTTATTTAGTTGTCAATGTGAGCTTTGCCTTTTGTTGAGTTAACCCACACAAATTTATATTTATTACGCACGACACTTACCTGTAAATAGTTGTGTGTGTGTGTGTGTGTGTGTGTGTAAGGAGTACGAAGAAAATCAGTATTGAAACGTTTGTAAATCTGGCGCGAATCTTCCATTTGGTTTGGTCTTGAAAACATTTACAAATTGATAAATGAGGCCCAATGAACGAGTCAAAGTGGAAATATCAGCCTTGGAGAAATAAGGCACTAAAGAATAAATATACAATTTTTAAGTGTATTTTGTGTTTTGTTTTTTTTTTTACAATATGATTCCTGGAACATCACAAGTCAGAATGTCGTTTGCTTTCGCCTGTCCTATCTGCCTGTGAAACTGTCCTTGCTTGTGTGTTTTCCAGCAGTGCATCTTTGGCCCCAGAGTCACACTTTTAATACTTGGCATGTGGTTAAAGATGGTCACAGGCAAAGGAGTCGCCACTGATTCCGACAGATTGAGCTCCTGTAAAGCACTCAGTCCATTAAACACATCTGGACTCAAAGGCTTGAGCTGAAAGTTGTTTGAAAGGTCCAGGACTTGGAGATTCCTCAGGCCTCTGAAGCTGTTCGGATGGATGACTGACAGTTCAGGGAGGCCGCTGAGAGAGAGATAGATGAGATCTGTCAGCTCCTCAAAGTCTCCTTCTCCAATGCTGCGGATAAGATTTCCATCCAGGCTCAAATACTGCAAGGGAATTCCTGCAAGTCTGGGCACCTTCCTGAGCTGATTGCCTGCCAGCATCAGGCTCTTGATGTACGATCCATGGAGTTGAGGGTTTGTAGAAACAATGCTGAGAAGGTTGTTAGAAAGATCTACGCTGATAGGGGTTTCCTGGCCTCGTGTGTTGAACGCGTTTAGGTCGAACTCACGAAATCTGTTGTCGCTGAGATCCACCTCAGCTAAAGGGAGACCAGAGAAGCAACCATCGCTGAGGTTCTCTAGAACATTCTGGCTGAGGTCTAGGGTCTCCAGGTAACGTAGCTTGTTAAAGGCCTTGGAGCTCACTCGTGATATGAGGTTCTTGCTGAGATCCAAGCTGACCAGAGTCGTGTAACCAGGTCCTGACAGCATGGAGTCGGTGATGTGGCTGATGGAGTTGTGGGACAGGTCCAAGTGGGATGTGTCTAGAGGAATGGGGATGGGAGCGGTGCCCGGTCTGAGCCCACTGCAGTCCACCTTGGTGAGGCTGAAGCTGTCGAACAGGCCGTAGCTCTCCACCTCACAGCGGCACTTCGGGTGGCAGTTCTTCACCCCTCCTGCCGTAGCCAGGGTGAGCAGAGAGGACAGGCTGAGGCACAGGAAAGCCACCATCATGCTCTGTGAAGAAAGCACATCAAACTGATGATAATCAGCGCATGAGAACATCGCATGCTTTCTGAGTATTACACTATCTTTGTAGGCATCGGTGATACGGCCAAAAAAAAAACGATACTTGAAGAGAAAACAGTAGCAGCACAGTTAAAAATTAAACATTTAGAATAAAATCGGACTTTCACCTCCAATCAGACACTTGTTCTCTGGAGTAACTATGAAGTCAGCGTTATATAACGGTGCTCAGGAAATTGCATCATGATGCAGTTTATCACGATATAGACATCGCATTGTCATCAGACAACTCTACCTCTTTGTACTCATGCCAATTTATATAAATTGTGTTTATTTTGAAGTACTGACATTTCAAAAAGAAAAACCTTTCCCTTTTTTTTGTCCCTGTGCTGATTCATGAAACCGGTTTTTAAAATGCTAAGCATCATTTTCTCACACATACCCAGAGCAGCTCCTGTCCCAACATGACCCGTTACCACACGATACCCTGGAATCAATCTTCTCAATCATCTACAACCCACTGACTGCAGATACAATACACACACACACACACACACACTGCTGACAGGTATATGTGTGTGTATGACACTATCATACACTGTCAAGATTCCTTTGATGTTATCACAGAACAATTAATTTCTCACTGTAATGTGCCAGAACAGGCAATCGTAAAGTTATACAAGCCAAGACTCATAAATCACGAACATTTCACACTTATTTACACACTGAGAATAACCGACTTATATAGTCAGAATAGTTAAAATAGTTAGAAATGTCCGGGGCTCTGCATCGATAAGTTAGTGAACAATACTTACATTTAAAAACTATATCGTAAAGACAAGACTATAGATTACAAAAGCGGTTAACAGTGAATTGTTTATTAAGAGAGAATGCACTGAACGCATCTTAAATATCTGGATTTGATTTATTTTTATAAATCACTGATGATTGGCACAAAATGTACAAAGAAAAAAAACATTTCAGCAAAGACCTAATTGTGTTTATAGAAGGATTCTTGAATCCGATTGGTCAGAAGGCACTGATTCATTTTCTATACCAGCAGATCTGACAATAGAGCATCTGCAAAACACAGTTTTTATACGTCTAATATGAATCATTTCTATAGTAACAACCTACACAGGGACCTGTATGACAGACTGTAAGTAAATGGAATGAGTCTCCAGTCTCGGTGCTCTGTAACAGTCGGAGGTAAAGCTATGACATGAAGTATTCTGACATGAGAAAGAACTTCAGGACTTCAGGACTTCAGAAAGTTTACGCTTTCCGGTTTCTTGGTAACACGACGAACAGCAAATTTCTTTCCCTTATTAACTTCATGATAAACAGAGACTGGTGAGGGAACAACTGTTTACAGCTGCTGTAACATCAAACAAAAGCGAGAACAAAATTGTCTTGCAGATAGTCAATAACATAAAATGTAACTATAAACAGTTAAAAAGCACGGCGTGTCGCTCAACAAAAACTGATTATTTTCTTCTAAATTAAGTTCCGACCGGAATGACTTAAAGCCAGTTCAGCCTTTTCATTTTTCTCTTGTTTATTTCAGGATTTTGAAATAAATGTGTTTGATTACTTAAGAGATTAGCCGTTCATTTTCAATAAAAACTGAAAAGCCCTTATGACAAATGTGTGTAGTTGAATTTGGCTTGTTTGAAGAGCTCAATGAGATTCGGGATCTTAAGTTCTGATGGCAAAAGAAAAATTGTCGCCTAATGTATCCTCGCAAAGCTTATTATTATATAATCTTTATTATCATTTGACTTATTGAACAAGTGCTGACACTCCTGTTTAATCGCCATCTAGCACTTAGGCTAATCTGTCACGGCATCAGGCCAAACTGTACTTTGCCTATCTGGAGTATTTATCCAGACTCATGTCATAAACCACTTGAGCAGAGTTCAGTGGCTGATAACAGTGACATTTAGCTTACAAATATCACTTACAACCACAGAAAAAAAAAGCAAAACGCAGTCAGTCAGTGGGCGTTGTTATTAACAGGGCTCTTGGTACTCACCTACTAGCATGCTAGTCACCCATTTTGAAGTATATCACGTAATATTTAAGCGTCATACATGTCAAATGACATCGGTCTAATCTTGAGAGTTAAAAGAAAAACGCAGTAGCTAAATTTCTTATCGCAAAAGGTGAATCTTTTAGGAACCTGATTAGAGATGGCATGAAACGGTGGCAGCTAGTCAGCTCATGTCATGCTAGCTGTCAGATTGTCATTCACTTTAAACCACTGTGCTTGATCTCGATTCTGATTGGTCAGGAGGCATCGAGTAATTTTCTTGAACAGCAGCACTGACAATTCAGGAGCAAGACAAATCACAGGTTTGTACTAATACACTCGTTCTAATACGTTATTGTTTCTATAGTAACAACTCGTTCGCACGGACTTGTATAGTGGACGATCTACGTAATCTAGTCAAATAGTAAATGAATTAAAAACTTGTTTGTTTTTTTTTAACATGTATAATCATTGATACGGTGAAGCTTTCAGTCAGGACACGTTTATGTAACATTTATGGAAGGAGTCTCCAGTTTCAGCTCTTTGTAAACATATAAATTTCACCAAATCCATCTTACTGACTTTAGTGATGGTTGTAGCTGCTATAGCGTAAGTGAGAACAGGAAGTAACTGGGGTTCATGGACGTTCCATAACTATATTAAATCTAACTATAAACAGTTGAGTGATAAATGAAAAATTGTAATCATTGGGAAATGTGATACAAGTGGAATAAAACACTTCAAAATGTGCTGTTAGAGGAAAATAATTCACGTCGAGGTGGTAACAATTTCCTTCCTAGAACAGCTTGCTCCCAAGCTGTTTTTATTCCATACGTAATGGATTTATTTTCACGCAATACAACTTTTAAAAACTTTACAACTAAGTATTTTTAGGCTCTCCGGCATCTCTAAGAACTCTGGATTTAGCAGCAGATCAGTCGACACCCTTCACTACCCTCACATCTGCATGCTAATCTTTTCCCAAAATGGCCACTTCTCTGTTTTCCCTCCCATGCTGATTGCTGATTGCTGATTGCGCATGTGGAAAGGGCTGTTGGTGGCAGCTGTTTTCAGGGCTGGCTTTGTTGTTGTAGTGACTTCACCCTTTTGCTGATGGCCTCATTCACGCGAGTGCAAACGGATGTCCAAGTGTTCCCCAGATAAACGTTTTCCTTAAGCCTCAGTGCACGTCCTGTTCCTTTGGAGATTAAGAGCCTTAACCACAAAACCCAGGAATCCTCCTAATAAGCTCCTTTACTGAGCAAATAAAATTTTCAAGACGCCCAACCAGAGCCTTTGTTATCTTCTTAAATCTGGTGTCTGAGAATCAGTAGAACAGGAGGAACCGGATCAGACAGTTGTGATTCCATTGGCAGCAAACATCTGGTTATTTCATGGGGATCACGACCTCTCCAGGTGTTTTCTCTCAACGACCCTCATCCTAAAACAGCAACGTCACAGTACTTAAAGAATAACTGTCGTCATTAGACTTGTTACAGAGTCTGACCATGTGTCTTTTCCTCTTAGAAATACAAGGTAGGAAATTGTCTTTGGCCTTCCTCTGAACTTTCCCTTTCATTCATAATGTTGCACAGGGGTTCGGTGAAGGTGTCAGCTTTTTCTCGCAAAAACCAGGTGTTTACGCTGAAGTGATATTTCATCGCTCTACGCTGTGACTGTTCACGACGACACAGCTCGCTATGAAACACCAAACCAACCATTTGAAGGCAATTCAGCTCACTAAAAAGGAAACGTCTTGCCTGTTTTGTTCACAAATTTGATTTCCTGCCAAAAAAAATAAAACTACCATCAGAATGAGCTCTGTTTCTGCTTGTTGTTGGAAAGGACAAACCCGGGACTTTGTAATTTAGCCTGTAGCAGGTTGATGAGCGTTAACAACTGCCTCAGGAGCTGTTTGAACTTATTTGCTCGTACCTGCAGCTCCTGAGTTGTTGTTGACGCTCATCAATCTGCAACAGGCTAAATTACAAAGTCCTGGGTTTCAGTGCAGGTGGAAAAAAGATCCCGCTGTCCATCACTCCCATTCATAAGCATATCAATATGTTACTTCATTTGCATAAAGTTGCATATAGACACAGCTCACCACTTAAAATATGTGTTGGCCCATAAAAACCTGTCAGATGTTGCTGTTGGAGAATTCTGGAAAACAGCCAATGACGCCAATGCAATTTTTCTGCCAGTAATATAAAGTATATGGAGAAATCGTGCATGTGTTGTAGGCGGAGCCAACGTTTGAGACACGTTATTTATGGCATTTGATAAGATTTTAACATATGATCAAATCTGTGAAAATCTTGTTCTGTTTCTGCTGTATGGGTTAAGAGCCTCGGTCTTGTATGACAGGAAATAACTTGCTGGGAATGTTGCCAAGATGACCGCCAAGTAGTCATACTTTACTTAAAGGACTTACAGTTGCTTTGTCGTGACGCATTGCTCCCGGTGTTAGAGTAAATAGTTAATTTCCATCAGACCTGCTAGCTAACATCACTCACATGTGTAGCACTGACCTGTGAGGAGGACACACACGATCCAAAGTCGCAAAAAAATCCTCAAAGACAACCTGCGTGCAACATCGGCAGTGCTGAAGACGTGAAGCGTACTTCTGTAAACTCGGTAAAATCTTCACTGCACATGAAACAGACTTTTATAGATGTATACAGCTGGGTGCAAATACATTTTACACCCTCTGTTTTCTGGGTGGAGAAA
>CM074958.1:19834918-19837666 GCA_037577455.1 Pangasius macronema
TACAGTTTACTACTTTAATCATTCCCTATTTTAATTTTTTTTAAATAAATAAATATTTCATGTCAAATGTGCAAAGTGTGCTGTCACTTAAACTCATAGATATATTTTACATGTTATTAGAAATTGAATCTGCAGTCTCATGCTAGGACATGTTAATATAGACAGCACGAAATCATAACTTTGGGTTACTGTGGGTTACACAATACACGAACGGATCATGCAAAAATAATCAGAAACGTTTATTAATTGCTCCTTATGTTTACAGCATCAGTGCAATATGACAGTATGTAGCATGTAGCTACACGATAACAAAAATTAGCATAGTGGTTAAAGATCCATACTGAACCTGATGGCGTAAGAGATGGCGTCTAGTTGAAAGAGTCTGAGAGCGACGATCGCTGAAGGAGGGAAGGATTTCCGAGCTTTCCCTCAGATCTCTGATTAGCATAAGTGAAGTTAATCCAGTGCCCGGAAAAACCTTGAACCAGTTTAACCCATGTAGCAGTGTGTGGAGCAATCTGAAATGTTGGGTTTTTTTTTGACAAATATCACCAGTTGAGTACCACGATAACCAATCATTTGGTGTGTTGCATAAGTATTCACCCCCTTGAACTTTTCCACATTGTGTAGTGTCACACTTTGAAATTGAAATTGATTATAAGGGTTATGTGTCATGAATCTACACAAAATAAACACTTTACAGTTACAGGCCTGAGTGGCTATTGGTAGTGTTGTACTATAGTGAATTTTAAACATTCATGCAATCTGTAGCTGAACAACACGCGAGCAGTGTTAGTAACGAGCTAGCCTGCTAGCTAATTATCATAGTCAATATTATAGATTTAACCAAGTGTCTGTATATGAACTGATCCAAAGCCAATACTGCTCTTAACTAGTTTAGATGCCATGCTGATTTGACGTCACTCTGCTAACAGGGTAGGAACTGGTAGCTCCTTAGTACCCCAAGTTGATGAGTTGAAATTTCAAGTTGAGGGAGCATTTTCAGTGGTTTGCACCAGTTGTAGTTGGGGAATTACAAGTTGCAACTTTGCCTTAAACGCAGTATTAGTTCTGGTGCAACCAGTTTGCCATCCGAAGTCACATAATTAGTTGAGGGGTCTTGACTTCTGTCCACCTAAATACATCTGTACCTAGAAGACCCCCGAATGTATTAGAGAACACAACTAAACATACCACATAATGAAAGCCAAGGAACTATCCAAACAAATATCAAAACAACTAAAAATGTAAAGAATAAGGCACATCTGGTTCTGCCTAGAGGAGGCCATCCACCAAAAGTCAGTGACCGGGTAAAGAGGGGATTAGTCAAGAGTAACCCTCAGCATGATGCTACCACCATCATGCTTCACAGTGGGGATTGTTTTCGAGCAGTGTTGGGTTTCTGCCAAATGTAATGCTTTGTGCCAAAGCCAGAAGATTTCATTTTGGCCTCGTCAGACCAGAGAATCTTTTCCCACATGTTTGCCGAGCCTGAAACTGAAATCAAGATCATTTCAATTCTAGGATGTAACACTACAAAATGTGGACGTTCAAGAGAGGTGAATACTTACGCAATACCCTGTAGGAATTAACTTTTTTTCCTAATTATTGTGCTTCTCTTATTCATAGTATGTTCTGTCAAAAAAGAAAGAAAAAAGAAAAGATCTGTTTGAAATGAAATGAAACACACAAACGCTTCGGGTTATATGTTGTACTTATCTGTTTGATTTTTGGGGTTTTCTGGTAAGAACTATATCATGACCTTAAGGTTACAAAATCTCTTTACTTCAAAGTTATGCTCCTGAAGTGTCAATAAACACTGGACCTCGAAGACCATAAAAAAGCTTTTACCATCTGGAATGGTTTAATTCTGATGAAAAAACAAACGTGGTTGAAAACGAACTGCATCCTAAGACTCAAGCTTCGTTGTTTACTTGGTTGTCCATCACTGGGTGGAGATGTGACCCCATTTTGACCTGCAAACATCACAAACACACACCAAACACTTCTAGCATGTTAAGCTGCAGGACTCACTAATGAACTGATTCAGAAAAAAAAAAATCTGTTTTTTTACACTGTAAGTTCCTCTGGAGTGAATTAACATGAATGCATTTTGAATGAATTTCATAAATTGTGTAAAGGAATGATAAAAATAAATCATTAATCCATTTTATTTACTTAGTTTATTACCAGTTTGTCCATTTGATCAACCGGTTAAACTCCACATTTAACAACCAGGTGAACTCAGGTGTGTTTCCTGCATTTTTTGGAAAAAAAAAAAACAAAACAAAAACAACAACAACAACAAACCCACCTGCATCCATTCTGGCTCTTTGCAGGTATGAATTGCAGTAAGAGTGCAGTGAGGAAATTCAGGCTACAGCGCCACCTTGTGATGAAAACACCTCAAAACTCTTCATGCTAATGAATCAGAATCACAATCATTTTATATATTCGCTATATACTTTTACTGTATATGTATTGCAAATTTGTTTGGCCACAACATGATACATTCAGCACACACATATGTCAGACAACACAACACAACACAATCACCATCCTAATACACAAATATTGCACCTTAAGCAGAACTGGTAGGCTCAGTTGTAATTTACATTACAGTGGACGTAGAAATAGCAGCTGGATGTAGTTCAGGGTAAATGGAGTGGAACAACTTCTTCTTCTTTGGGCTTTTCCCTTCAGGGGTCTCCACAGCGAATCATCACTCTCCACCTATCCCTATCTTCT
>CM074958.1:19860971-19873364 GCA_037577455.1 Pangasius macronema
TGTCCAAATACCTTTGAGCCCCTGAAAATGGAGGTACTTTGCTTAAAATGGCTGTAATTCCTAAATGGTAAATGCCACATTTTTGTGGAACATCTTAAAATAAAGCTGAAAGTCTACACTTCGATCACATCTTGATTGTTTTATTTCAAATCCACTGTTGTGGTGTATAAAGGCAAAAAAACTCTGTCACTGTCCAAATACTTCTGGGCCTGACGGGATGAGTAAATCCCGTGAGCAGGTCAGTGCTGTGCTCAGTGTTTCATGAAACGTAGTTGTCTAAAGAGAGTAGGCTTGTGTGGTAAAATGATGTGTGTGTATGTGTGTGTGTGTGTGATATCCATTAACCTTTTCACAGATTATATTGTTTAACCAGACCTGATGACTTTTTACGTATTTCTGTAACTGACATCGCCTTGAAGCCCCGCCCCCTTCCCACTATCTTATGTGCTCTCAACATGGCATGCTCGATTTCAGTGAAAATGGAGAATATTTTGGGTTCATTAATACGAAATAAGATCTATGTTCAATTTAGCTAGCATTAGACAAGCATATACTTAATATCAGTTTACTATATTTATTAGAGATGGGGGGAAAAATGGCTGAAATTCAACACAACATCAACAAACAAGCTGGCAATACTCTAGCAATAATTAAAGTTTAAACCTGAAATGATGGAAATCTGTTCTGGATGACTAAATTGATTAAATTCAATTGTTTAAAAAGATCTCGCAAACAGGGAAAAATCAATATCGTACAAGCATGATCAATAGTTTGAAAAAGGATCAACACTTACCTCAAGATCAGGTCTCACCAATGTCTCTTAAGTAATCATCTCTTGAACCTGAAAAAAAAAAAATAAAGTTATATTTAAAAGATATTTATAGAGATAATTTACTTTGGGTATACTGTCATGTTTAAGTATACTTAAGAAGTACACTAATTTTTAATCTTTTTTATTTATATTTACATGTATGGCATTTTGGCAGATGTCCTTATCCAGAGCGACTTCCAGAAGTGATTTTGATATGCTAGCCTAAGTACTTTTGGGAGAAGTCCACTAGCTTTTATACGCTAGCATTTGGAAGGATATTTGGAGAGAAATATGCTAGTTCGGGGTTTTTATGCTAGCACTTATAAGTATACTTGGAGAGAAGTTCATTAGCTATGTAGCTATTATATGCTAGTATTTGTGAGTATCTTTGTAAGAAGTAAACTAGGTGTCAATGAAGCTTTAATTTTAGCTTTCACTTGACCTTCATGTTTCAACTGCTAGTGTACATTTTACATGTAATGCTATCAGGAGTGGATTCAAGGTGGGTGGAATGTGGTTTAAATGTACTCTGTGTGATTTTTATTTATTTATTAATTAATTTTTCTCCGAGAGCAGTTTCCAAAAGTTCACATTCGTTCATCCGTGCTGTGTGTGTGTGTGTGTGTGTGTGTGTGTGTGTGTGTGTGTGAAATCTATCAACCTAAATGGAAATCAAATCTAGGGGGCGTGTCAGTCTGTGTAATCACCTAACTGTGACTGATAGGCTGCATGAATCTACACACTGGGCTAGAAAGAAATCAGCCCCAGCGTCACTTCTGTGTGTGTGTGTGTGTGTGTGTGTGTGTGTGTGTGTGTGTGTGTGTGTGTGTGAAATCTATCAACCTACATGGAAATCAAATCTAGGGGGCGTGTCAGTCTGTGTAATCACCTAACTGTGACTGATAGGCTGCATGAATCTACACTCTGAGCTAGAAAGAAATCAGCCCCAGCGTCACTTCTCGCTTTGTGGTGCTGTTGCACTCAATTCCACAAAAATCCATATGATCCACTTTAGGACATTTGCTAATAACAAATAATCGAAATCTAAAATGAAAGCTTACACTGATAACACTTTATCTTTGAATGCTATATTCAATGATAGCACTTTCAAAAGTTGACATATTTCCTATTTCTTCTTTTTTTTTTCTCTCTAAACTAAATATGACAGATGACAGAACTTAAGGAATTATTTATCCAAAAACCATCATGGAGTGATGTCAATTTGGCCGTTTATCCTAAATGAGAAAATTACCAGCAGAACTCGTGTGCTATTCGGCCACAGGGCAGTGTTACAAACGCTGCGGAGTCACTCGGTTCATAACAATTACTCAAACATATGACAGGACCCATGACTCGTGCACTCCATCGCATTTCACCCAGTTAAAAGACTCGGCAAGATCTGAATCCTATTAAAGTCACACGCACATGCAAAAATGAAAAATCTGGAAGATGCATCAGGTTTTTTTTTTCTTTTTTCCAAAAGCTGTCTGGCTCATAGCCACGAGGAAGGGGAAAAAGTTTGGATCGCTTTCATGACAAATTGAGAAAAAGGCGTACGTAGGCCAAAAGCATGGATTGACAACTGGGTTAATGGGTTCATGTGAACTGGTTCAGGACTCGTTTTTTATTTCCTTTCACTCTAAATGCAATTTATTGACCCGGTGTGTCTGAAAGGGACTGGAAAAAGTGCACATCTGTCTCTGCCTATCTTATATATCTCTATCTATCTGCATCCGAGACAGGAGAGATGACGACGGTGTTAAGACCTGAAAAAGCTCCATATTTAGCAGCAGTGCTGTCTTATAATACAATAAAGCTATTATTATTATTATTATAGTAAGAGAGGAAAGCACTGTGGTTTTCTATCGCAAAGAAGACTGTAATGAACCCACTGCACTATTGTGAACTTTTCAGTGTAAACAAATCAGGAAAGAAGTTTGTCTTTGCAAAATAAAAGCCAAATTGCAACCATTTCCATGTGATCGTATACATACAGTACTGTGGGAAAGTCTTATGCAAAGAACACGTACATGTAAAGAAATGCAGTAGCGCAAAGACGCCTTCAAAAACAATGCAATTAAATGTTTCTTCATTTAAACAAAATACTATAAACAGCAGTAAACATTCGTAAACAGTAGTCTATTTATGTACTTTTTTTACCTGAGTAATATTGATAAAATGTGATGTTATGTTATGAGGTAAATCCATGACATCACATGAATGATATGATATTTTTGGTATTTTACTTATGTATCTATTCACAGGTTTGTGTAAACTTGAAAGTCCCTCAATCACTCACCCATCTGCATTTCTTTTTCTAATCTGACCCCAAAAATAATCACTTTCCCAACCCGAATCCATTCACACAGTTAAGACATGTTTGCTGTCTGATGTTTGCTTGTGCTTGAGTAACAGAAGTCTATCGCTGGGGTACGTCACAGCACGGTAAGTCTCAAATTCATAACCGTTCATAACTGGAACTGGCCGTACCCTGCTCGAGTTCCTGCGTCCGTTTCCCTTCACATTACACATATACTGGCAGAGACAGGTGGAGGTACGTGCGAGTTTATTCTTTATTAACGAACCGAATCAGCAGCCGGACTCAGCAGTACAGAGAGATTTCCACTTAGGTTTACAAACCTGTGTAAAGCAAACAGAAAGAC
The DNA here is from genome assembly GCA_037577455.1 of Pangasius macronema. Taxonomy (NCBI): domain Eukaryota; kingdom Metazoa; phylum Chordata; class Actinopteri; order Siluriformes; family Pangasiidae; genus Pangasius; species Pangasius macronema. Next base: position 19,864,446 of record CM074958.1, read on the forward strand.
ACAAATAAAATGTCCTGAATAAGTGCGAGTTTCACTTAAACCATGAATAAAACCCACAAGATCTTCAGCGCTTAGAAAACTGCATTGACCCTGCCCACTAGACATACACTTTACCTTGAAGTGCTGTTAAAAAAATAATATTACAGGTTATGAAAAATGTACATTTTAGTTCATCCACTCGACTCTGTTACCTGAGTACAGTCACCCCTTTGAATGATTTAAAATATATTCCACAGCATCATCTGAATTTCCTGAAGATCATGGGAAGAAGAAAAGTTCTTCCTTTTTAGTTTCCTTGTCAGTGATATTGAGCTCGTTTTGAAAGTACGACCCTGTTACCCAAATTCTATACTGAAATATACATACTGGATTTTTATGCAAATCATTAGAAAGTCCTTAAACTCCTCATCTAATTAGCATGGATGCTAGTTAGCCAATGAGCAAAATGCAGCAAATGAGCCTTGAGGAAAATGCTAAATTGTTGCTTGATATAAGTTAACACAATCCCAATCCAATCACAGACCGGTCAACTCTGACGATGTGTAACGCAAAGGGACAGGTAAAAGGGTTAAAATGCAGTAAACGGTAAAAAGCTGCATCTTTCAAGCTGGAAGATCAAGTTGAGACAAGAGCTCTGGCCAAAAGACGATGTAATGTGAGATGTGGGAATTGGGCAGAATGGGGCGGGGCTTCCAGTTAATATTGGAGAGCTGAAAACACCTGCGCAACTGTCAATCATCCGTATGTCTATTGGGTCATCTGCCGTTTTTACTGGGGGAAAAAGACGACTGCTGTTTTGGCTGCGATAACTCGTAGCAATCAACACGAAATGCGTGAAGTTTAGCAGAGATGGAATCACCCTTGCATTTTTGGCTGAATTCCTCCTTTTCGTTTTCATCGGACTGATGGATGTTTGCATCAGTCAGAAACCTGAGGTGAACATGGGAAGGGTCTTTGTTCAAACTCCCTCCTCTCTGGAAAGTGACCTGATACCACAAACCTAACAAGCAGAGATTTGCCTGGGAGAAGAGCCAAGAAAGTGACATTGTTTGACCCAGCTGCCAATCAATGCCGCCTCACCATGCCAGACTAAACACGGTCACTATTTTAGCACGGCTTGTTGGCGGCAGCTGCTGGATTTGAAGCTGTGGCTTGAAGCAATGAGGGGAAAAAGTGGGGGTCCTTTCAGGGGGAGAGCTTGAACGGGCATAGCAAACACATAGCAACCTGTATCAGGCCTCACATACACACAAATGCTTTCACACACACACACACACATCGAGTAGTGCGTCCAACACTGGGTTTGAGAGTTCTAGGAAATCTGAAAGAGCGGGATTTGGCTTAAGAGTGATTAAATGTAAATCAACACAACTGGGAGTTTGGGGATAATTTATAAGCGGCGTCCCACCCATAAGGGCCGCATTCCTTGGCTTTGGAGGTATAACTGCTCAGTCTAATTGCACACTGCGCTTTTAACCACCGGAGTATTTTTTTTTTATCAGTAAATTATGTGTAACTGATTCAACAATACATTGTGGATATTAGTGTTTCGGCTTTAGGTTATCGTCTCTGGGTGATAGCATTCATTCACTCGCCAATGCTAATAAAATGGCAAGGCTCACAAAGATAAACGACACCGCTTTTAAGAACTGGTCCAGATCCCTTTAAACACATCCAAAAGGCTGAATCCTTGAAAACAGAAATAAAAAATGATCTGAAAGAATTTTTTTTGCCAGGATCCAAGCTCTGAGCTTTTTTTTTTTTTTTTTTTTAAACCCACAAAAGCTTTAGCTTGGCCTTTCCAAAAGCACGTAGCATGAATTCAGCCAGTATTTTGGTTTAATTATATTCCCCGTTGCGAGCCGAATGCTGATCAACACACAGAGCGCGACGTTAATTGCTTTCTAGCGATGGAGATTTTATCCTGTTAATACAGAAACGTGAGGGCATGAGGTGAGCGAGCGAGCGAGACGCTTTTCTGAGCATAAACAGGGTCTGACCTGACGTGAACGGAGAGAAAGGCAGGAGAGATCAGTCCATTTAGTGTCGGTAATGTGATGCCATCAGCAATATCAGATTCGTTAAAAAGCAAAAACCCAAACTCTCTCCAGTCTTTTACAGCTGAAGGTAGAGCAGGATGAAAAGGGTTAAAGGTGAATATCACAGTGTTAAAAGCATGGTTTAGAAATAACTACCATTTTTAATGGCCAAGTTTTTAGGTGTTAGAATTTTTTATTATTTTTTTATTTTATTTTTTGCATTTAAACCATCAATTAATCATTTCAGTCTTTTTTTTAATTTATTTTTGAATCAACTTTCAAGCTAGACTGATCATTATACAGAAGTTAACCCTCTACTGCATGAATTACTTACTTATTTTTTATGGATTTTTATTACTTTTAAAATTTAAAAAAAAAAAAATTAGGCGGGTAGTTTGTGAATTGTTGCCATATGGCAACAATGTGCAGTAAAGGGTTAAATAACATTAATTACTGCGTTATTTAACATTAACACGTGAACTTCAGCATTAATAAACCATATGTAATATTAACAAAGTAACCCAGAGTATTAATTAATTAATGTTTAAATGGTAATGAATAATTATTCACTCGCATTGAATAATGTTTCTTCGATCCATGACTGAAATAAATCCACATAAACGAGCAAAAATATTAACAAAAGCATGTTCATAATGTAAATATTGATCATTGACTGAGTATATGATGTATACTGCAAACTTGTTCATTAAGATGTTGTTCATATTCGTCGCTGTGTGATTAATTATGAGCTAATCATGAATTAATTATTCATTAATATAGACGATTGGCTTATTATTTTTTTTAAAAATCAATTAATACATGCATTAGTTGCCTTGTTAATGTTACTGATATTCATGGTGTGTTAAATAACGCCACTTAAAGGAAGCTTAATGTGATGTAAAGCATTGTGGCTGCTTAATATTTTAGCAAATCCATTATGGTGGCTAATCAGAATGAATCCCAGCTCAGGGTTTTAATTAACGATATCTTAAGTCGTCTTTAAAATGACGCCGTGCCACACAAATGCTTGATTAGAGCTTTCGTTACTTTTGAGCAACATTAACCTGAGAGCTTTAACGCAGAACTGAAGAACATAAAATCAGAAGCTAACCATACTGTATCTCAATAAGTTGAAAATTTGGGTCAAATTGTTTCCTTAAGATATTAACGAAGGAGATAAAACATTAAAAGTTGATTATACCACAGTGCTCTTGAATGCTCTATTCTGATTGGTCAGAAGGTGTTGGTTAACTTTCTATAAGTTTATAACAATGCGCTTGTTCTAACGTTATCGTTTCTATAATAACAACTCATACAGAGACTTGGATGCCTTATATAAACGTGTGTAATCACTGATATGGTGAAGCTTTCTCTAAGGAGACGTTTAACATGTAACATTGTTGGAAGGAGTCTCCAGTGTCGGTGTTTTGTAACAGCTGGAGGTAAAGCTGTAACGTTAAGTTTTCAGAATGAGGAGTTTATGCTTTGTGTTTTGAGGGAGATAAAAAGACAGGCTGGTAAGGAAATGGCTGTTTCAAAGGTGCTACACAAAACATTAAACGTAACTATAAATGGATAAGAAGTACAAAGTGTTCAAATCGCCGGTTACCAAATGGTGGGACGTCCTGTTATAGGAAAATCCCACCACCCAATGGCTGCTTATTCTCCTCTAACAGCACACTCGCGATTGTTCCTTATTTATCACACAGTGATGAAATATTAAACTACCGAACGCTTTACTAATGTTCAGTCCAATTAGTTCTGAATAATCCAAACAGCTCCGATTGCGATGAATAATTGAGCAGAACATCACTGCTAGTTACAGCTTCATTTTCTCTGCTAAAATGGCAGCCGAGATGTTTCAGTTACTGTACCGTGAATATCTCAGGACAAACTCCGCTCTTAAAAAGCATCATGTCTTTTTTTTTGCATTCTAGCATACTGTTCATTCCCAGCAACACCGAGAGAATCGTAAATAAAGTAAAAACAGTCGCTCGGTCGATCGCATCTAGAAGCATCCGTAATCATAAAACAGATCAACATGTGCCATGGGTTATCTCGATGCATGAGAATATCTCCAGCCTTCCAGGTCTGCACCACTTAGCGCTGTGTTTTGTTTTGACCATGGGCACTTTAAAAAAAAAAAGAAAAAAAAAAAACCTAATGAAGATGGGTAGAACAGCACGGAAAATGGAGACACAGCGGAGGAACAGGACATCCACCGCAACGCACACTGCGCTAAATGAGCTGCTCCATCCCTGAAGGAGAAGGGCTAATGGAAAGCTCGCTGAAATGCATCAGAAGAAAAGCGGCGGGTCAAGTGAGGGGAAGGATTCCTCGGGGGTGGAATCAAAACAAATAGCAGCGTGAAACTGATACTTTTCAGCTGCGCACATTTCTGCGGTCTGATACCAGCCTCGGCTCAGGAGAACTGGACTGTTCAGAAATAGATACAGACACCAGGGAGAGCAAAATTACTATACTATGCCACTTTTGTCTCGCGTAATGTTTATAAATACCGATGACTTAAGTGAATGTAAGCGGACTTTAAGGTGCCAAACACACTGTTTAACAACTGCAGCAGACTGGAGTTACTGGAGTTACTGGAGTTACTACTACAGTACAAAACAAGCACTGAAAATGCTGAAGCTTTACTGATAACCATAAAATAAATACAGCATTGTTGAGATTTTGATCCCAATGAAAAGCTAACTCACAAATTTGATTAATGTGCTTATTCTAATATGTTAACGTTTCTATAGTAACAGCTTATTTACAGTAAAGTTTATACTCCACATTTACACAAATTTGCTCAAGGTGTAATCATTGATATGGTGACGTTTTCTGTATGTAAGGAGATGTTTATTTGACATTTATGGAAGGAGTCTCCAGTGTTAGCGCTTTGCAGCAGTCCGAGGTAAAGCTGTAATGTCTTCAAAGACTTGTGTTTTTTTTTTGTTGTTGTTTTATTAACGTCAAGTAAAAGAAAAACAAAGAAACCGAGAGAGCAAATGTTAATCACTGCTATAACATACTTGATAATGGGAGCTACTTTGGACACCTTGAGCTGAGATAATTACTAATAATGACTAATTAGCAGCTTATTAAGGAGAACGGCTTATTAATTAGCTGGTTATTAAGGAGAAGCAGAAACACCTACAATTCCAAACCAGAATATAAGGATATTAAACAAAGCACAACTAAGCTGGTAAAGTTGTCAAATATCTACTACAGCGTGTATGGAAATTTGCAATACTTATTCCAAAACTTAAATAATTGTGCTCTCACTCCACTATTTCAAGAGGCAATGCTTTATAAATGTCATTATATGTTCAGTGCAAAAGTACTTGGTAGTTTCTAAGGTCAGAACATCTCCCAAATTTGGAATACAATGCACAGGATCATTAAACTCTTTTCACTTTTTTTTTCCAAGTAGAATAGATATGGCACAAAGAGTCAGAAAAGCAACCATGAGGCCAAGGGCTTTGTTCAACATGATGCTACCACCACCATGGTTCACCATATTCATTAATAAACTGGTTAATGTTGCCAAATAATGACTAGTGTGTGTATAGAAATCAGTGTAATTGTGCAAATTTGATGCATATAATATTAGCTCTTTAAAAGTGTTACTTTATATGGGACAATTATAAATCAGCATCTTATTACTTAGCTGTTTTGTTTTTTTTTTAAAAAGGAAAGAGTACAATTTGAGAATATTAAATAAAGCACACATAAGCTGGTAATGTTGCCAGATAACATCTATAGTGTGTATGATAATTTGCAAATGACTAATTCTGAACATAATGCTACCACAACCATGCTTCACTGCGAGCACTAAACATACCACAATTTGTTCAGGATATAGACCTATTTTACCAACTTTGAACATCAAGCAGAGCAGCATTAAATCCATTATTTAAAAAAAACGAACAAATATGGCAGAACCGCACTTCTTCATGGACGAGGACATCCACCAAAGTCAGTGACTGGGTAACCAAGAAGCAACCAAGAGGCCAAGACAACATGAAGCTACCATCATCCTGCTGCACTATGAACACTGAATAAAGCACTACTGCAAAATAACTAATGTAGTGTATGAAAATTTGCAAATGGTTGTAGTTTTTAGGTAATTGAGCTCCCAATCCACTAAACAGATCATACCACATAAATGTGTTCATGGATGTTTGGGGGACAAAGTTAGGGAGGCCAGATTAAGATGGTTTGGACATGTTCAGAGGAGGGAGAGTGAGTATNGCAGAAGATAGGGATAGGTGGAGAGTGATGATTCGCTGTGGAGACCGCTGAAGGGAAAAGCCGAAAGAAGAAGAAGAAGAAGAAGAAGAAGAAGAAGAAGAAGAAGAAGAAGTTACTGCTGCTCAGTAAAGAAGATAAATACCAAGAAAGTCAAACTCAACAACAACAATAACAACAACACTCACCCCAAACAAAACAAGTCTGGGACAAGGTTCAGGAAAGCTACAGTTTAGTCTTTATTTCTAATATATATATATATAAATACTGTATATATATAATTTTTAATATGAAGCACCATGAAAGAACACGGCACAACTACAACTCTAAAGGAGTTCATCCTCCAGTAGTCAGTAACCAAGCAACTAAGAGGCCATGGGTGAGTCTCAGTGAGATGCTACCACCACCACGCTTCATTGTGAACCGTACATAAAGCACCACTAAGCTGTTAATGGTTTCAAATATTTTACTCGTTTACATTTTTATATCATTTTCATTTTGTTGTCTTCCCAGCCTAATTGTTAGAAATCGCAGATTATAAACGATAAGCTGAAGTCACAATCTTTTCCCTCATAATATTTTCACACACACACACATTGGCTTATAAACCAATAATTTATACAGCTACGTGTCATTTACTAGCTCAAACACACTCCATGCAGGTTATATAAAGTTCACCGTGACAGAAGAGGAACAGGGAAAGTGTAAACCTTCACGCCTGGTGTTTTCCGTGTTCTTCCCCTGCTGTGCTACATGGCCTCAGCTCCTTTTGTGTTACTTTAACCCAATAAATCCCTCCGAAGTGGCTGTTCTCTCGAGTGCCATCCATCCCACAGCTTATTGTGACGAGGCTTTGTTCTGAACAATAGGCAGAAAGGGGTTAAGCCACTGAGGGCGCTTCCCAACTTCCCTTCAGCTGCTTCTCACTTTCTGGACTTTTAGGAATCACATGATCCACACAACCGATCCTTCACTTTTTTATTTCAATACGGACAGAAAGATATTTTGTATTGTACTGATTCATTGGTTGCCCAAATAGGTTTTATTAGAAGTAAGCACCATCAGTAGAACAGCAGTTAGTAAAAGAAATTTATTTCATATCTTTATAACTTCTCCCACAACAGCTGGAGCTTTAAGGTTGAACATCTTCACCATAGCAAAGGCCAGAAAGTTAAATCTATAACTAAAATATTTCCCTTTATCCCGTATGAAACCGGTCAGCCAAGACATGTTTAGTTTCCAAAGGTTTTTGTTGTTGTTGTTGTTGTTGTTGTTGTTGTTGAAAACGGACTGTAATTGTAATCGAAATAGCGATTATGTGTGCTGGTCAATCATCTAGTAGTTGAGGTAAAACCTATAAATGTATAATAACTCACGACCAGCTGTTTTACTTGTTAGATGATATTGTTTAATATGACTGAGACATCCACGAGTGACTATGCAAGTAGTGATGTGTGCCAGTATAAACATCACTGATGTTATAAGAACATATTTAACGACAGGGTGGTGTGATTAAGTCGGATTACTGTCACAAACCACACGTCCCAAAGCATTTCATTCCTCTTACACCGCAGCAAATTTGGGGGAAAAAAGCACGTTTTTGAATCGATTAATGAAAAGCATGTGCCTTACTAGCCTCTGTCATGTGAAGATAAATGCTGATTGGTGCTGAGATGCTTGGTGCTGGTGCTGAGATTAACAATTACAGTACATCAGATATATTTTAACATGTAAAGGAGTGTGATTTTGGCAACGTTAACCGTTTGGCCAGAGTGAAGCACGGTGGTGGCAGCATCATGTTGAGCGTAATCCTAGTTTTCATTTGTATGAAGTCATTTGTTGTCTTCTTTCTTATCAGTATATTATCATATAGCAAGTTTTTACATTAGTTATTATGTATTTACAAAATGTAAGTTTTAAAGTAGGCACTGGGTATCACAAGTTTTACATTATTACCTGTAATTCTGTGTAATCGTTGAACTGTGTTGTGTAAACCTGGTAGTTCTCACCAAATATTGCTAAGTATTTTAAAATCCAATATAAAAATATACTGTAATTACTGCGCTTCTAACAACTAGCAAGATACTGTACAACAGAAATGCTACATTATTATTATTATTATTATTATTATTATTATTATTATTATGATGTACCTTACCTATGGTAACTTTCCTTGTAACCTTAAGTTTTATGAAATTTGCAAGAATATTTGACGTTAGCATTTTTTTCTCCCAACATTTTAATTTTTTTCTCCCAACATTTTTAAAAAATAAAGCTGACTAATACGATACAAATAAAAGTGCTATACAAAAAAAACCCAAATTAATTATAAATTAACCTTATAAATTTTGTTGATATAAACCAAATCTATTTAACTGAATTCAAAGCTTATATTTTAAGACTAATCACTTTCTTGTACCACAAAAATTTTGATGTCCAACTTTAAATTAAAAAAAAAAAAAAATGGAGCTTGATGTTAAGAATTTAATGACTGTTTTTTAGTCACTGTTAATGATTTTAATCCGCTGTTTTGCCTTGGCGATAGAGAAACACTGTGTGTGTGTGTGTGTGTGTGTGTGTGTGTGTGTGTGTGTGTGTGTGTGTGTGAGAGAGAGAGAGAGAGAGA
>CM074958.1:19887949-19902816 GCA_037577455.1 Pangasius macronema
TGTGTGTGTGTGTGTGTGTGTGTGTGTGTGTGTGTGTGTGTTTCTTCTGTATTAAGTTGTTTTATCTTGTTTGCCCTAGTATCTGTATAAGAGTACAGTAGCTCTTCTCTCTGATGGCATGTAGCCTGGTTTTAAATACATACCAGAATAGAGAAAATGCCCCCAGGAGAGAAATACTTCTTTGTCCTTGACAAATCGATGACAAACGGAGAGGTCACAATCTTCACCGAGGAGCTCTCTGCTTCCTCTAGATCTCCACCTGCATGAGACACACACACACACACACGCGCGCACACACACACACACACACACACACACACACACACACAGAGCACAGCGAGTTTTAAACAGCAGAACAGTATGTATGATTAATCTTCTCACTATGTGGGACTCACTTGCTTTTTCCAGAACAGTAGCAGCGATGTGCAGGTACATGTCTACTATGTGCTCTAGGCCCTGATTGCCTGCTGCAGTCTGTATCTCTTTAGTCGGGAGTATGACGTCTGCATGGCCATCCTCAACCTGAATGACGATATAGTGCGTAAAGCATTAGGGGAACCACCTCCTGATGTGCTAATGAAGCCATCTGTATACAGTAAATGTTCTGTACTGATATAGATCTATAAAATAAAAGACATAAAAACTACACTTATACAAATAAACCTTCAAGTGATCAAATGTTTTAGATAGGATTAACAAAAAAAAAAAAAACTGGATAAAAATAAGTGATTAATAATAATAATAATAATGACAGTAGTGATATTATTATTATTATTATTATTATTATTATTATTATCTATAAAAATGAATCAATAATTATTAACATAGACAGAATAGAAATTACAGTATTAACATATTAATATATGTATAATATACTAGTATGGCATATAAAGTATATCTCCTTGAATTAATAAAACCTGTGTGCATAAATCCTAACTTTGCGTATCTTCAGATATGTTATATGTCAACTGCTTGCACCTCTTTTCGCACCTTCACCCTGTAGTTGAAGTAAAATCAGGGTCTGGATTTACACCTGTACTGTATCATTGTGAACAGCAGTGTACTTACTGAAATTTGTTTTTCTGTGCCAGGAAGATAAATCCTCTCTCCGTTCCTGTCAATCAGCCCAAATCGCACGTATGCTACCCCACTGACACTCTTCCCGTAGGTGTAGCTGAGAACATCAAGCATCAGCAGTGTGAATGCAGGACACAGCTCTTTATTTATAAGCACAGGATGGTGGGAAACGTACCTGGCTGAGATACTAAATAGAAAATTGTCATTGTTCAGGGAGAGGTAACGTTTTGGTGCCTCAATCTTTACCTCGAACGAGGGTAGAACTGAAAACAACCACAGATTACAGATCATTATTCTTATTATTCTTATTATTCTTATTATATATATATATATATATATATATATATATATATATATATATATATATATATATATATATTATGTTATTATCTTATAGTTATTTACACACATACACACGTGTATATGTATATATAATATATACATTTCAGAAATATAATACAAAATACTGTAAAGTTCATAGATTGTCATAGCAAATACTAAAACTATTTATTTTTTATTTTTATCACATGATTCCCATGTAGGCCACATCACATGTAAAATTTACACAGTTTTTAGACTCTCTGCATGTACACATGGGCTCACTTGACTCATTTTTAATGTGATTTCATACATTTTCATGTGTTTTTTTTTTCACTTTTTTTTATCAAAATATATATTTGATATCTTTATTTTTACATTTGAGTTTTTTCCTGATTTGTTTATGTTTGCATGTATTATTTTATTTTCACAGGATTCATTTCTTTTCACATGTGATTGTTTCCTCAAGATTCATTTATTTTCTCATGTGATCTTTTCACATGTTAATTTCTCACATGTGGTGCATGTACTTTTATTTTCACATGTGATTTTCCATGATTCATTAATTTATGCTTGTGATTTTTCCCCACATGGTGCATTTATCATCACATGTGATTTTCCCTCCCGAATTGATTAATTTATATTCATGTGTATTGATTTCCACAAGACTAATTTATAGCCACATTTGACATTTTTTCCCCAAAAAATGTTCATTTATTTACACATGTGGGGTATTTGCATTAGCATTAGTGAGGTCAGATGAGGACGCCTGGGACGCAGTTGGCTTTCCAGTTCAAATCAGTGGGGTTGAGGTCAGGGCTCTGTGCAGGACACTCAAGGTCTTGCACTCCAACCTCGCTTTGTGCACAGGGGCATTGTCATGCTGGAACAGGTTTGGGCCTCTTAGTTCCAGTGAAAGGAAATTGTAATGCTACACCATACAAAGACATCCTATACAGTGCTTCTAATTTTGTGACAACAGTTTATGGAAGAACCACATGTGGGTGTGGCAGTTAGGTGTTCACAAACCTTTGGCCATGTAGTGTATAACTCTTCTTAAACAGAACTTAGAAACATCCAGGCTTCATGTGTTTAACTGTAATCTTGGCCACTAGGTTCTTGTTACATAATAGTTTTTGGCCGGGGTTTCCAACACCGCTGAAGGCTTGCACAGCTGTCACTAAACGCACAAGCTCCCACTTTTACTTTTTATTCTCAACAGACTTCCAAAAGAGATGGAATTTAAAAAGCAATGAATACATCCAGCTGTCTGGTAAGTTTGCTCACTAGCATCAGGCATCTACCAAAGACCCCATGAATCAATCCCAACCACGTGCCATGTTCTTAACACTTACCATACTCTCGAACCTCAAACTCCACTGAAGTGTTAGACTTTGGGTAGTTAAGAAAGGAGGCTGTGATTTTCCAGTGGCCTGCCCTGAAAAAATGAATCCATTCCACACATTCAGATACATTTTAGCAAACAAACCCCAGTAGTTCTGTCTTCTAATGACTTTATTACCTACTGAATATGTATAAAGTGTTGTCGTTAATTGCCCTATTTTGCTTATTTTTATGATCATCTTTCTCCATTTTCTTTCCTCCCAGTTTGCATAACATGTTATAAATTATTATTAAGCAATTATGCACATTGTTATAACTATTTATGAAAAGGCATTACAGTTTGTAGCATTGTTTTACTGCACTTATAAATCGAGTGCTTATAACACATTATAATCTCCATTATATCTTCTCATAATGCACTCTGCACAATGGGGCTTGGTGACGTAATGTATTATAAAGACTACTTATAATGCATTTTGCTAACAATTAGTTCATGCATTATAACCATTGGTATCAACTGTAATGCATTTCCATAAATAATCATAACAATATGTATAATGCTTTGAGACTCTGACAGTTCATAGCAAATTCAAGAGCAGTGTATACACTGATCTGCCTGTTTATTAGTGACTCAGTGTATATCTCAGTGTGTAGCCCACTGTTTTATCCTTTTAAAGTTAATCTTTGACTTACAATTCCACATCTGGAATAGTGACAGTCTTCTGCAGGATTTGTTCAGAACTCAGTACATGATTGTAGACCAGCAAGCCTTTGGAGTTCTGTGAAGGATTTACAGCCGGCTTATATTTCATTCTGACACTACTGAAATGTAATTGTTATTGCCCAGCGTGCCCGTGAAAACACATGACAGGATACTCACAAATATCTGGACATTGACTAAATCATTTAGAGGAAGCAAATAGTTATCAAGAGTGAAGATTCTATATTTCACTGGAAAATGAAAAACAAACAAACAACAACAGTGATTAATATAATGGACTGTTATACATCGAAAAAATCACAATTACTGTTTTCATAAAAAAAAAAGCTCTGATTTCTTACCATGTTCTCCTGGATTATAGATTGTCTTGTCGGTTTGGATGAAAATATAACCCCTTCTCGTTGACAAACTGATATGGACCATTTTTTTACGTTCAAAAACATCTGTGCTCTCAGCAACGAGAATGACGTATGGGCCATTCTGTTGTCTGAGACTGCGAAACTTAACTGGATCAACCTGAAGAGGCACAAAGAGCTATTTGAATAAGGATATATTAGAGAATATAAGGAATTAAACACAGCGGGTTTGTTGTTATAGGAAAAGAATCAGCAATGGACTGGAGTGATCCATGATCAACAGCACATCCAAAGTGTTTTATTCATTTGTTACAACAACAATTATTCAAAGATTACAATTTTTTTATTTATTAAAAGTGAGCCTTGCCAATATTTATCTGTTTATAGTTGTGGATCATCCACAAAAACAGTTATCACTTACATTATAATAGCTATAAACTTTGTAATTTCCTCTCCATCCTCTCTTTTTTTTCACAGAATGTGGTTTATCATTTTACTGAGCAGCCAGAAAGCACAAAGTTCCTGTGTGCTGAAGACTTTCCCGTGTCAGAAAACTACAACTTTATCCCTGACTTCCATAGAAACAGCAATGTATTAGAACAAGTGCATTAATATAAACCTGTGCTTTACATCTGCACTATCATCAGAGCTGCTGTAGAAAGTTCTGTTATAGAGAACATCTGAGCAATCAGATTTGAAAATTCAACAGCACTGGGTAGAATATATATATCTACTATATATTGCATATATATGATTATAGACTACATGTGACCAATAGGTAACAATAACATGGACTTGCCTTAAGTGTCACCACGGCTTGATATTGATTATCATCATTTAAGGTCACAGTTCTTGGTTCACATAACGTTGTGGGTCCGAAAGCATCTTTGAAATATAGAGTTACGCTGGCACTTTTAGTGGCTCCATGCAGTTGCACACTCACTGTCTCCTCCACTCCCAAGTGAATGATATTCGGGGCAGTAATGAGACATCTGGTGCATAAGTGCAAACACACACACACAAAAAAAACAAAGCTGCAACATTGTTTTCATGCAAAAGACCTGACAAAGCTGCATTTTTCTCTAATCATGATCAGGATTTGCAAGCCGGAGTACTCACGTTGGTTTCCGTGCCTCTACTGCAAGATGAACAAAAGCCACAAAAACTAGAGGAAAGATCATTCTGTCTTTGTGGTGCAAAGTTATGCTCTTCAGTCTTTACACCATCTAGAGAATCCTTACTGAGAGAGATGTCTGTCATGAGCTCTCCACTGCTTTGAGCAAATAGGCATTCACCAATCTTGCTTCATTTTATAAACTGCACACAAAAAAAAATTCTCTCTTCAAATGAAATCACATGACTTCCCAGAAGCAGTCCTGGTTTTAGGCCAGACACAGGAGGGGAATACTCCTTCTGTGACATCCAAACACCTATTGAGCAATAGGCTATGGGAAAGGTTTTGGTGGTGTAGAAATCTGCAGATATCCCAGAGAACAAAACAAGTTAATTCAGTTTTTCTCTTTGGCACACCTCTTTTTGTACTGGTCATCTACAAGGTCTTAACATACAGGGGGTGCTCTCCATTTCCTGTTTAGCTGCAGTCTACCTAAATGGCTACAACCGAATGTCAAATATCACAGTGCAAGTCTAAAACGCAGAAAAAAAATGTACATTGGTACTAACATAATTAGCAAAAACGGTTGGGCTAGAGTTAGGGTTTCTTTAGGGTTAGGGTTTGGCTAGGCCAAGGGATGGGTAAAGTTAAGGGTTTGATTAGGTTTTCAGAAAATAAGGGAAACGTTTCCTTTGGTGCACAGGAAGTAAAAGGAAAAAAAAGAAAATACTGTATTTAGGTGGATGAAAACCTATGTCATTCTCTAGGTGGGTGTAAACTACAAAAAATAATAGTCTGGTTTTTAATACATTTACGGCATTTGGCAGACACCCTTATCCAGAGCGACTTGCAATTATCTCATTTTATACAACTGACCAGTTGAGGGCCTTTCTCAAGGGCCCAGCAGTGGTGCTGGGACTTGAACTCTCAACCTTCCAATCAGGAGGCCAATGTCTTAACCACTGAGCTACAATAATAGTTAGTTATTATAATATATAGTATAATAATAGTTCGCTTAGTTTAGCTTTTTAAAATAATAATCTAGTTGAGAGTCAGAAATATTTAGATAAAGATAACACCATGGTTTGATAGGAAAAGACTAGTTAGGCTAAGGTAAAATCTGCCTCTTGGTGAGCATGAGATGCAATTTTGCAGTCAACAGTAATTGGCAGAGATAAAAGGGCAGGCATGATTATCAACATGAAAGGGTGAAAGGCCAGCTAGAAGGTCTAGACATAGAGGAGACGCTCCCTATCTTTAGGGGCGAAAGTAGGGTTATAGTTATGGTACAATATGTTATATTCCAATGCATACAATGGGCCTTATTTATCAACCTGGATATTAACAGATTTGTTTGTAAATCAGTCATCTGAGCGTTTACACAAGAAATCTGGCATTCATGAAAATCCAGTAATTCTGGAAAAAAAAAAAGTTTGTATCCTCGTGCTCCTGAGTCTGCGTAAATTTACGTATAGGATAATAACTAATGTAAACCTTGACTTGATCGACTTCAAATCGTATAATTTACATGGATTACTGCATTTTTATGTATGGATTATACCATCAGATAAAAACATTATTTTTTATTATGTTTACAGCATTTAGCAGACACCGTTATCCAGAGCAACGAGAAGTGCTATGTAGTCTCTATGAAAAACACATGCTCATGTTAGTTCACTCGGTGAGGGGCCAAGAAGACCAACGAGAACATTTTGTGAACATAGTCGTTTATATTATTGGCATTCATTAAAGAATCTAAAAAAAAATAAAGGAAGTGAGTCAACCCAAATCCACAAATTAAACTAGTCATTCAATTATAACAAAAGAAATCGGCTAATTTGCATATAGCCTTAAGCCAAAAACAAATGCCTTTAGGCTTATGATAGGGCTCAGTGGCTAAGGTAAGGCTATAGGCTTATGTTAATGCTCAGGTGTAAACATTTTTTTGTCGTACTTTTGTTCAAGCTCTGCTTTGCGTTCAGGTTTGAAGTTAAGCTTAGTCTCATGGGGAAGGTATGATTCAGCTTGGTATAAGGTTAAAGGTCATGCTCAGCTGTGCTTTAAGGGGTGAATGTGAGATTTTTGACTTAAGGTGAGGCTTGACCTTGAAGGTACGGCTATAGGTTTAGTGTCAGGCTTGCCAATGAAGGGAAGGCTCTATTTTTTTGGGGAAAAAAATAACATTCTCTGATATTCCCCAAATTCATACACACACAGAGTAGTGCAATTAGTTATGTCTCATCACGCTCCAGGGCTAAGAACTGAGCCTCTCATTTCATTACTGTACCGTACTGTATTATAACAGACTATACACTATATCTCAGATTTGGAGTGAGATGGGGGAAAGCTAAGTGCACCCCCTTGTTGCTCTTGACTGCCTGTGCACACCGTGCATTAGGAATATCAGGGGAAAAAACAATAGTGTATGTAGTTTCATCATCTCAAGCTCCAGAGCTGAGACCTTGAGTCTCTTTGTCAATACTATACTGTATGATACTGTACTATACTATACTGTAAAACTATAAAACTATGTGCACTCCCATGTTAGTCTTGACCACCCTAACGCACAGGGTCATTCTGGTGAAGGTCTGAGAGCGTCTGATTTTTTACCCAAAAAAATGGTAAGGGGTTAGCCTTTGTGTTTTTTTTTTTGGCAAAAAATTAAGGTTCTCTGACTTTCACCAAATTCATATCGTGCGTTAGGAAGGTGAAAGAAAACACAGTAGTGCACTTGGTTTCGTCCTCTCAGATTCCAGTGTTGAGATCTGAGCCTCTCAATTCCGTACTACATATGTGCTGTAAAATAACGGCCGTGAGGTTGACGTCACTTCCTGTCTTCGAATCGTTTTGGCGGGAGTTTCTTGCATGCGTCGGCGTCTTAACAATACTGTTTCTTTCTTTCTTTAATGAATAATTTTGCGCTATCGTTTTCATCTGTTGTATTTTCCACGTTCTCTTCTACCTTATTTTCATTTTTTTTCTCTCGAAGTGCGCTTTTGTATTTTGTCAGGACCGGAGCGGAGGCCATCCACACCGGATCCACGCCGTCTACAATAATATCAACAAACCTTCGACTAAGGTGCGTTAAACAGCATGTCAGACATTCAGCTTGTTCAGTGTGTTGAGTGCAGGAGGTTTAGTCACTCTTCCTCCGTCGTTAGGAATAGCTTTATTTGTGATAAATGCATGTTAGTTAGCTCTCTGCCGGAGAAGATTGCAGCATTAGAGGAGCGCATCCAGACTCTAGAGAGGGTTATTGAGATTGAGAGTAGTGTAATTTCTGCAGGGGAAAGTCTGGATGCTTTAGGCGGAGTTACTAATCCCCCAACTCCGGCATAAGAGCCCTCACAGCGGGGCGAATGGGTGACGACTCGGCGGCATAATTACAAAGCCAAAGCTAACGCTAAGGCTCGCCCACGGGAGCACCACTCCTCTCCTCTTCACGTGTCCAACAGGTTTGCTCTCCTCAGTGAAGCTCCCGCTGAGGAACCTGACAGAGCTCTGGTTATAGGAGACTCCATCTTGCGGCACCTTAAATTAGCTAGGCCTTTAGGGGCACCAGCAGCTTTAGTTAGGTGTATACCGAGAGCCAGGGCCCCGGACATAGCAGGTAATCTTAGGGTCTTAGGCAAGCACAGGTTTTCAAAGATAGTTATTCCTGTAGGAGCTAATGATATACACCTTCTTCAGTCTGAGGTTACTAAGAGTAACATGGTAGAGGTGTGTAAATTAGCGAAGGCGGTGCAGTAGTTTGCTCTGGCCCCATCCCAAAGCGGCGTGGCCATGTATCTTACAGCAGGTCATGGTCGCTGAACTCTTAGCATTCGCTATGTACCTAAATCTTTTAAATTAGCAGTTATCAAGCCCTTGATTAAAAAACCTGCCCTTGACCCCTGTCAGCTGTCTAACTATAGACCAATATCTAACCTCCCCTTTATCTCCAAGGCCCTAGAAAAGGTTGTAGCACAGCAGCTATGCTCATACTTACATAGCAATAACATTCATGAAATGTATCAGTCAGGATTTAGGCCTCATTATAGCACAGAGACAGCGCTGGTAAAGGTTGTAAATGTCTTGCTACTGGCCTCTGATCAGGGTTGTGTCTCCTTGTTTGTGCTGCTTGACCTTAGTGCAGCTTTTGATACCATTGATCATGCTATTCTCCTCAATAGACTGGAAAATGTAGGTGTTAAGGGAACGGCCCTTTCCTGTCTCAGGTCTTATTTGACTGATCGTTATTCACAGGGATAATTCACATATTTACAATATATTTTGTTTGTGAATCCATTTATTTCTGTAAAGCTGCTTTGCGACAATGTTCATTGTTAAAAGCGCTATACAAGTAAAACTGAATTGAATTGAATGCTATAGTGTACTATAGTGTGTGGTACTGTATTGTACTATGCTATGCTATGCTATGCTACACTACGCTATGCTATATCTCAGATATAACACACAAGTTGAATTTGGTGAAAATCTGAGAGTGTCAAATTTTTCACCCCAAAAATGGTAAATGGCCTTTGTGGGGTTTTTTTTTTGGGCAAAAAAATGTACGTCCTCTGATTTTGCCCAAATTCGTACCATGCATTAGGAAGGTGAAGGCAAACACAGTAATGTACTTAGTTTCATCCTCTCAATCTCCAGACCTGAGATCTGACCCTCTTATTTTCATACTATAATGTACTACAGTGTGTGGTACTGTACTGTATTGTACTTTGCTATGCTGTGCTACGCTATGCTGTATCTCAGCTTTGGTGTGTGATATGCATGCTGCATGTTAGCCCAAGAAAATGGTAATTGTTTAGCCTTTGTGTGTTTTTTGGGCAAAAAAATGAATGTTCTCTGATTTTGCCCAGATTCAAACCATGCATTAGGAAGGTCACGGCAAACACAATAGCCTACTTTATGTCCCATCACGCTCCAGTGCTGAGAACTGAGCTTCTCATTTCCATACTGTACTACACTACACTGTACTGTACTGTACTATAGTAGACTATACACTATATCTCAGATTTGGAGTGTGATAGGACAAAATTAATTGCACTCCTGTGTTATACTTGACTGCCTGAACGCACAAGCTGAATTTGGTGAAAATCTGAGTGTGTCACATTTTTGGTGGTTGGTAAGGGGTTAGCCTTTGTGTTTTTTTTTTTTTGGGCAAAAAATTGAAGGTTCTCTGATTTTCACCAGATTCATACCGTGCATTAGGAAGGTCAAAACACACAGCGTAGTGTACTTACTTATGTATTTTCTTGCTCCAAAGCTGAGAACTGAGCCTCTCATCTCCAGAATGTACCACACTGTACCGTACTGTACTATAATAGACTATACACTATATATTAGTTTTGGAGTGTGATAAGGCAAAACTAATTGCACTATTGTGTTATACTTGACTGCCCTAACGCACAAGCTGAATTTGGTGAAAATCTGAGAGCGTCACATTTTTCACCCAAAAAAATGGTAAGGGGTTAGCCTTTGTGTTTTTTTTTTTTGGGCAAAAAATTTAAGGTTCTCTGATGTTCACTAAATTCACACTGTGCATTAGGAAGGCCAAAACACACAGCGTAGTGCACTTAGTTATGTCCTTTCACGCTCCAGAGCTGAGAACTGAGCTTCTCATTTCCATGCTATGCCATACTATATTATACTATACTCTCTCAGATTTGGAGCGTGATCGCATGGAAACAAAGTGCACAACGTGTTAGGCTTGACCACCCTAACGCATGAGCTGAATTGGGTGAAAATCTGAGCACATCAATTTTTNCTGAGACCTGAGCTTCTCACTTCCACACTATACTATACTATACTATACTATACTATACTATACTATACTATACTATACTATACTATACTACACTACACTACACTATACTATACTATACTATACTATACTATTTCTCAGCTTTGGAGTGTGATAGGGCAAAACTAATTATACTTTCATGTTTGACTTGAATTCCTTAACACAGAGGGCAAATTGTCACATTTTTCACCCCCCCCCAAAAAACGGTAAGGGGTTAGCCTTTATGTTTTTTAGGGCAAAAAAATTTATGTTCTCTGATTCTAATCAAATTCACCAAATGCCATAGGAAGGTCCAAATGACCACAATACTGCATTGTGATAGGATTAATCTAACTGTACTCTTGTGTTAGGCTTGACTGCCCAAATGAGGAGGCAAATCTGGTGAAGAGTTGAGAACGTCAAATTTTTCACCTAAAAACGGTAAGTGTCTTCGATGTTCTTCCATATTCACCAAATTCATACTGTGCGATAGGAAGAACACAGGATACTATACTATATCCCAGCCTTGGAGTATGAAAGGACAACACTTATTGTACTCATGCTCGATTTGACCACCTTCCATGCAGGATGAAGCCGTAAATCTAAAGCGAAAATGAGAGTTGATATCATGAAGCAGTGGCGCATATTCTCTCTGTCAATAAAGGGTTAAACACACTCACCTGTCCTGTGTGTGGATGGGTTTTTATTTATTTCGTCTGAAACACACTCGTGTGTGAGGCGTCAGTGAGGATTTTATTCTCAGCAAGGAGGACAGAAACGTCAGTGCTGAGATACACAGCTTCATGCATCGTGTGAGACTGCATTACATTTAATTTCTAAATTTTATTAAATTAGCATATAAACTTGTTACTGCTCACAACATAAAATAAAAAAGAACATTTTCATTCTTTACCAGACCTCAGAAATCAGGAATAAAAAAAACTTAAGAAAGAAAGAAAAAAGTGAGAAAAGAAAAAAATCAACACTTTACCAGCACTGAAGCAAACATTTTTTATGGTGTGGTTTTTCATTTTAGAAAATCAAAAAAAAAAAACTTGTTAGCTAAATGTTAAGGAAATTATTTTTCTTAATTTTTTTGTTAAAAAAAAACATTAAACAAACACTTTATAAAGCCATGAAGAATAAATTCTTTTGTGGTGTGCATTTTACATTGTTTTATACAACTTCAGAAATCAGGGGAAAAAATAAAAAAGATTCTTTACATGAAATTTTAAGGAACATATTTTCTTTTCTTTTTTTTTTCCACCAGCTGGAAAGTTGCATCATGTTTTCGCTTTATGGAGGTTTGCAATTATATGACGTTTCAGACGACTCATAAAATCAGGAATAAAAGATATTTTTCTTCATTTTCCTTGTAAAAGAAGAGAATAAATGCTTCCACACTTCCGCAGGTGAAGTTCACGACCCTGACCTACGCGGTGTGTGTTTTACACTTCAGCGGGTAAACAGCAGTGACTCAGAGCCAAATCCACACTAACAACACGACACGCTGAAGCCCAGACCTGTGTAAGAGCTCAAATCCCTCGTCTGGAAGGTGAGGATCGCACACGTGTGAACTGAAATGTGAGACGTCTCTTTATAAAGAATATCAGCTCATTAGCATATATTTACATATTAATACAGGAATAGAAGTGAAACTAAATCACATGAAAGCAGGAAGGAGGTGAAATCGAGGTGTTGTGTTCAGTTCAGAGCTCACAAACCCACTTTAACTCCAGATTACATCCCAAAAGTACAAAAACATCCTTTTATATATCCTCCTTATATATCACTCACACACACACACACACACACACACACACACATTCTCTCTCTGTCCATCTTTATCTCTTTTGCCTGTCTCCTTCTCCTTCTATCTGTCTCTCTTTCTCTCTGTCTTTCCATCATGCTCTCTTTCTCCCTCTGTCACTTTCTTCCTGTTTCTTTCACTCCAACTCTTCCTGTCTGTCTCTCTATCACTATCTTTCTCCATATCTGTGTCGTTCTCTCTGTCGCTCTATCTCTCCCTTACTCTCTCACTGTCTCTTTCAATCTGTCCTTCTTTCTCTCAGTCTCATTCAGTCTGTTTGTCTCTTTATTTTTCCCTTTACTTCTCTGTCTCTTTTTCTCACTGTCTGTCTCCATCTCTCTCTCTCTTTCTTTCTCTCAGTTTCTCTCTCTCTCTCTCTTTCTTTCTCTCAGTTTCTCTCTCTCTCTCTCTCTCTCTCTCTCTCTCTCTCTCTCTCTCTCTCTCTCTGGTTGGTCAGACAGGAGATTGATGGCTTTTGGCTCCTGGCTGTGCTGTATTGATTTGTGGCAGACAGACAGACAGATACTCAGACTGGTGTGCAGAAAAACATGACTGGATGGACCGAGAGGCAAATAAACAGAACGATAGTTGGGCAAACAGACAGATAGAAAGACAACAAATAAAGAGAAAGATAGACAGTCAGAAGCTGTGAGGAATTTTTGTGGAATAATCTGTTCTGAATTCTCTCTCTTTCACACACACACACACACACACACACACACACACACACACGTGTACACACACACACACGACTAATTAAATACTACAAACACTCTGGTCTTTTATTGTATAATATAAAACCACAGAAACTCAGTGCAGTAAACACATGCTCTGGATTAAACACACACTGCTTTAATACACCCACAGGGGCTCATGTCAAACACACACACACACACACAGCAGTATGTAATGAACAGGGGCATCATTGTCAGCACCAGAGCAGAAACGTCACTCCTCAGACTCAAGTGTGTGTGTGTGTGTGTGTGTGTGTGTGTGTGTGTGTGTGTGTGTTTGAGAGAGAGAGAACACAGATGACTTCACTACCACAGGAATGTGTTTTACTGAAATAAAGCCCACGTGGAGGCGACGCCTTAAACACAAACACCAACTCCTGTTCCAGCAGCAGTGTCTGTGTCCGAAAGAAAAGCAGCTCAATCTGTGCAACATCACACCAGGACACACACACACACACGCACACGCACACGCACACGCACACGCACACACACAAACACATGTGCAGACACCACACACATACACACACACACACACACGCGCACAAACACAAACACAAACACATGTGCACACACCACACACACACACACACACACACACGCACATGCACAAACCACACACACACACACAAACACATGCGCACACACCACATACGTGCACACACACACACACACACACACACACACAAACATATGCACACACACACACACCACACACGCACACACCACACGCACATGCGCAAGCACGCACACACCACACACACACCACATGCACACGCACAAACGTATGCACACAAAAAACATTCACAAACAAGCACACACACACCACACACACATAGACACACAAGCACACACACACACACACACACACAACCACAAACACATGTGCACACACCACACACATGCACCGCTACATGCATACACACAGATCTTACACCAAACTTTTTCAGCTTCATTCATCAATCCTATTTATTCATCTGTACATCTGTTTGTTTGACACATCCATCCATCCATCTGTTCCATCCATCCATCTGTTCCATCCATCCATCTGTTCCATCTATCCATCAATCCACACATCCATCTGTTCCATCCCTTCATCTTATTTATCCATATAAGACAGGAGGAAATGTGATTATTAATCCACCATTTACTGACTTTAGTCAGTTTGTGCCACGCAGCATTATTAGTCTGAAAATAAAGTGTGAGTCTACGTCAGTACCCCTACAAACTGGAAGGTTTAACAGTTTAACTTGAATTTGAACTGATAACATCATACAATGAAGAAAACAGAGAAATGGAATCGTTATTAACGTTTAAAACTTCATTCGGCAACAAAATTCAAGATAAATTCTAATGAACAGTCCAGGACTTTTAACTTCAGTAATAATTTTAAATAGAATTTATTAAATAAGATGTAGTGCTAACTCCCACAGAATGGGTTAGTGTGTGTGTGTGTGTGTGTGTGTGTGTTCATTAAAAGAAGCACTGGCTTCTTTGTCTCACCAGCGTCCTCTCATGCAGATGTTCATACATGTTCACATAAGAGCTCAGCAAGTCGTCCATTCTGTGTCCCTAAAACACACAGGACACACACGATCAACTCGGAGAAAACAGCTT
>CM074958.1:19931715-19942745 GCA_037577455.1 Pangasius macronema
AAGAAGAAGAAGAAGATTAGAGTTACTAGATCTTTATTTTGAAATCGTGTTGAAATAATGACACATCTTGAATTAATGAGATAATAAGACAAAATGATGAAGTAATGTCTTGAAATAACAAGACAGCTTACAATAGCATGCGCTGAAATGTTGAGAAACGAACTTGTAATATTAATAATCATCTTGTGATATTCGGTATCCTGAAATAATGAGATGTCACGTTGAAACAATGATACGTTTCATTAAAATAAATTAATAGCACAGCAATGAATTAATGAGATCTTAAGTGGTTTAAGATCTAACCTGTGTTTCACAAATTGTGGTTTAGGGCTTTCGTAAAGTCTGAAAATGCTTTGGCAGGAAGTTAATCCTGTCAGCGTGCTTGTTCTTGCCTCCTCCACCCTCTACCCTGCTTTGACACACACACAAAAAGGAAGCCATACATGCATGTGACCCAGTTTAAGAGGAAAATATATAATATAAATGTGTATAAAGGAAAGATTATATTTAGGCAGTCTTTCATGTATCGCCTCGCTTGGCGCTTGGTGCGTTGCTGTGATCCGACAGATGCTGCACCTGAATTTCTCAACATTCCTGACAGTATACAAGACGTCTATGTGATCATGTGCCATGCTTCAGTGACGCTACAGTTTGGTTCAGGCTGTGGAGCTAAATTTATGTGAATATAACAAAGAGGAAAAAAAATAAGGGAACAGAATTTCCTTCTTCACTCTATTTCCTGAGAATAAGCAGTGTACCTTCGGGCCTGGGGCTGTTTGCTATCTATCGTGTCTCTTTCTTACCGGATTCCTCTTTACAGGCCACTGATCTGTCTTGATGCTGACCCCGGTGAAGCACAGAGCCATCTCTTCCCCATCACTTCCCCTTAAGTCTGAGTCACGCTGACCCACATGCATTAAGGTCACAATGAGGCCCAGAAGAGGGAAGAAAAAAAAAATGGAAAAAATATGGCTTTTTTGAAAATGCTTTATTGGAGAGGCAGTGTATGTGGTGGTCTGGGAAAACCCTTCAGATGGTGCACATTTTGACATTTTCTACTATTTATAATACAGACGTATAGCTTCAGTAAAATGTGAAATGTGGTTCTCCTGTGCATGTATCTCACCCAGAAGTAAAGTTCTAGCAATTTAAAATCTGGAAATTCCACTGAAAGGTGCCCTGTCCACCTTTACATTTATAATCGATTTATGGAAAAACAACATCACTGAGTTCTCATCAGCATCATCCACATCAGCCTCTTTCTCATCGCTTGAATAAAAGTCGTACAAGGTGTTTAAACATGAGCCTCGTCATCGTCTCTTCACTCCACTCCACAGGAAATATTTGCCGATTCACTGACTCACTTCTGTTCTGTCGAATGCTTGTAATTTCTATTAATATCTTTTTAGCAGCCAATTTTTTAAACATCTGAAAACTTTAGTGACTGTCGTCTGTACAGAATGCATAAGCATCATCATGTGATGATGATGATGCCATGGCGGCCATTTTGTCAGCTGGTATCTAAATACAAACTAAAAAGATTAGGCTTATGTTTGTTTCACTATGGCACATAGCTAAAAAAATTAATTAAATCGTGAGAGTATCACACTTAGTTAGCGAGGTTTTAGACATCTTGAGGTAAACGGACTGTTTTTACTGATGTGTTTGATAAACTTGCTGATGTTTGCAGGAAGACACCAAGATAAGATTAAAACTGGCAGAAAAACTCAATTTTGGTCAAAACCTGATAAAAATTTTTTGGCTTTTTTTTTTTTTTTTTTTTTTGGAATAAAGCTACAGCAGCACAGAAGATCTCCCAGACTTGTTTGGTTCCTGGAACTCTTTAGCTCCAATTAAGACATACTGAGACATCTTATACAATTGTGTGCTTCGAACTTTGGGGAAGAACCGTATATGGTTGTGATGGTCAGGTGTACACAACCCTTTGGCCATATTTAGTTCATATATATTATTTTGGTTCTTTTGTTATTCAGGAAAAAGCGCTGGAGTTACAACTCCGTAATTCCGCCTTGAATTTTTACGGAGGAAGGCAGCTGTGTGCAAACATTTCTGAGTTGAAAAAAAAAAAAGTTTGCACATTTTATCATTCATCTACAAACATGACGAATTCCAAGAAGTTCGAACTGGGTTAGGGTTAGGGTTAGGGTTAGGGTTAGGGTTAGGGTTAGGCGTATCCTGCGACAGGGAGAGTCAAATTTTGACTCCAATTTGGGTCTTTAAAAAAACAAACAAACAAAAAACCCACTTCATTTTGTTTTAAGGGTGTGCAAACTTTTGCACTTAACTGTAAATCATTATTTAATAGTAATGTAAAGCCAAAGAAAGAAAAAAAAACAAGTTTTACTTTGTGCATTTTGGAACTTTATTCAAAATCTGTGCAAGTAAACACCAAAATGAATACATTTAAAAATGATATCACAATAATATTCAATATGCTGCAGTCCAAACATTAATTTTTTGTTGTTTAAAACCAAATCCTCGAAGCATTAAAGTAATCCGTAAACGCACCCTTGCTGTACATGACTTAACTGTTTTACTGGTTTGGTTGTCTTCTTGTAAAAAATAAAATAGAATAAAAACCAAAATAAATATAGATTTTTTTTTTATATGCACATCTCTTTCAAAAGTTCAGATATTTTACTCAGCAGTCTATTTCTTCGAATAAACAGACGATACATTTTTTTTTTTTAATCAGGCTTCATGACAAAATAGTTATGCTTAAGACTTGAATTCCTCCATGAGCAGTAATATGTAGGAACCTTCTCATGCATCTGCATGCAACAGGCAGCTGTGGACTGTTGAATATCTGACATAACACAACATTGTTGCAGAACGGATTATTGTAATTTTACCAAGAGACACATGCAAAAAGTAGAACTAAAAAAAAAAACCCAAAAAACAAACAACAACAACAAAAAAAAAAACCTTCTCTAATTATGTACATATTAACACAGCCGTGACAGCCGTGCGGACTCTTTAGGAAATTTCCAAAACTAAAAGGTTTCTCTTTTTCAGTCATATAAAATAGCCATCTTTCATAAAGATAAACATTACGGTATGTACATAAATATAGTTTATAACAAGACTTTAAGATTGAGGGACAAAAATAATGTGTTATATTCCCATTCGTAAAATGTAAGACCATTAATCATATACATTATCATATGTGGGGAATGACAATTGTAGCACAGTACTCCCGTAAAACACGACCATTAAAACAACACACATTCTGCACATAACTAGAACACTCTCTGCATCTCCGGCAAGCTTGATTTGTCTTGTTTGAATGCATTTTTATTGCATAATGCTAGACATTTATGGCACATGCTGATGCCGATAACCTATTCATATACTCAGATTACATCTTCATCTTCAGCTGAGCGACGTCAAATAATTTCTAAAACCAAGTTTGTTTTTTTGTTTTTTTTGGTACCATTTTCTTCATCGTCATATAGGGTTTTGCAGAAATCTCTATTCTTGGCTTGGTGCAATGAAATGCTGAGTTATTTGTAAAGCACTTCATAAATTAGGAAAAACAAAAATTAACAAAATGAATAAATAAAAAGCCACCAATACCAAATGATACAAATCACATAT
Organism: Pangasius macronema; assembly: GCA_037577455.1. NCBI lineage: Eukaryota > Metazoa > Chordata > Actinopteri > Siluriformes > Pangasiidae > Pangasius > Pangasius macronema. The sequence continues at coordinate 19,935,334 of CM074958.1, forward strand.
CATGCACATACTATACTGTGTTTTTTTATACTGATGAACCAATGAAAATATGGGCTATATAAAGAATTCTGTATGTTTGTGCAGCACATCCCAAAGAAAATGAATATTTGCTTAGGGAAGTTGCTGGAAAAAATCAATTATGTAACCTGTACCACGGCAGCATAACTATCAAAACTATCAAAGTTCAACAATGGAGGAAGTTTGATTAGGAAATGTAGATATATTATCAGGAGCATGTCACAAACTTTTTATATTTCAACAACAGTTTTAAAAATTCAAATCAGAATACTAAGTATCCTTTGTTATGTTTATGAAGTTGAAAATCATCCAGATAAGAAATGGCAAGAAATTAAGCACTGATATTACAGAATAGAGAGTAGACAACGGTTTTCATATTAAGAAACAAAATGGCAATACAGAGAAGCCAGAAGAATGACGAACAAGAAATTTTCATTTCGAAGCAGTCTTCTTCATGACTTCTTGAGTGACCCGTTGATCCGTGGTGAGTCACAGCTATGAGTCCCGTTGTGATGATGTGGGTTTTGTTGCAAGTGTACTTTGAGGTCAAAGGCCTCAGACTCATCTTTCTCTTTAGTCTGCACTCTGCAAGGTCCTGACTTTGCTTCAAGCTCCACTCTGTCCCTAACCAAATGTGCATTGCTCCTCTGGAGCATATAATACAAAATAGGGTTAGCTTTAGTCAATCGTGGAGAATCCAGGTGGCAGTCTTGTGGTTTATCGCCATTCACAAAACCGGTTGATGCCTTCAAGTCTCTCTGTGAGAAAATGTCACGTTTTGACCTGGACGAATCCTGCTGAACATCAGAAAGAGACTCTACTCTGTTTTTTCCTGCTGTTGCTGAAGGTGGCTTGCCCTGGTTCAAGGTCTGGTGAAAGCTTTTAAGCTCACCGTTGTTACGTGGTTCTTTGATTGCACTCCCATTTTGGACTGGACGTTCAAGCGAACTACATGTACCCCTTGACTGAGACAGTTCCTTCAAACAGTTGTCTGAAAGAAGTAGCTGCTTCAGGACATTGAATCCCCCATTTGCATTACGTGGTGATTCACATGGTGGAAACTTGGCTGGCGGACTGTCTGCCTGTGGAGGGCTGGATGGATCACTGGATTCCTGAGACTCTCGAATTCCAGAGGTTGAGGAATCACTATCATTCTTTTGGCTGCCAGAAGTATTACACATTCTCTGCTGGGTCACTTTAACATGGTCCTGTGGTTCAACTGAAAATTTCCTCTTCTTGGGGATGGTTGGTCCATGGTGATGTTCCACTGGTTCCTCTTTAATGCATCCCTGATTTGAGTGCTCTAAAAAGTTTGGCTTTAGGTTTCTAGGCTTCTGATGCAGGAGATGAGAAAGAAGACCATCTCTGGGGACAGCCACTGGGGAAAGTGGCTCTTGCTTTATACTTCCCTGATTGAGAGTGTGGGGGCTCTGCCTATGTGACTCTTCTAATTTGTTCTGCCACTGATTTGATACTTTTTCATCATTACACATTTCATCTGCTACAGGCTCAGTTTTCACTGCAAGATCTGTTGAGGATCTGTTCAATGTATTGTGGGATTTTGAATGATTTTCTTGCTTTCCAGTTTCTCCCTTTCGCTTATTGCCAACTCGTTCTTTTTGAGATTTATTCCCCAAAAGTAGCTGTAGGACTGTACGCCTCTCAAGGAGATTTTCAATCTCTGAATTATGCTGTGCAGATTCTGCCACAAGAGAGTTTACTGATTTCGCATGAGGGGTGTTATTTTTCTGAACTGGTACAGCAAGCTTTTCTAACAAAGTTGAAGACTTTGAAATTCTAAACTCTTCAGTCTGTCTTTTGACTGGAGGCAGAGAAGCCTTTGGTGTGGGGGAACTGGCAGCATTTTGTTTTCCACACTGAGCTAAATTATGTAACAGTTTACTAGCACTAAAAGCTCCTTCTTTAACACTTGGACCACTTGCAAGTGGTTTATTCTTACACAGATCCAAGGGTATTGACTGTGTATGAGGAGAGTTATATACATTGTAAGGAGATGCACGGATGTTACAATCTCTGCCTTTGGAAAATGTTGGCAGTAATTTAGGACTTCTGGTATTCACTCTACATTTAGGGCTAGGTTCTCTTGTATCCTTACACTGACCTGGATAAAAAAGAGTGTGATTACTTGTTGATGGACTACTGACCTTAGGTAGGATCTTAGGCTGTAAATCTGGATTATCAGGAGCTTTGTTTGTCTTCTCTATGTGTTTTTGATCAAGGAGCAATTCCAAAAGGGTGACCTTGTGGTGGGGCTTAATCTCTGAACAAGTGTGTAACTCTTTGGGTTCTGTAGGGAATTTTGAAGTTGGACTCTCTGATGTCCACCTGGTTTTCAGAGACTCTGTGACCTTGTCCAGTGCAGGTGAAGATGAAGAAGAGAGTGGTGTTGAGATGTTCACTTTGTTCTTCAAAGAGAGATCGATAGGAGAGCAACTGGAGCGAGTACTCTCAGCATCACTGCTATCTTTTGGTAGACTGTTGGAATTTGAGTGTTCACTGTCTGAGAACATAGGAGACCCTCGACTAGAAAAGATGTTGACGTCCTCCTTCAGGTGATCCTGAGAAATAACTCTCTGTGGTGTGTTGTGGCTGTTGAGAAGTTGAAGGAGAAGGCTGCTGCAGTTCTGTGATGGCCTGCCATGCCTTTCAAAAGGTCTGCGCTCCCTGAAGGGATGTGCTCTCCGCACTGAACCCACTGGCCTACTTTGTCCTGTACGTAGGCTTTGACTTTGTCTGCTAGAGCTTGTTGGCATTTGAGAATGTATCCCATTTTTGGTCTGTAAGGAGCTAAGTCCATCATGGTTTGACTGTTTCTTTTCTTGAGTTTGCTGTGTGGCAATGGCTGCAAGCCTTTCACTGGCAGATCGCCCAGCTAGTTGAGCTTTAAGTGCATGTTGTCTGGAATACTGCTGCAGGTGAGCCTCACTCGAAAGCAGCAGGGCCAGCTGACTGCAGGCCACACTGGGTTTTGGCGAAGGGGCCGGACTTGACCTGATATTTACTAGACTGGCTACAGCTTTTAGACGCTCAGTGCAGTGAAGGGATTCTGATGAGGAGGACCGAGCACTGCGCTGTAGTGTTCCTGGAGACTTTGATAACCTTTCCTGGCTGGGCTGTCGTTGGTGGTACATCGGACTGCTGGTATTGTTCTGCACCGTACTGTTTCCGGCCAAACGCAGACCAGATCCATCAGATCCATGGCCATGTTCCAGTATCTTGTCCTCTTTATTGGGACTGCCTGAACTGGATGCCTTCTGTGGTGTCAGGTTTTGTACAATCTGCTGTGACAGGGCCACATTTTGGAGCCTTGTGCTAAAATTTTGAAGCAGACTTGCCAGCAGTGTACTCTCTCCTTTGCACTGCAGTGAACCATTCAGCCCACCACAGTGTTCCTGTTTCCTCCCATTGAGCTCAGGAGAAGGCATGGACATTTGTCGCACTTGGCTCTCATGTTCAGTCCAGACTTCAGAGCGAAGCAGCCGAGCTTTTTTCACATGATGTGTTGACCCTCCTTGGGGAGTTGTTTTATCCTGTTCCTGCTGAGCACTATGCTTGGGCAATGTAAGCCCTGGTGTCTCCTGGTTTTTCTGCTCCTCGTTGCCTTTTTCAGCCTCACTTTGTTGTGTTGCTGTGGCACTTTGTGCTCCTGCTACCCGATGCATGAGTAAGCCTTCCAGATATGTTAGAACAGCAGAATCCTGGTGTGTCTCAGGGCCAGTCTCTTCCCCATGAGTCATGTTCAATATTATGGTCCCTTCTATGGCTGGCCACCACAACAGATAAGAAAAATGTTCAGATAGTTTCCACCAAGAGATCCAATGGCTTTTTGCTTCACAATATAGGTTCTGAATCCACACTGGTTTGAGAGATGAAATGCAATTTTACAGGGTATTTACCTGTCCCAGAAGAAGTTGCGCAAATATATTCTTGTTTTTTTTTTTTAACTATGGCAGAGATATGACCATGGTCATGGTGTTGGGATTCTTGTGAGTTTCCATCTTATTGGATGTGTAACAAGTTTGCTTCTTGGGTACCAACTCAGGCAACTGGCCATACCATGATTTCCTGACCACAGGCACAGTTGGACGTGGTCCTGTACGATAAAAAAGAAAAATAAAATTACAATACTGATCATACAGAAATTGTTCCGTATATAATAAAATAAAGAATGTACAAACACTCATCTGTGGAAATGAAAAAGGAAGTCTAAAACTAAAACTGAGATTTTTTTCTCATCAGGTTGGCTAGCAACAGTTTGTTGATGCACAAGGACAACTGCAGAAAGACATTAAACATGAAGTCAGCCTGGAGTCAACTCACACAAAAGATTATGATCAAGGATTAGCCCTGCTCATGCTCTAAGAGGCATTTGATCAGTTCTGTCCTTCTGCACCCCTCATTCTAGCTTCTGTCAGCTGCAATACCTATTAAGGGTAATATAGAATTCTTGCTTGAGTAGCTATCACTAATAAACCTGTGATTTTTTTTTTTAATTTTGCATTTTTACATTTGCTCATTTGCCTGATGCTTTTATCCAAAATGACCTACACTTGAGGCAGGACACAACAGTCTAGTTTAGAGTCAAGGACCCAACAGAGGAAGCTTGGTATTGCTGGGATTTGTAGCACAAAGCTACTGAGCCACCACTTCTTTTTGTATGTTACTCTCTTTTTTTAGAAAGCCCGCACATATTAGCCTTCTGAATCTTATTATGTTTGAGAGAGTTTTGCTTGAGTTGGTGGATATTAAGCAAAAACAAGAAAGATTAAAGGTTATGACAGAACTCTTGCCAAAATAATCACACTGCTGCCAGGTCCGAAGTCAGCTTGCATTCAGTTTCTGCAATCTACAATTCTTCTTTTCCTCTCCTCTCATAAACATGGTGGTAGATGGATCAGTGTCTCTAAATTTCCAGCTAATTTGACAGTTATTTCAATATCAATTCTAAAAAAAATAACAAGCCATGATGCTATCAATACTAAATGAGACCCAAGGCAAGTAATATAGCTCAGCAATCAGTGAAATGTCAGAGCTAACCACAGCTAAGTCTAATTGGCAACTTTGCTGGCTTTGCTTTCCAGAGTCCATAAAGGGGAAGGAGATGAAGCATGAAGCAATGGTGGCGAGTGTCACAAGCCACTAACAGCCTTGAAAACGAACTGAGCGGCCTCTGATCTGGATCATTTTGAAAGCACAGAAGAGTCTTCACAAAGTTAGACTTCCAGTAATTTAAAATATTAATATACCTCAACAGATTTTGCCTATCCACTATGTAACTATAAAACATCAGAGGTTCATCATGTACTTTGTAGTGACGCACTCATAAAGAGTTGTAGTTAAAAAAAGTACAGCTTGTATTGTGGCAAAAGATAAATCTTTTTTTTATTGATTAGAACCGCAGAGTGTCAAAACACTGCTGCTAATTATGGAAAGGGCAATTTTTAAAAAAAAATCTTCCCTTGTTTTTGTCAACCGGCTTCTTTTTCCTTGTTATGCATGTTAACACAATGTGGACATGTGAAACACACAATACTCACTCACATACATGTAGACAGGACAAACACACCACTAAGAGCAGGTTCACTTCAGTGCTTATGTTTGGTTTGAGAATGTATTTTTAATCACACCTTTCCAAGGTTTGTACAGGATGGACAGGTGCGCAAACTTAAAAAACGGGCACAAGGATCAAGATTTTAAAGCACTACAGTACTGCAATAACAGTAGGTTTGGTCAGATTTTTCTGTAGGAAAGGGCGAGATTGGTCAATAGCGTCTGCAGGAGCATGTCAGAACTCCTTCGGGAGTTGGCAGGAGTAGGATTAAACTTCTCTTTAACCAGCTTTGATGTCTCTGCTGCACAATGAAGTATAACACACACAGTAAAATGTAAAGTTGTACATGACTATAATGCTGAAACCTTACAGCTAGGCCCTTTTATTTATAATGAAATTATAAATAATGTAAAGTTCTTCGCTTAATAAAGGCAATATATACACAGTATATCCCCTGTGTACGGATGATAGAAAATTGTACATATATCAGTATAGTGCAGTATTATTTATGTATGGTTATGTTTACATTTCTAAATGTGCTAGTTATACAGCAAACACCAGCAGCCAGGTTCTTATATGCATTATTTTATTTCAAAAATTAGAATAAAATGCTACCCAGTGATGTTTAATCCATTTAGAAATCAGGCATTTTAATCCTTTTTAAGATCAGTATTAACACAAAAAAGAGAATCCATAGAAAAATCTGTAAGCTGACACTGGAGTGAGTTCATGAATGCGACTGAGCAGTGGTTATTCTATCTGAGAATCTTTAAAACCCTGGTTATTTATGACCCTGTATTGGCTGTTCTATTCAGGTCTACAACGTCATTACATTATCACCATAAGAGATGAGTGAAGACACGCCTGAACATGTATCCTGGGGGAAAAAAAAAATCCCTGCTAAATGAGCAGCGTGATATTAATGGAAAGGGCTTGATATCCGGACTGGATCCTTCATTTGTCAAGAGCAAGGTTGAAGATTAATTGACCCCGGGAAAAAAATACCACATAATAAATTATGTCCACGGTCCAAAAATTGTATTCCATTTATGCTATTTAAAATGCATGATGAGGCAAAAAGAGGCAGAACCTGCTCCTGTTTGAAGTCAAGGTCATTCCCTGAGCCAGGGCTGTTTGAGTTGATGCAACAGCTGGCGTCCATACAAGCATTAGGCCCTAATAAAAAGTGACAAACCCGCCCTTGCTTTTGCGCATACACATCCAACATCTGACAACTCTTTGCTGCGCAGATGTGGCCTCAGCATTAAATGGGAGCTCAAGGTTGGCACGTCTCGACATCAACACAGCAAGTGCGCTGCTTAAGCTCTGCTTGCACGCTGGAGCTGCAACAACACATTCCTAAGATAACGTTTCATGACTCAGTCAATCATGGCACCTCTCAAACTGGGTCACTGTGACCTACTTCTAAAGAAGCATGACGGGCATCACATGCTGCCATTTTCCAGCTGGAGTCTCTCATTAGTGCTCCACCAATCAGGCTGGAGTTAAAGGCATTAGTTTGACCTACATTGCTCATCCAAAACGGAGGAATCTGCACATGGCTCGAGTGAAGTAAACAGCACTGTTTTCAGAGTTGTGTCAGGAATTACAGCATGACCTTAGACCAGTGGAGTATTGCTAACGGCATATAAGCTTAGTTTATCTGCTGTATGAGAAATACAACACAACATGGTGTGCTGTTATAGAAAAATAATCAACAAACTGGTGGTGAGATGCGGTCTCGCGAATCTTCTTCTTCTTTCGGCTTTTCCCTTCAGGGGTCTCCACAGCGAATCATCGCTCTCCACCTATCCCTATCTTC
>CM074958.1:19942845-19959233 GCA_037577455.1 Pangasius macronema
CTTCCTCAGTGCCACTGTCTCTAAACCATACAGCATGGCCGCTCTCACCACTGTCTCGTTCACCTTCCCCTTGATGTGGCCTCGTGAATAGCGCAGGTAATTTTAACACCCTAAAGTTCATTATTTTCCAAAAACACACCACACCTGACACGTATGATTCCTCTTATACCACAGCACCTTGCCAGTGATTTGAATTTTTAACTGGTAAAGAACGACACTTTTTATCCATTCATGTTGAAGAACCTCCATAAAACAAGTTAGTTCCATTTTCCTCTCTCTTGAAGTTAACACACAGCTTGTGATCTCATGGACAATACTTTGTGTGTAAATGTATATTACATAACAAAACACATCGTGCACATTGACCATCTTAAAGGTAAAGACTGTGTATTGGTTGTTTCTCATCAGTGTTTTTTCTCTACTCACGATATTCAATGCTGGGGACTAGCTTACAAAATCCTGTAAATTCATTATTTTGTCTGTCAAAGTCAGTTCTGTCGTGTCTGAGTCACTAAAAATTCCAGAAATTTCTCCTGTTCCTCTTGTTTGTTGGCCTCATTACTCTGTGCTTCAGAAGTTGTCAGCACATCTATCCTGATAATGTTTGGGCTTGTTCACACACGAGCTATCCTGATGACAGGAAGTCACAGGATTTGAATTAGGTCTCATCTCAGTTGCAGGTGTGTCAAAAGATACTACATACACAATGAGTACTTTCTGTTAGTCAAGGCCAAATACTGTATGATAACAGCCGAGACACAGGATAAGCTAAACATTTTCAGCTAACTCCTAATTGTCTGTGGAAAATGGCTCAATTTCCGTGGAGGAAAATTACGGTAGCTGCAGGAATCAGACTGGGACTATTAGCTGATGATTATTCCACAGAACTGTGCTAAGACATTAAGACCTGGGCTATCTGAACTGCTAGGAGTGGGCCTGAGGAACACAATTACTGACCTGCCATAGAGAACACTGAAGAAAGCAAGCAATGCAATGCAATAACATTAAAAATGAATAGAACTCTCTGTGGATTGCTGTGAGAAAATACAGGGTTATAAATAAAATATAACTATACACTGTGAAAACATCCATAAGACAGCAACTAGGGTGTATTCGCAAGAATCATTAGCGTGAACGACCTCCGAAAAATCCTGATAATAGTCTCCGACAATGTGCAAACAATAAAATACACTGTCTTTATCCCCTCTGTCATTAACCAGAGCCATTACAGCCTAATAAACGCCAGGATAGCTGTTATTGTTATTGGCTCAACGTGATGTAATCAGACACAAGACAACTCCGAGCCGACAAAATATCGACTGCCTCAATATTTCCAGTCCATATTATTGGTCACTGTGGGAATCTCATGCCAAGCTGGACGCCTAATAGCCTAATACAGACAATGCACTGTTTCATAAACACAAGCGCTTACGCTGTACCGACTTTCTAATGACGTTTAAAAAGATACGTATGTTCTGCAAACAAGATTTTTTCGAGCTGACAAAAAAACTCCCTGTATCGCTATTTACTGTAAAAGAAGATAGCAATCAGTCATACAGGCGTCCCACGGGGTTTAATCAAAGGCTCCGAGCTCGCTGGGTTCAAATCTGCTCATGTCATCAGCAGCTTCCTCTCTCTACGCTTCGAATAAACACAATAATGACTGCTGTTGCCTCTGCACAGATTTTAATTATTTAAGCATACATGTAAGTTTTGAATATTAAGATTTAAAGAGAGCACAGCTTTAATTGTGCTGTTTCTAGAAACTTTAGGAATTTGTTCCACGTCTTCTGGTGATGTGGGTTCAGTAGAATCAGTACACAAATTCCCACATAACTCATAAAAGTAATCAGCTGCAGTATATAGGATGAAACCTAATCTAGCATGCCTTAGCGTTCCGTCTGTCTTCATTCGATTTTGTGCCACAAATATACACCTTCCACACAAAGAAGAAATATTTCATTAAAGTCAGATTCAAATTCATCCACTGCTACATCCACGTGCTTCAGAAAAGCTTGTTTAAAGAGATTAGACCATTGTTATTTCATCCAAATAGAGAGGCATGAGGTGATTAGTTCAAAATTTTATTTCATTATTCTGAAATTCAATTTGATGATTGTCAAGATTCATAACATACAGTTTCAAAATAAATTACTTGCTTAATCAGCACTCAAGTGTCACTGCTGGCGTTTACACCTGTTCAAACTTGTGGGGGCGGGGCTTATTTCTGGGCCTGAAAAATATAAACGTCAGGTTTAAATATATATATTTAAAAAAAAAAAAAAAAAGGTAGATCTCTTACATGGATCTACTGTGAGCCAGTCATCTTAAGTAATATTTGAAATGATATAACTATTAACGGTTTAGAAATACCTTTAAAGATTACAAACCTCAACTTTAACTTTAATGTCATAACAAAAAATAAAATAAAAAAGCCTCGAATTATTAGTTTGGTCTTTCTGGCCCCAGTCAGAAATTCAAACCATTTTCCCCCCTAGTCTCAAAAATTAGTTGTGTGGTCATACACTAACCCACATGGGGAAGGGGCTTATTTCTGGGCCTGAAAAAATACAAACAGCAGCTTTAATTTTTCAAACAAGGTAGATGCTAAGTCTACTAGGTAGAATTAGGTAGGTAATTCTAGGTTCCGATTAAGATAATCTTACATTTGTTGTGTGAAAACATAGAGTACAGTCAAGGAGTCGGTCTGCAAGTTAGTAGGGAACACCAAGTATAGAGACCTACCATGATGCTGAGTGTTGCTGCCAAGAACAGGTACAGTGTGGTAATCAATTTGCTCTGCAGGCTGGAAGGCAGGTCTGAATACTAATGTCTGCACAGCACCCCCTCTCCCTCAGTTAGACACTCTCTCCTCTCTTTCTGTCTCTCCTCTTTTTTTTTCTTCCTGTCTTCCTTTCTGGGCTTGACACCTCAATGTGCCCCGATCCAGAGCAATAGCCAAAGGGCAACAGCTCGTCCTCTGTGCAGATAACCACTGCCACTAATCAAGTGTGTGTACGTGTGTGTGCGCGCGTGCTACAGTATGGGATTAGAGAGCTTGCTCAGTGCAACTCAGCACGGAACAGCAGCTAAGTGCTCGCACAACAAGGTCACCATTAAACCTGCAGTAACCCTGCCACTGCTTCCCGTCTCTCCTGCCCACACACACACACTCACGTTGCACATGCACACACCGATCCTAACCCTCATTTCACTTTTTCAAGTGCACACAAATCTCCACCGCCAATCTCCGCTGGGTGAGGATAATTCATCATATTTTACTAGTGACGCCTTTCCACCTCGGCTGAATGATATTGCATCCTGGCATGGTGACAAGAGCAAGGCGCAGGCGGGTTCCTCTCCGCCTCTGAGGATGCTCCACTGCATCGCCACACACTCACATTTATACCGCTGAAGTGTGTGACTCTGTGTGTGTGCGTGTGTGTGTGAGAGAGACAGAGAGAGATACAGGAAGCCAGAAAGGTGGGCTATGGCTGTTTCACTATGCTCAGGGATGAAAGCTTAAGCCAAGCCGAGCTTGGAATGGACATGACAGTTATTGCCCGAGTTCGCCCTGCAGCACTTAGCAATCCGTACTTTTTCCTCTCTGGTAGAGAAAGAGAATGAAGTGCAACTCTATACTCTATGTAACTCTACAATGCAGCAAATTCCTATAAGAGCATGAAATAGCATTTGGAAGCATTAGGTCTTCTTTTGCTAGCCATGAAAACGAAGCCACGGCATCATCAACATCAAGTTTTCAGTAATTCGGTATTTCAGGAAGCATCCAGCATATAAATCTAATAGCATAATTAATGGGGCATGCCATAATCTAATACTAAAACAATCCCTCAAGATTATAGACGCAATTGTGCTCATTGATTAACTGTGACGAAGTGAAGTGATGAAGTTACTCTCACCACCGCGAAGTGTTTTATTCCTCTTACACCACAGCAGTTACAACTCTTCATACTTTTTGCTCATTATATAGTGACTATTAATGTTGTACAACATCCATGTAACAAGTTAGTTCCTGTTATCACTAACATATGCTATACTATACTATAGCAAATATAAAGTCATTCCCTCACAAATGCAGCTTGTCATGTTACTGAATAACCCTCCTGTCCTGAAGACTTTTCCTGTCAGAAAATTTCAGAGAACTCCTTGACCTGACACTGGAGACTCCTTCCAAAATCGCTACCGAAAAATGCTTAACAATTGCGCTTTTTTTAAAAAAAAAATTCATTTATGTACAGTGTGCACGAGGCGAGTCCCTGCGTAAGAAACGTTAATGTACTAGAGCAAGCGCTATAATATAAACCTGTGATGGAAAATTAATCTAAACCTTCCTGCAAATGAGATTCGAGAATTCGACAGCGCTGTGGCATAATCATGTTTTTGCCATGTAACTGGGACATCATTTTTAAAAATGTATAAAAGACATGCATTTTTCAGACACATTTTTGGACACCAAGAGACATATGGGTCACTGGCGTTAGTCATCTACACATAGGAACTGGAATATTAAACATTCAGATGTAGATTTTTTTTATTGCTTATGAATATGTAAATAGGACTGCCCTACATTATCTGTTATTCCACTATGTAAAGACTAGTTTGTCTAGTTCACAAGACGCAGTTGTGCATTTGATAGGAGACAGAAATACAATGTCCTTATTCTGTCAATAAGGACGCAGCCAGAGCAATAAAGGGTTACTGAGTACATAATGAGCATCATTATCACTCCCAGACAGAAGGATTTGACCTCCATGATGCTGTTTCCTACTCAGCAGGAGGGAGCTGGTGAGGAAACAGAGACTGACAGAGAAAGAGAGAGAGAGAGAGNACATGCAAATGAGAGCGAGTGAAAACAAATGAACAAAATAGGGGCTCAGAAATCAACTGCATTGAAATTTTCATTCTCTACAATCTAGATAGAGAAGAAAGAGAACTAGGGCGAAGCACGTTCTGGTGTGCGTTGTGTAACGCGCCCTTGACATGTTGACATCAGGTGACACTTTGTCACCAGCCACCTGGCAGATCTTCCACCTTCTCGCGACCTCATCCTCCAGTGACCTAAAACGCCAAGCCCCTCCTCCCTTTGCCCAACAGGCCCCTCCCCCTGCTCGGGGAAGGTCAAATGGGTCAGCGTGTCCTCATCTGTAATCCACTGCCATTCGTCAGCAGCCAGGGCCGGGGGAGGCAGCCTCGCGACGACGGGAGAATGCCCAATTAGGCAGCTGTCACACAAAGCGGGGGCTGCAGAAAGTCGGCGATAGAGGTAGGGAGATAGTGAGGAAAAAAACATCCCCTGCTGTCTGCTGAAAGGACGAGCAGCTGCGAGTGCCAATAACAGCGATATGTTAACCATTTCCACCCGAAAGGGCATGGGGAGAGCGTGTCCAACGATGGAAGTGAGGATAAAATAGACCGAGCATTGTTTGATAATGTTGGCCACAGTCCGAGCCGACGAGTCCTACCTGGCTCGGGTTCTAGCACCACGATGGGGACCATGCCGGAAATGCATCCGCGTATATTTTTTGTGGCGTGCGTGCGGATCTACTTGAGTCAATCACACACACACCAGAGAGATATCGGGACCTGTGATAGGAGTGCAGGACCCCAAAAAGAGCTAATACTCTAGCACTTTATATTTTCTAATTGTCGTCGAGACTGTCATCACGGTGACGTTTAGTGTCCAAATATAATTACGTGAGAAAAACTATTAGAAGAATGGATTTTTATAGTAACAACTCATTCACAAGAACTTTACATGGCTGACACTCCACACAAACAAGAATATATATATATATATGTGTGTGTGTGTAATTGTTGGGGGAAGGAGTCTACAGTGTCAGTGCTTTGTAAGATTCAGGAAATTCAAACCTGAGCCTGTAGGAAAAGGTATTTGCCCCTGTAGTTTTCTAATTAATTTGACGCAACCAGGCCTGTTTACTGCCAGCACTCTTCAATCAAATAAACACTTGAATAGAATTTTTTCAACAGCATGAAGTTGATTAAATGGTCTAACACACTTTGCCAAAGTTGAAAGAAATTCCAGAAATGATGAGGAACAAGGTCATTGAAATACATCAGTCTGAGAAGGGTTACAAAGCTATTTCAAAGCCTCTGGGACTCCAAAGAGCCACAGTGAGTGCCATTATCTCCAAATGGAAAAAACTCGGCACAGTAGTGAACCTTCCCAGAAGTGGCCGACCTTCCAAAATTCCACCAATAGCACAGTGACGACTCATCCAGGAAGTCACAAAAGAGCCATGGACAACATTGAAGGAACTACAGGCCTCTCTTGCATCAAAAAAAGGTCACTGTTCATGACTCCACTATCAGAAAGTCACTGGGCAAAAATGGCATCCATGGAAGAAGAAGTGGCGAGGTGAAAGCCACTGCTAACCCAGACAAACCTTCTGGGAGAATGTTCTGTGGACTGATGAGTCGAAAGTGGAACTAAACCAAACACAGAGTTCCATGACATTCCTATGGCCAAGCATGGTGGTGGTAGTATGATGGTGTGGGGATGCTTTGCTGCCTTAGGGCCTGGACAACTTGCAGTAATTGAGGGAAACATGAATTCAGTCCGTAAACTCAAGCACAACTGGATTATGCAGCAAGACAATGATCCAAAGCATACACAGTTCCCATTAAAGGTGTTTCTAGTGAAACTGGTGTCCCTTCTTCTAAATCAGACGAGCTTTCAAATCTTAACTCAAAAGTCATATTCATGAAAAACGTATCATTTGAGATGTTCACTGATGATACCTAACTCTACTGTAGTAACTGTTTCAACCTAGGAAGTGGAATTTTATGTGGTGAATACAGAAGTTACACACAGTGAAACGTTCCAGTGCGGTTATACTAAATATAAGCTCTCTTGGAACGCCGCTCGACCAATCAAATTAGTGGACTGGAACTAAATATTGTATAATGGAAATTAGTCAACTTCTGGATAGGATCAGTAATTCACCGTCATCATATTACTGATTATTTTTCTATAACAGAACACCCCCAAGTCACTTATTCCTTACATGAAGGACAGGCAATCTCCAGAAAAAACATTCACCTTCTGCTGTACTTTTCAGCATGTTTTTTCAAGGCCATTCTCACAACCTTTTCTTCACTGTCACAATCTCTCCTGTTTCTTTGCCATCCCCGGAAACAGCCGGCAAACTACAGTTACCGAATATTACAAGTTTAATCAGAGATAAATGAGGCCCTGGAAGGGAGAGGGAGCTGACTGTGGGTTGAATAATCTCCCCATTCTTAATTAAATGACTGAAGAAAAGCCAGCACATTAAAGGAAAGAGAGCGCCTGGGTCCCCTGCCTTCTCTCTAGATGGGAGAGAAGTTAATAAGACAGCGAAGCCGCCGCAGTCATCAAGAGCCAAAATCAGGCGCCGGAAGAACAGAGAGTTTTCAAGGATGTGACCGAGCTCTGACAGAATAGGGCTGAAGGCAAGTTAGATAACGCCACTACTGTGAGACTTAAACTGAGAGCGCCACTTTAATATAAAATCAGAGATGACGAGCATAAGACTGATCATTTGCAAGGCACTGTGTGAAGTTTGCATAAATTACACAACTCGCTTGAATCACTGGATTGTTTTCTGTTTAATTACGGAACAATTACATGACATTTATAAGTAAAGCAAAAGGGAGAACGCAGTCTTTCGAAACTTGTGTGTCTTTTGAAGTAGTTTTAAAGAGAAGTGGTCAACGTACTGAAAATTCGTAGCTTGAAAATCTTTTCATCTAAATAAATCGGTAAAAGTTGAAGTAGATCTTTATACTCTTTACTCAAGTCGGACATTAAGCATGTGCAAAGTCTCAGCAAGGTTTTCAACCCAAATACACTTAAAAAAAAACACACAAAAAGAACTGAAACTACCCCTAAAAGTCCAGTCATTGGAAAAGGAAGACACATTTTTCTTCTTTTTCTCAATCTTTGCATGAGTAACAAGGTCACTGTGGTGTGCACGCATTTCTGATTTACATCATTTGCAATATGCCTTATCATCCACTCCTTAATCCACTTTTCCCTCTCCTAATCTTTACAATTTATCTCACAACAGAAATGGTTGTGTACATCGTAGATATACTGTCTGCACTTACACTTTCCCTTTATTTGCCACAGCCTGTTGTTTGTGGAAATCGATTAGATTTAATTCAGATTATTCGCTTTTAAACAAGATCTTAGCAGACGCACACTGTTTTTAAATTAGCCCCACAAAAAAAAAACAGGCATCAACCACGGACTTGTTTTTTCTACTCAGTTTTCTGTAAAAAAAAAAAAATATATATATATATATATATAAAAAATAAATAAAATAAAAAAGTGACCCTGGCAACCCTGCTTGCAACATGAACAATCATTTCTTACATACTGTTTAGAAATGACTTGGCATAGAGTCATTAAGTTGTGTCTTGTCACTTAGCTTTCTGGGGAAAAAAAAAATAAAAATCATGACTGCAACTCCTGTTGTAGCTTCACACTTGTAGGTTCACAAACAGGTTTTGGTTTGCTCAATGTTCAAGGTGGAAGTTAAACAGCAGGCCCACAACTTTCAACCAATAATTAAATAAATAAATAAATAATTTTTCAGTTCCTACACCAATCAAAACTCAGCAACAGGTTTACATGCATCCCCAGAAGTTGTACTCAATGGACGTAATGGGCATCAACGATATGCACAGACCTCTGAAGATTAAATTATACAAGTACAAACTCAAACCACAGACTAATTTTAGTTAGTGATAGGAAATTAGTGCCTCTTTCACCAAGGAACCAAGTGAGAAAATATCAGCTAAGACTAGCTTTATTGTTAATATCTCAACTGTTAACTAGCATGACAATAACTAATACAATACATACTAGCTGAACGCTAATAGCTAGCTGTGACGATACAAATTTCCGTGATAAATCCTGATTCTTGCCGTCACATCTGTTAAAGTTTAGATTTGTTACGAAACTGCTTGTAGCTACACGACTCGTTGAGGCTAAATGGTAAAATTTCACCTTATGAATTTACAAATAAATAAATTATAGTGAAATGTAGTGATGTAGTTTGGAAATTTAGAAGTAGAAAGTAGAGATTTTTTTAAGTTTTGGGTGAAATAAAAACTTACAGCTTACAGGTACTTAATATAACAGATTTAAATACAGTAACAAAGCCATAACACTCTGCTCTAAAAGGGATATATTCTTCCCTGCTGATGTTTTTTTCCTACACTATCCAAGGGTTTCAGGCATATCTAACTTGTTAGAAAATATCCTTCTCTATGCAGTTTGATCTACTTCCTAAAATATGCCAAACATTTCAGATGTTTCTGTGCCATCGCTTAATACCGGATTTCATAAGACATGCAAGTTAAAGTGGTTTAATTCATCGGGGGCTCCCAGATATTTGCCACGACAACGACACACATCGTGTTTCTAGTTTCTGGGAATTCCATGTGGGAAGAAAGCTCAGATTTGGGTAATGAAAGTAAATGTGCAGACAGCTTGCTTTTTTGAGTTCCTTTTTTTTTTTTTCTGCTGTAGAGGTAACATGAATAATAAAACACACGTCCAAGCGTCTGCTAACTTAAAAAGCTGACATCCGTTAAAAATCACAGACACATTCATCATAGCAGTGATGTGTAAATGCCTGTTTCCTCATGAGGAGATAAAACACGTAGGTCTGCTCTCCTCACGAGATGGGTAACAAACGACAAATTCTCGTCTGTAGTAGCAAAAACATTGTACAGTTAGGGAGTAACTAGGCCTTTTTTTAATTTTTTGCTTTTAAGCTGAACTTCCTAAACCTAATCCACACCTTCACCTCAGTAACCAAAAGCTCTTTTCGTTTAAAAAAAAAAAAAAGATAAAACACTACTTTTTGTGAGGACATTTGACAATATCCTGTCATTGTGAGGACCATTTTGGTCCTTATAAAACACAAAGTGCTCAAAAGTCTCAGTTACAGCTTTAACTCTGACGTTTGCAAAACACTCACACTGGAGACTCCTTCCCTAAATGTTAAATAAACATCTTCTGCAGAAAACTTCCTCATATCAATTGTGTGTTTTTTTGTTATTGTTGTTTAATAACAGCACCTTTAAAAATCTGTATATTATACATCGTAGATTATATGAATTAGCAGTTACTACAGAAATGATCAAATATCACAACGAGCACATTAATATAAATATTAATATCATTTGCAACAGATCATCAATCATACAAACAGATCATCAGCCTATTTTCGATTTGAAACAGTTTTAAGCAGCAAGGAGCTGTATGCAGACACACACACACACACACACACACGGTGGGTTCCTATTTTTATGAGGACCTTCTACTGATTTAATGATAAATACAGCAAAATTAATACCATGCCTACACCTACATCTCACCCCACCCTTAACCTCAGTCACCGAAAGAAAATATGGTTAGTTCTTTTTGTTTTTCAAATAAAAGCTATAAAAACGCTTTGCTTTTATGAGGACATTTGATATTATCCTACACTATGAGGACCCCTGGTGCTTTTTTGGTCTTAACCAAGGGCTAAATATGTGTACATGTGAACACACACACACACACACACACACACACACACACACACACACACAAAAGGAGTGCACAAATTTTTTTCTTGAATATGATTTAAATAGCATCTAACTTGAAAATAAAATAGAAAACATGCATAGACCCTATATTTATATATGTATATATATATATCATACAGGATCAGGAAGTTTATCAAGATATGCATAAATGTAAATACAATACTAGTTAGTTAGCAAGATTAGCTAAGCTAATTATCTTCTTAAATACAATCTTACTAGTTGATTCACTTAATGTAGCTGTCAGGATTAAGCTAATGTTATATTGTGTAATTATAGGTAGCATTGTTGCTAGCTAGCTATATAAAATTAGGCTAAATGATTTATTTAATTGCATAATTAAAACCTACAACCAAGTTGATCATGTAATACGCTCAACCTAGCTAACGTCAGTTAAAATTCAGCCATTGAACCATTACAAGCTTTGGTACAGTATGCTGCCATACTAATGACCAATTTCATATATATATATATATATATAGTTGTTACGGATATAACTGAACTCCAGATATGGTGATACGTTATATTTCTCTACATCACATTCAACTCATGTTACACATTCGATTAATCCTCTATGAGCTCTACCCTTCACCTTCATGACTCCATTATCACGGTTAGCATGTAGCCAGGACAGTTGACTAGCGCCGAGTGTTGATCCTCATGGGTGGGTTCCCATTTCCTACCCTGGCCTCCTCACACTGTCTCTGTACTGCTTTCCTGTCCTAGAAGAGCTGACTACACATTTCTCCGTGCTTTGACTTTAAATAATAATAAGCACTTTTGAAGGACTTAAAAAAGACAAAAGTAATGAACGCATCTCAGCAGAGGTAACTCAGCCCTTGCCATAGATGGATGGGCAGGACGAGGCCTTGCAGTGGCAGTGCTCGCTCTCACCAGTGCTAATTAGCACAAATGAAGCAGGATTAAGAAGTTAATGGGGGGGAAATGGCAAGACTTGCAAAGCTAAACGAGTCAGCAAACTTTAGGGGGGTCGTCTTCTTGAGCAGTGTTTACACCATTGCAATCGCGTTCAGCCATTTTGTCTGGCTTTAAACGTGTACAAATACCTGCCGGGTGTATTCTGCTACTTTTGTTATCAGTGTAATATCACAACAAAGAGAAATCGATACTTTAGCTTGTTTTCTGTTTGGGTAGAATGGTTTCATGCTACACAAATATACAGAACGAAATATAAGAAGCAGTTTGTAATACTTAATTGAAATTGCAATGAAAACAATTACAAAACTTTGCCTTCCTCCAAATCGAACCTGATGTACCTCCTTGAGCTGCCTGGTAAGGAAAAGCTGAGCGGTTCTGCTCCAGCTGTGGGTGGAGCTTATTTCTGGGCCAGAAAAAAAAATCAAACTAAATCCTGATATAAAAAAACAAGGCAAGTTATGGCTGAAATTAGATGACTAAGTTATGGTTGAATTAGATGACTGAGTTATGGTTGAATTAGATGACTAAGTTATGGTTGAATTAGATGACTAAGTTATGGTTGAATTAGATGACTGAGTTATGGTTGAAATTAGATGACTAAGTTATGGTTGAAATTAGATGGCTGAGTTATGGTTGAAATTAGATGACTAAGTTATGGTTGAATTAGATGACTGAGTTATGGTTGAATTAGATGACTGAGTTATGGTTGAAATTAGATGACTAAGTTATGGTTGAATTAGATGACTAAATTATGGTTGAATTAGATGACTACGTTATGGTTGAATTAGATGACTAAGTTATGGTTGAATTAGATGACTAAGTTATGGTTGAAATTAGATGACTAAGTTATGGTTGAATTAGATGACTAAGTTATGGTTGAAATAGATGACTGAGTTATGGTTGAATTAGATGACTAAGTTATGGTTGAAATTAGATGACTGAGTTATGGTTGAATTAGATGACTGAGTTATGGTTGAATTAGATGACTGAGTTATGGTTGAATTAGATGACTGAGTTATGGTTGAATTAGATGACTGAAATTAGACATCGGAGGAGACATTTAAATGACCAACAGTAACATTTTAGCATGAAAAGGTCATTAGAAGTTACCTCCTGCATTTGAATCTATTGCTATCAACAACTTCAAGGTCCTAACAACTTGATCAAAGCGTGACATTCCCCGTGTGAGGAAACTTAGCTTAGCTAGCAAAGGTTTTAGTCATTTTTAGGCAGACTGACAGTAAAGACATTTCCAGTTTGTTTTGGTGAATTATGTGTGGGTTTTTAAAGTAAAGGGGTCAAAGTATGTTATAGTTTTGGTCAAAACCCGATTTCTCATCTTTATTTTTCAATAAATGGTGTTTTTTTTTGTTTGTTTGTTTGTTTTTTGTGGCTATGTGCCAGAATTTAGGAACACCCAGTGGGTTTTCCCAGGCCGATGAAGGACGGAGGGTTGAGTTTTTTTCTTGCTACTGTTGCCTTCGACTTGCTAATCAGCAATCTAGATCGAGATTTCTTTAAAGTGGGGGTCCAAAAGTCTTAGAGCACTAGTGAAAATGCTTCTGAGTGAAAAGTAGAACCTCATAGTATTCTGTATGTCCTGCTTTTGCTTTAATGAACAAAAGCAAGTCTGTGTAAAACCAGATGATGTACGTTAGATGAAATCCATCGGAGTGTCATCTGAACACATGCTTCAATAGCAGGGATAAAATCTGAGGCTTGGTACAAAGGAGTTAGCATGGCCAATATAAACATATCAACAACCTAGAAAAACCTAGTGCAGAATACTGAATATGAAATATTCAAGATACTGAACATTTCTTGGTTTTAATTTTTCACACTTTCACAAATTTTCTGTTTATTTCCAGTTTTAAATGGAAAATTATCCCAGATTTAAAGCACCATACAAATAAAATTGGATTGAATTGTGTTCACACCTGCTTAAATAAACTGTACTGGAGTAAATGCTCTTTAAACAGACTAAACACTGCTTATAAATGTTTGAGCGCTTTAAGCTATGACTCCAAGCTAACTCAGCATGTTAAAAAAAACGCCAGAGAACAGCATGTCTCAGGGTGTCTGCAAATAGGGGAGATGAGCAAAACCAGCTGAGCAAATGAGGCCCTGGCAGGACTCGTCAAGTGCAGCGTGAACTCACTTCTGCCCAGTGCATGAGACGACTTTCACAGCAACCCCATCCTCCCTGTTCTCTCCCTTCCCCCACATACACACAGCCACATAGCTTCCCTCCTCTCACATACACTCGACAACTCGTTCTCTCTCTCCAGCAGCTGAATGTCAGGGGGTGAGCATGCGTGACCTTGAGTGGCGTCAGACGCACAGTGAGGGTCACGTTGCCTGCAGCCGCCCTTCAACAACATCAGCAAGACAAAAAAATCTCCACAGTGGCTTGATGCATATCTCAAATATCCTGCCTTTCTCCAGTGGCTGTCTGGATTATCTGCACAGAGAGACAACATTTCATCCAGGCTGTGCACCTTTAACCTTCATGCCTTCATGCCTGGCTGAAAATACAATTTGTATTTCTATACACCAGACTTATTCAACTAATATTTCTAAAGGTCCAGTTACCTAAAATTACTTACATTTTTACAGATTTTAAAAATGTTTTTCTCCTTTTCAGTGTTAGTGTGTGTATACCAATCAGCCATAACATTAAAAGAACCTGGCTAATATTGTGTAGGTCCCCCTTGTTCCACCAAAACATCTCTGACCTGTCAAGGCATGGACTCCACAAAACCTCTGAAGGTGTGCTGTGGTATCTGGCACCAAGACGTTAGCAGATCCTTTAAGTCCTGTAAGCTGCAAGGTGGGGCTTCGATGGACCAGACTTGTTTGTCCAGCACATCTCAGAATGAGATCTGGGGAATTCAGAGGCCAAGTCAACACCTTGAACTCTTTGTCATATTCCTCAAACCATTCCTGATTCCCAATTTTTGCAGTGAGGACCCAAGGTTTCCCAGCAGAACATCGCCCAGGGCATCACACACATGCCTTCTTCCCAAAGTGCCATCTCTTCACCAGATAAGTGATGCACACATGATGTAAAAGAAAATGTGATTCCTCAGACCAGGCCGCCTTCACTCTGCATGCGCCTTGCAGTGAGCCTTGGGCGGCCATGACCTTGTCACCGGTTCACTAGATGTTTCCGTGGACCACCGAGACCACCAAGACCTGCCGTTTTGGAGATGCCCTGACCAAGTCATCTAATCACCACAGTTTGGCCCTTTACAAAGTCACTCAGATCCTTACACTTGCCCATTTTTCCTGCTTCCTACAAAGGTCTGTGATGGTGCCAGTGCCATGAAAGATCCTGTGTTACAAATGGTTTAGAAATGTAGTATTTATTTAGACTAGAGACCTCTGCATAGAGAACCATATACATTCTGTCAAAATCTGTCAAGGGGTTTTGTGGCTTAAGGGCGAAGAAAAAAAAATTACGATTGTAAATCCACATGTAGCTCGTTACACAGTAGCACATTTTTACTTGTTATTTTGTTTGGATTATAAACCAGCAATATGTGCACAAATTTGTGAGAAACTTTGAACTATAATAATCATGAAAAAATTATATAAATATAAAAATTTGAAGTGGTTATGTTCTGGTTCTCATGGCCACTTCAGGATCACACTTTTGACTAGTGCCACAGTCTCTGAACAGATTAGATACAACGATTTAAAGTTGACGTAAGGGGAATAAATGCACACTTCATTGGTCTTTAACATTCTGTTCTCATTTTTGACTCTTTTTTAAAACTAATCAGATTAAAACTAATCGCTAATCAGATCCAACAGGGTAAATAAAATAAAAAAACATGTAGCTAGTCTCCAGTCAGATGAGCTGCCATTAATTAAATAAATGATATACATACTGTATATGTGATTGGATAAACCACAACAGAGACTACTACAGAAGGATCATGTTTAGAGCTGCTGTACTACAACCGTTTATCAGCATTTCTACAGCATTTTTTCCCCATGTGTTTAGTTCAGTCCACTGAAATACTTTGCAGGATCCGTATCCGGACTACAGTCCACCAGTTGAAGATTCCTGCTTATGTTTTTACGTTCTCGTGTATTCTTGTGTGCCGGTGCACAGCCAATATAAGACACAGCCAAGGCACAGATTATTATGTACAGTATTACATTAGCACTTCGTGCAGTGACACCCAAGATGGGTGCTTATTCCGAGAGCAGCTTGATACAAACAGAACATTTGTGACGCCAACGATGACAGGTTCTCGGAGGTGTAGGCCCCCTTCCGAGGAAACGGAGCTGGCCCTGCTGGTGCATGAAACTTTACACCGTGCAAAAAGACGGCCATGCGTGCAGCCAGCTGTTCTTGTCCTGCACTTGAGGAGGCCGCGCTTCTGCCATAACGCCAACGCTTGCTCAGTTAACCTCCGGGAAATCATCACGGAGGGAATGGAATTTTGGTCGTGTACATCATCCTATTCTGGTATGGCCCGAGAATACACTGCCAGATACTTTATCTGAAAGTACTACGCTTGCAGGGTGGCCTGTGGCATAACAGATAAGTTTACAAGCCTGGCATGGATGGGCGGGATGCCTGGACATGGTTTCCTTGACACAGTATAAAAAGAAGGGTCACCTATTCGTAGTATAGGGTGTATCTTGGGATTAAATATTAAATTCCTACAAGAGAGGAATTTAACTCTTTTGGCTAACAATTTGGCCATCTTTTCTGATGTAAAGGAATGATTGTTTAAAGCTGCTGTAACAAGTGGCCAAATTTAACTATACTTTATATCTGGCCAATTGTCATATGCTCTTTTAAGTGACTT
>CM074958.1:19959306-19972914 GCA_037577455.1 Pangasius macronema
TGGCAGAGAGCGCTGGTCATTCACTCCCCCACCTACAATCCCTGCCGGACCCGAGACTCGAACCCACCACCTTCGGTCCTCATAATTGCCTGGCTTCCTGCCTCATGCCCAGTGTTTCCAGGACAGGCTCCAGATCCACCATGACAACGACCATGAACAAAATGGTTCCTGAAAGTGAGAACTGCTAGCATTGGCAAATTGTTGTGGTATAAGAAGAACAGTACTCTACAAGATGTGCTGTTACAGGAAGATCATCAATATCAGTGTCGTAAGTTGTAACTCCACTTCACGTCAAGCCGCATCACATGACCCTATCTTTGATTATTTTCCTCCGACAGCACAAGTATCATGACTGTTACGTGAAGAATGATGGAACGGAGTTCTTCTTCTTCTTTTCTTTTTTTTAACAAAGTACTAATGAGGGTTATCCATCAGCCAAATGATATCAGTTGCCAAGAACAGAACTGAAGTCATTTTACATTAAATTCATTATTACGACGTGTTCAGAGTTTCATCACCTGTAATATTTAGCTATCAACTTCCATTACAACAAATGAATATTTTGCAGGAAAAAAAAGTGGCATTCACTGTAAATCAGAATACATACATCATTAACATAACTCATCTTGGTAATATATGGTTTATGGAAGGGACGTGTTAAGTCTCTGGGTATTCAAGATTCATGATTTTCCACATCACTGTAATTATTATAAACATTTAATGGTACTATAGAAGAAACTCTGTACTTTTTTTAGAAGTTAACTAGATACATGGATACCGAGGGAAAATAGGTCACTTGCTTTTAACATGAAAGAAGAAAAGTTCCAGTAAGTTTTATCTTAAACTTTAAGAAAGACCACCTTCATTAACCCCACCGCAGAGAGATCACACATTCCTGTAGCTGTGCGTTTCTGAGCCCTTATCAGGCAGTGTGCATGTGAAACGCGCAGATCTTAATTAAATAATGTTCTAGCCAAAGGCAAGTCTGCGTACCGCTCATTTCACCCACCTCACCGCCGGCTTTTCCCGCATGAAGCTCATTTGAGCAACTAATGGCAAAGGACTGTGAAAATCCTTCAGTTGTATGGTGTACAATAGCTAAAGCAAATGGATTTTGCTGCCGATTGAATGAATCAACATGTGGTCAAGCGGTACAGTTTCAGTCATCTTTCAGATTTCATATGCTTCTATCTAAATATCTGTAGTCAATGAACACAATGTTGAGTTTCTTTTTGGAAATAATCGAATCTCTGGCGCATTATATTCGAATTATTATTGATCGGTCTGGAAGGAGTCTCCGGTGTCAGTGATATGCGTTTGTCAGGAAAAGTCTTCAAGAATTTACACTTTCTGGTTTGTCTATAACATGACAAGCTCTGCTTTCTGTCTCATTAACTTCATGAGAAAGAAAAAACAAGAGGCTGCTGAAGGAACGACTGTTTACAGCTGCTATAGCATAAGTGAGAACATGAACTAACTTGTTCTTTTAACAGGCATTCCAAATTAAAATGGATAAAAAGGGTCATTCTGTCAATAAAAATGTGTTAGTGTTGACAAATTGCTGTGGTATAACAGGAATAAAACACTTCAGGACATGCTGTTATTGGAAAATAATCAACTCTGAGGTGGTAACAGCATCTCACATCATGCCAACGTTGACTATTTTCCTATAACAACAATTAAAATCCATAATCAGACACAATTAATACACGAATCTCTTTGTTGTCTTAGGAGATTATTTGGCATTTCACTAAAGCATTTCACTTTCAGTTTTCCCCTCCATGTGGGAAACAAAAGCTTCTGTAGTACGTGTTCTTAAACAATGAGCATTACAACAGTTGGACAAAGAGCCAATATAAACAGACGGTATAAAAATAGTCATTTTGCGAGCCGGAGAATGTTGTTGTGTTGGACCGTAGTGTGTCTTCTCTGTCTCTTGCATACCTCCCTGCGTGCAAACTGCCAGTCTAACCCTGGCCTGACCTTCAGCACGGAGAGGCAAACAAGTCTGACCCGCTGCTAAACTTCCCTCGGCTGGATGATAAGCGGCTGTTTAATTATATTCATCTACATGGATCTGACATTGTTCCAGGATGAAGTCAGAGTTCTGCAAGGTTACCGAGTGCTGAAAGTGGATGGGAATGTTAAACGCCGCACGCTGCGACACTTTGCAGCCAGCAACTATATTTTCTGCTTTGTTCCACGAGCCACAGAGGACAAGCATCACTATTTGGTAGAGGGCAAACATGGGGATTTTGCAAATATAACCAGCACATACTGTAGGTTGGGATTTTGGCAGAGAAGTTTGCATGAATAGGGTAAATGTCATGCATCTGAATGCAACAAAATGCCACAAAACATTGCCTAAATTTAATGCAAGCAACTTTTAGGACATACAGTATTGTATCTTAGCAAAGCAACTGGGTTATATGTAACAACACACAGCACGCCATGCTATAAAAGGGAAACAATCCACACCCGGGTGATGTGATATAGCCCAATGTGAAGCAACTCCTCAAGACTCTGCCATGGTGGAGAACTGACTGTTACAAATCGCTGACACTGGAGACTCCTTCCATAAATGCTACACAAACGTCTCCTAACAGACAACTTCACCAGATCAACAATTATATACGTTTTTCTTTTCTAGGCTTAGATTAACATGGATTGTGGAATCAGAAGCAATAATAAGAGCTAACTTGTTTCAGGGATGTTCCACAACATACAGCCTCCTTTATTCATTGAAATTAGAGTGTGTCTAATACGAACCTTCATGTATGTGGAGGACACAGAAATGTTCCTGACAGCAGTCGTTCCCGTAACTCACACACAGGTCAATTCTCTCTGATAGATAGGTTTACATGTGTGTGCACCCCCGGGGAAAGAGTGAGCAGTGCGCCTATAAAATATCCTTAATGGCCGCACTTGGTGCTCCTCCAGTCCTCATCACATTTACAGGCAACCCGGATGTTTTATCACCTTCATCTCTCCTTGTTAGCTCTGCCTCGCCCACACAGCTCAGGTGGACGTATCGACACTAGCGCTAATTAGATCATTGCCCTTATTTATGGCATTCAAATGTTTTCAGGTCAGATCTAATCTCATCCTAATCAGTAAGGTCAACCCACGAAAAAGTGCAGAGAGATTTAGAGAGAGAGAGAGAGAAAAAAAAGGCCAGCTCCATCGGATCGGTCTGGCTAAGGGTGTCAGCTGCTAACTGCTAAATAGTGTTATATAAGCAGCACAATGGCACAGAAAAAAAGGTTCACTGTGGCTTTACTGAACCGTATTTGAAATGGTGCCACTGCATCAGAGACGGGATTTACATCAGCGCATGGAGGGTCACGAGCTATCCTATGGGTGAGATCAATGAGGTTGCTTCACACTGTAGTTACCGTGTTACCATCTTGAACCTAAGACTGCTGAAAGTACCCTGAATGAGAACTGCACAGTTCCTGGATGAGTTCCTGTTTTGACTTCCCATCACACTGCAGGAACCGTGACTGTCATGTTAGAAAAAAAGCAGAAGCGACGCAAACCGCAGTTAGCTCATATTAGCACGCGCCAACGTTACAACACAGCAAGCATCGTGTATGAACGAGGTTAAAACTGAAGTTATGTTGTTTCATTTTTATTTATTTTAGTTATTAATTTAGCTTTTCAAAAAGGAAGGCTAATTCTAACTATGCAAATTGCTATGTGGATTAATTCGGATAACACTGAGCACTAAATCGACATTTTCAATTAAAAAACAGAATCTTCTAGAAAGATTTTTCAAAAGCTGCTCCATATTAACTCAGATGTAGCTTCAGACAAATCATCATGACCTGGAACTCTAAACTAGCTCGCTAACTTCACTAATGTTAGCGATGAACAAGCTGAGGTTACTATTATAACACCAACTATAAATGTAACATCATGCCTCTAATTGTAAACACGATTATAGTGGTTCTTGCTTTAGAGTAATCAAAATACAAACACATTAACGAGTTAAATCTATAACACTGACCATACAGTTGACCTTCTCAAAACAGCAAGCTGAATGAACATCATGGAGGTGTCCATGTTTTCCCCCACGTTGTAGCTTGAATATATGGAGGTCGACTGTGACAGAATTATGAGCTCCAACTTCCGAGTAAAACTCAGCAGGATATCAGACCAATGACAAGTTCCTGAGTGCCAGAAAAATCTCCTGAGTTTCTGCGAATATCCATGTGTACCTAAAGTTCCTGAAAAAGTTCTTTGTTTCCTGAAAAGATTTCCATGGTGCAAAAGTGCCTCATTTAAAATCTCCTCAGCTTGACTTTGACATGTTGGATTGAGATAAACTTGTCTCTGAGGCTGGGGGAGATACAGCCACTTGAATTCAAGGTGACAGCTTCATCACCTCTCATATCTTATGCAACACTCACTTTGTCAGGGAAAACATGTTTGGCGAAAAGCCATCAGTCATCACTTTATCTAAAAGAAGAAAGCTATTACAATCTGACTCCTACAAAGAGACACCTACTAACATATCAAACGCGCGCGATTCGTTTTGCTATCAGCGAGATCTGGTGATCAAACAAGTGCCACACTTTTTTTTTATACACCTTTAGCCCAGATAATTTTAACCGAGCTTAGCAGTTCTGGCTCTGTGCTCTACTTCCATTATGCTGATGCCTCAAATGAGCGCAGCAACTCTGCACAAAGCCCACTAAGCCTGCGTCAAGCATGGAGACCTAAATCTGTGCAAACACTTGTGTGAAGCCTTTTGACTTTTTTTCCCATGTTCGTATTGAGGTGGAAAGCTTTTAGTGGGATGTTTAGATCTATAGTTTAAACGAGGAGCTGAAAAGGTAGATTAATTAATGAGTCACCTATGATTCATTTCAACCACCAAACACTTTCCAAATACATCTCTTATTTAATGCAAATCTACAGTTTCATTTCTGGTTGCTTGTCAACTCTAAACCAATCGTTATCAAGGTAGAATCCATGAAACAGCCATAGAGTCTATGATTACAAAGAAAGTGTTACAGTTATGGAAATTACAGGCCAACGTGATCAGTTATATTTATTACTAAGCTCATACACTCTCAGAAAAAAATAGTACTAAAGTGTACCTTTCCTTGTTGCTAGGGTGATAACTTCAAGGTTATATCTTTTGTGCCATTAATATGTATCTTCACTTGGAAAAATCATTTAAAATATATAAATGTACCATAGCAGTACGAGTGCAGAATGCCTGAGGGTATCACCCCAGGAACAAGGAAATGTACACTTTAGTTTTTCCAACTTTGTTGCTCAAACTTGTGGAGTTCGAACAACAAAGTCTGGAAATTCAGGATTTGCAAGCAAGACCTGATGAGACCTGGTTCCTCCAGTAGAAATGCACCCATAGTCTTTAAGTTCCTGGATTATTAGATTATCCCTGTGCTGAAAATATACCTAAAAATGGTAAATTTGTAAGAAGGAAAAGCTTCTGCACTTCTGAGAATACTTCCTTTCTGAAAAGGTACCTAAAGTTCATCATGTACTAAAATAGATCCTGGGCTTCTGAGTACACTTTTGCTCACAATATACCTAAAGTTTGTAAGTTACTGTTCCTGGGCTTCTGAGATTATTCCTGTGCTGAAAATGTACCTAAAGATTGTTAAGATATGAAAGAAGTTCCTGGATTATTAGATTATTCCTGTGTTGAAAATATACCTAAAGTTGGTAAATTTGTAAGAAGGAAAAGCTTCTGCACTTCTGAGAATACTTCCTTTCTGAAAAGGTACCTAAAGTTCATCATGTACTAAAATAGATCCTGGGCTTCTGAGTACACTTGTGCTCACGACATACCGAAAGTTTGTTTGTTCCTGGGCTTCTGAGATTATACCTCAGCTTCATAAGTTACTGACGAGGTTCCTGAGTTTCTGATTGTATTGCTGTGTTGAAAGCGTACCTAAAGTTCATAGAATACTAATGTATGTAAGCTCCTGAATAGTTTTGAGAATAATTCTGCCTTGAAAATGTATGTAAAGTTCATAAGTTACTGAAAATATTCTTTGTCTTCTGAGATTATTCCTGCGCTGAAATCATACTGAAATAATCCTGCAATGAGTGTGAACCTAAACTTCATAAATTACTGACAAACATTCCTGGGTTTCTGAGATTATTCCTGTGCTGAAAGCATTCCTAAATATAAACTGTTTAAAAATAAAAGTTCCTGAGTTTTTGAGAGAATATTCTTGCAGTGAAAATGAACCTAAAGTTTGAAAGTTACTGAAAAAGTTCCTGCTTTTCTGAGATTATTACTGCAGTGAAAACATACCTAAAGTTTGTACGTTCCTGGGTTCAGCCTATAAATAATAACAACATGGATCTAACGTGTTGTGCTGGCAGAAAGTTCAGGAATAAAAACTCTACAGCTCCAGTATACGGCCGAGATATTACCTTCCACATTTAAATAATGAGTCTAATATCTGAATAGCTGGATGATGTTCATAACCCAGAATCCATGAAATTTATTTCACAGTTAAAGAGTCCTTGACTGCGAAAAGTTTGACAGCCACTGCTCTAAATGACTACGTCGTCATAATGATCCCGAATCTCTCTCAGACTTTCTGGTCATGGAAAAAAAAACACAGTACTAAACCCTGCTTGACCTTGACTTCTCCAGTGGAAAACAACCTTGAACTATTGTCAACACCTGACAAAGGCACAGAGGTCTTTATCTTCTCAACAAAGTGATCAAGATCAAGTTTCAGGCCCCATTATTTTGGATGGCCACTAAAAATACATGAGCGAACAGAGCTGTCCCAGAGAGATCTGCTCGGTGATTATCTCAGGTTGGAGGAACATATTTTGAGGCTTGTATTTCTGTATTTAACCCTTCATGGCCTAGCCACTGCCTGCCTACCCACACTGAAATGTCACACAGACTGTGCGAATTTGACACGTGGTTTTCAGACACTTCATGTGCTATGCATTATTACATGCATTATTTTTTTCACTTTTCACATTTAGTGCATGTGCTGTTAGTTTTCACGATTCATTTATGTTCGTGCTTTTTCCCACATAAGTCATTTATTTCCATGTGTGATATTTTTTTCCCCCAGTGAAGTGACTTTGTGGCCAAGTGTGGTGACCCATACTCGGAATTTGTGCTCTACATTTAACCCATCCAAATGCACACACACAGTAGTGAACACACACACACACCCGTGAACACACACCCGGAGCAGTGGGCAGCCATTTTAGCTNACCTACAATCCCTGCCGGACCCGAGACTCGAACCCACCACCTTCAGGTTCACCTTCGGGTTATAAGTCCGACTCTCGAACCATTAGGCCACGACTGCCCCCGTGTGCATGTGATTTATTTACACATTGTGCATGCATTTTTAAATTTTTCAAATTAGATTTTTTTTCCATAATTCGAGTTATTTTTTAACACATTATTCATTTATTTGCATGCTAATTGTTTTTCCTTGTAGTGCACATGCGTTTATTTTTCACACACACCCCCCGGGTTTACTAAGTGTTTAAATTAAAAAGTGAATGAGTGTGTAACGAGTGGTACAGTGCACAAATAATACAAATGTACTTTACAATGTGACACTGTGAGAAATATGCACTTTCTCAGGTTTTTCAGATGTGAGAAACATATAATCATACGTGAAATGTATGTGACTTCTTCTGGTTTGCACACAATGTCAAAATCCCAAATCCTTCACTGAATGGTTAAACAGTGGCATCCATTTGACAAATCTGAAGCGCCAATGAGAGCAATAAAGCAAAACAAAACAGGGGATTACAACAGGCTCCATGACCATCACCTCTCTCAGAGGGCAGGCATTAGCATATGAAAGTGTCACGCTCACGGCACAGGACTGCAATATTTACTCAGCTGTCTTTGCTGCTTCTGTCCTCCCTACACCACAGATTCCTTCCACACATGCAGGGCAAACACACAGCGCTGAAACAATGTCCCATGACCTGTACTGTAAAAAATGTCTCCCCTGGGCTGCAGCATGAACTCTACAATGAGCCATGGTGTGACGGTGGCCACCGTTGCTCAGCAACAGATCAGCCGGGTCTCTTACAATACAGTAATTCAGCCAGCAACACTCTCGAGTGCTTGCACGTTCATACTGAAATAGCTCTTGACAATGAACTGACTTCACCTGTTCCAAACATCTGTGGATCTTTTTAGGATGTTCTCGCTGAGAACCCAGTGTTCATTTACAACCAGGTGTGCATGTGGTTTTCTTTTCTCTTCATATCCTTTCTTAACCGTGTTTTTGCAATGACACGCTAAAAACTGGCTCACAAGACTCACAATGCTGTTGCCACTGAAATCTGCCTTGTATTCGATTGTACTAGATAACTAGCAAGATTGCATTATTATTAACAGTAAAACAATAATCTCGAGGGAGAAATTTGTACAAATTCAAAATAGCAAAGGCAATGAGGATGGATTTCATGCAGTTGGAAGTTGGAAGAAAGGGTACAAACACTAAACCTTAACCTTAACATTCATATTAACGCAAATTCACACAAATTTGTGAGACAATCTCGCTATAAAGATTAGATTTATTTCTCCACATTTAGTCTAACTACAGCATGAAAGAGTCTGCTTTGGTCTGATGCTTCTGCAGTTTGATATGATTTGGACCAACGTTGCATTATGTTAAATTGGGCCTCTGATATTAGATACAAATAGATTCCCCTAATCCAGCAACTCAATTTTATAACACTTGCTAAGTCAACTGACTAAAGTTAACATGTCTAACTCAACTAAATCAGTTTTCTAAAAATGTCCTCAAGTTTAACAAGTTTATGGAAATGTCTAACTCAAGTGAGCCAAATAACTTAAGTGACTTGAATTTCTTATAATGCCTAACTCAATAACTGATGTTAACATGTCTAACTCAAATAACTCAAGTATGTCAAGCTGCCTAAAATGTCTAACTCAAGTAACTCAAGTTTTCTAAAATGTCTAACTCAACTCACGTTTCTTAAAATGTCTAACTCAAGTAACTCAGGTTTTCTAAAAAGTCTAACTCAACTCAAGTTTCTTAAAATGTCTAACTCAAGTGACTCAAGTTTTCTAAAAAGTCTAACTCAACTCAAGTTTCTTAAAATGTCTAACTCAAGTAACTCAAGTTTTCTAAAATGTCTAACTCAACTCAAGTTTCTTAAAATGTCTAACTCAAGTAACTCAAGTTAACTGAGATTTCTAAAAAGTTCAGGAACTCAAGTAACCTAAGTTTCCTAAAATGTCTAACTCAAGTAACTCAAATATCTTACCATATCTAGCTCGAGTGACTATTTCTAGCTCCACACATATGTCCGCGGGTTTTTTACTCATAGTACCCAGGGATGAAGGGTAACCAAATTTAGTACGGCAATAAAGACAAAATGTGGGATCACAGATTTGTTACCACACTATGCCATTCTGCACTGTCTGGTGGAAAGGTGCTGTAAAGGACCTTATATAGGATCAGCACTCATTTCTTTGATCATATGAACAGAGTGGTTTCTTATTGACATGCCAGGTACACATGAGCCCTCATGTCCAGACTACTCAGTGTTAGCTGACCTCATTCAATATGTGTGGCTTGTTAGTGATTTCTCCCTCAAGTCCGTAGACTTGAGTATCGTAATGAATTTGACCTTCAGCAGATTCAGCAGGGTGAACAGGAACAGGCCCCAAAGGAGTGTTTTCCAAAGCTGAATTTATAAGATCTTGTCGTGCTAGTCAATATGAGCTGGAATTTGAGTTTGATTCGCTTTGTGAAACCACAGAACTCTTGAGATGCCAAAGACTTGGGATACAAATGCCACTCAGAATCCTGGATTTAGATCCAATACAATTCATGACTCAAAAGATCTTGCATTACCGTACGTTACAGATTGATGGTTAACAGATTTGATTTGATTAACTCTAAAGAACACACAAGTCTGCCAAATTCAAACTGTGGTTTAGTTGGGTTTTTATGAAGCACTAAGGAGTAAAACAGGTCGAGAATATGACTTCCTGTCTATTCAAACTTTGAAAACTTGCATATAGGAAATGGTGGCATTTCACATCACAAACATGTAGACGTCAATGTCTGAAAGTAATAGCGCCGAACATGCAGTCATGTCCCCGCATCCATGTCCTAACCTTGTTACATGTCAAGAGATGTTTCAACATGGCAGTAAATCCATAAATCTCTTCTTTCCCCACTCCAGTACATGCCAATGTTCTCTCTGTCGCTCACCATACATCAATCCATTCAGTCATTCATAAATTCTGAAAAAAAATGCCCTTTTAGTTAATTGCTGGGCAAATTTAATTTCTAAAAAAGCTCTTCAAAGAGCGAGAGGTAATGAAGTTGGGACGTCTCCGCCGATCCCCTCAGCACCCCACCCTCTTCTCCTCACAAGGCCGAGTGTGAGTGTTGGACACTTACATTAGAGTCGGATGATTATGTAGGGTGAAGTGCTCCACAGCTCAGCTTATTGTAGCTGACACAATGCCCTTGTCTGAGCTACACAAAGGACAACTGGTTAAGAAGTTTGTGAAGGACGATCCCCCCACCACCACCATCACCACCCCACCCGTAACAAATAGAACAGCAGCCTTGGACTCGGAAATTCTCCGCTCGACAGGGGACATACATCAATCCGTCAGGGTCCGACCATAGACAAGCCGTAACCTTCAAAAGTCTCAGCAT
Organism: Pangasius macronema; assembly: GCA_037577455.1. Taxonomy (NCBI): domain Eukaryota; kingdom Metazoa; phylum Chordata; class Actinopteri; order Siluriformes; family Pangasiidae; genus Pangasius; species Pangasius macronema. The sequence goes on from CM074958.1 coordinate 19,969,997, forward strand.
CGGTGTAGAATGGCTAGCATTCAGACTGAGCCACTTTTCTCTCTGGGCTTTGCTTAATATAACTGCCGGCTGGTTAAATTAAGATGCCGTTGAATAACACTCCTAAGTCCAATTTAAGCGCAACCCCTACCGTGTCCTCTCGAGCCCTCAATTATGCTGAGTGTGCCACAGAGTAACCTGCTGCAAACCTCTTCCTGTAGCCATTAGCAACAGGGTGAAAGAGCAGGAACTTGGAAAAAAATTAGTCAGTAAAATTGGTCATATGAATCTGACATATATAACTGTACTATCTGTGCCAGCCTGGGAAATCCATTTATACGATGAAATTGTGACTTTTGCATCTGAAGTAAAGTCTGTTTACCTGCATGTAAATGTGTAAACAGACAAAATCGCATTTAAAGATTTTGTGACGACGGTGCTGCAGGAGCATCAGAGACTTTTTTTGACAGACGGTATTTGATTACAAACTATACTAATTATGCTTATATCAATTTCACTACAGCACGTAGCTATCCAACAACTTGATCAAAGCCTGACATTTATTGTGTGAGAAAATCACTTAGCTAGCAAGGTTCTGGACTTTAGACAGATCTTTTGGCAGACGGACCAGTTTTCTTAAATTGGCTCCTTACACAACGTGAACATTGCTGGAAGATAGTCTAGGCAAGGTTCAAGAAAAAATATTTCCATGTCCATTTTGGTGAAAGTTCTGGTTCCAATATTAAGTGAAACCCAGTTTCCCTCAAAACTTCATCTTGTCTGACTGTTTGACAGAACTCAGCCACAGACTGGTTTTTCCCAGACCACCACTCAAATACTGTAAAAAAATATTCTCTAGTAATATGGAAATAATTTTCAAGGCTTCCAACTCTAACTTTTTCCATCCATCCATTTTCTATACTGCTTATCCTACACTGGGTCATGGAGGAGGCTGGAGTCTATCCCAGGGGACTCAGGGCACAAGGCAGGAGACACTCTGGATGGGTTGCCAATCCATCACAGAGCACAATCACACACACACACTCGTTCACACACTACAGACAAATGCCAATCAGCCTACAACACATGTCTTTGGAGTACCCGGAGGAAACCGGGCAGTGGTAGCTCAGTGGTTAGGATGTTGGGTCACTGCTCAGAAGGTCGTAAGTTCGATCCCCAGCACCGCCAAGCTGCCACTGCTGGGCCCTTGAGCAAGGCCCTTAACCCTCCACTGCTCAGTTGTATAAATAAGATAAAAATGTAAGTCACTCTGGATAAGGGCGTCTGCCAAATGCTGTAAATGTAAACCCCCAAAGCACGGGGAGAACATGCAAGCTCACGCACACAGGGCGGAGGCGGAAATCGAACCCCCAACCCCCAACTGTTGCAAGGCAACAGTGCTAACTCGATTCGGTGGTACACAGGCAGATCGAAAAATGTTAAAAATTATAAATGGGTTTACTATAAAGTGGTTTGTGTAGATTACATTTCTAGCTGATAAAGGAAAAATGAAAAAGTCCAGGGTTCTAAAGTGTGCACATTACATATTTTCATTGCAGTTGCATTTACTATTAGACATTTTCTCTTGTGAGCTTTCTACAGTTATAATTTTTTTAAAAGTGTGCTTTACTAAGCTTTGATGATTCTAACAGGATTTTACAGTAACACTTTATAGTGTTACAGTGCTTGGTAAACCAATTTTATTTTATTATATCACTTTACGGTCACTCTAGTGATTATGTAAGTCATTAAGCCATTTAAACTTGACTTTACCCTGCTTTTACTGTATTTCTTATATGAATTTGAACTGTTCTGCTACATTTAAGGTTACTATATGTTTGAAAGACATGGTCTGATACAGCAGTTCACTTGTCAATCACGTAATGCTCAGGTCTCAGGTGTATAACACATGACATTTTTCCATTATAATGAAATAACATATGATAAAATATTAACATACTATTTTTTTGCCCATACTATGGGGCCATGGTTTAATATTGGCTTGATATTTAATGCGTAAGATTTATCCCGTCAGACTTGACCCTGGACAAGGCTTGACACAAAACAAAACAAAAGAAAAAGAAGCTCAACTCTGGCCTCGTGTGATTATTGTTGCGATGGTATTCTGTTCCAGCGTAATCAAAAGAAATGAAACGAATTAGGTTTTCTACTACTGACACGTTGAAATTATGATATATATTATGTTATTTTTGATGACATCGACAGGATGTACTATTTGTAAATCTACTCTCATCAAATATTTCTGCAACTCCTTTAAAATTTTATGTTATTCTTTTACTAGAGTTTTTTATTATTATTATTCTCCATGTTGAGGAAGCGACTTTCACACCTCCAAAATCCCAACAACGCATTGTTCGAATCTACAATGCTATAGGTCAGGCAAATATAGGTCAGGCAAAGATTTTCTTCAAATCTTTTTATTTAGCCCACTCACGCCTACAAGCAGAAATCAGGCAACTTTTTATCAGGACCCTGTGAGACAGTATTTCTGTGGCTATATCACTACTACGGTGTAAACACCATGTTATCAAAGCCACTCCTTAATTTTTTCTACTCTGTCTACCTTCGCCTTACCTCAGTGAAACATTAGTTTCTTTTCTGGTTTTCTTTGTCTCTGTATTACAGAGCTGGACAAATCAGTAGCCCGAACACCTGGAACAAACACTATATGGCCAAAAGCATATGGACCACTGACTATCACCCCCACATGTGGCTCTTCCTCAAACTGTTGCTGCAATGTTGGAAGGACACAATTGTCTACAATGTCTTTGTATGTTATAGCATTACAGTTTCCCTTCACTGGAGCTAAGAGGCTGAAACCTGTTCCAGCATGACAATGCTCCTGTGCACAAAGCGAGCTCCATGAAGACCTGGTGTGTGAAGGTTGGAGTGGAAGAACTCGAGTGTCCTGCACAGAG
>CM074958.1:19991314-20003268 GCA_037577455.1 Pangasius macronema
GTGGAGAGCGATGATTCGCTGTGGCGACCCCTGAAGGGAAAAGCCGAAAGAAGAAGAAGAAGAAGAAGAAGAAGAAGGGGAGAAAAATACCTCCAAAACATTAGCTAATATTACATATCCAGCAAATTTTGTTAGCTTCCCCACAAGCTAGGTAACGTTTAGCTACAGGCTAACTACTAACATTATATCGTGTTATATTTAAAATTAGTATCCAATATCAGCTAATTTTGCTTAGTATCTAAGCTCCAGAGAAAAAAAAAACAGATAGTAAATATTGAGCTAACTACTAGAACAAGTTTGCTAGCAAGCTATAGCTAACGTTAGGATAATGTATTATTATTATTATTATTATTATTATTATTATTATTATTATTATTATTATGAGATACAAAATACATCACAAACTTTGTTCCTGACTTGTTGAGCTGTCCTTGAAATTCTGCACCAGTAAACCACAGTCAAGCTTAGCTAATATTACTAATATATCTGGAAGATTCTATGAGTTTGCTAATTTTGCGCACAAGCTAGGTAATGTTTGGCTAACAATCGCATACGTAATTAAAACCAGGAACTATGAAGCTAAATAACAGGCCACTAACATTATATAGTGTAATCCTTAAAACAAGTATCAATTATTAGCTATTTTTGCTAAGTATCCAAACACAAATAGCTAATATTGGTTGCTAATAAGGTTGCTATCAAGCTATAGGTAACATTAGGATAGCATTTTTTGTTTGTTTGTTTGTTTTCCCCATATTATTATTATTATTATTAGTGGAAACAAAATTTTGTTCCTGAATTGTCAAGAGTTATCCTGGAAATTTTGCAACAGCAATTCACAGTCAAATGAGTAATATTATACATCTGGCAGATTTTACTAGCCTGCTATGTTTGCAATCTGGATAATATTGTGGCATTGGAACTAGTTATCAAGTTCACTAGCAAGCTATAGGTCACATTAGGATAGTGTGATTTTTTTTTTCCAAATTTTTTTTTTGGAAATTCTTCAATAGCAACTCACAGACTAGCTTAGCTCGATTACATCTCAGGCAGATGTTATTAGCTTGCTAAGTTTGCTCCAAGCTAGGCAATGTTTGGCTAGCTATATGTAATTCAAACTAGAAAACTAAATAAAGGCTAATAATAATAATATATTGTGTTATAATCAAAACTAGTATTCAACTAATATTGGGCTAACCACTATGTATGTAGTGTCAGGCTCACATGTGTAAATAAAACTAAGAAATTAACTATTTTTAGATAGCTATATTTAGCTATATTTATGTTTTCTCCACAAATTTTGTTACCTGATCTGATTTTTATTTTTCCTAACTAGCTAACGTTAGCTGGCTACCCTTCTAACCAAGTGAAGCCAGACTTCTGATGATATATGTGCCTGAAGAGGTCCAGTTTCACTCAGAAACGATTGTAGCAAGCTTACTGGGTAATGTTAGCGAGTTAGCTAAAAGTCAAATGGGATCAGGTAAGAACATTCACGGAGACACACAGTTTGTAAACACAGATTGTTTAAAAAAAAAAAAAAAACACCCTGGAAGTGGCCAGTTGCGTGAGTTTCTCTAAACTGTCTTTTAGCTAGCTAGCTAAGTTATCCAGTTAGCTTGCTGTGTGAAACCAGACCTCTTACCAAATCCCCAAATCACACATGTAGCTGCTTTAATGTTATTTTTCTTAGCAAGGACAGAATTTTTACTGTACATCTGAAATAATTTACCTCAGCTTATCAACACAGCTCCAACACTCAATCACTCCAAAAGAGATCAAAATAAGGGTTCGATGACGCCAGAACGCTTCTGATTTATTTATTTATTTTTTGCCATTCTTCTCTTCACCAATTTCTGAGTCCCTGGTTAATAACTTAGAGCTCACTCAGGCACTTTTCTCTCTAAAGTAAGCGGCATAATTACAGAAACGATCTTTAATTAGGGCAAAAGAGAAAAATTAACCAGCTGTGGCTGAGACAGTCTTCTCCAAAAATCATTTTCTCTTTCAGTGAGCCAAAAAATCAAAGAAGGGCCCGAAGGAAAATATGGAAAAATAAAGAAAAAAGGACAATTCCTTAGCACCTCATACAGAGTCACAAGAGCTTCAGTGACTCGATTCATATGTGAAATTTACACGTGTAGTTTTTAGACACATGGTTCATTTATTGTCACGTGTCAACAAGTGATATTTATATGATTTAAATTTTTTTCACATATGATTTCTTCACATGAACAATACATTTGCACATTAATTTTACACTTTTTTTAAAATTTTTTATGTGCTTCATTTATGGGTTTTTCTTTTGACGCTTTATTTATTTGTTTATTAATGTATTTATTTCACATGTTAAATTTTCACATGTACGTGCTTTTATTTTTTCACATGTTACTTTTTACCTGATTCATTTCATTTCATGTTAATTTTTCATGTGATCATTTTGTTCATGTGACATCAAACAGGTAATTGAATTCATGTGAAATTTCACGGTATAACATGTATTGATCTTTGACTTTGATGATCACACATCACTTACATAATCATGTGTGAAATATTATTAAGGGACTTTAAGACAGCTTGGCTGTTTATCAGTCTCTTTGCTTTTTGGTGTGTGTGCTGAGGAATAATTTTCAACTATATTTAATGCAAAACCTGCCAACATAAAGTAGAATAAAACAGTAGTAGTAATTAACTTCTAAACTAGCATAAAAGATAAGCTCTCTAATATAACACAGAACGTGAGCTGACCTCTAAACTAGCATAAAACAGGAACTAGCATCTAAACTAGCATAAAATATAAGCTGACCTCTAAAGCAGCATAAAACATGGGCTGATGTTTAAACTAGCATAAAACATGAACTAGCATCTAAACTAGCATAAAATATAAGCTGACCTCTAAAGCAGCATAAAACATGGGCTGATGTTTAAACTAGCATAAAACATGAACTAGCATCTAAACTAGCATAAAACATAAGATGGCATCTAAACTAGCATAAAACATAAGTTGACCTCTAAAGCAGCATAAAACATGGGCTGACGTTTAAACTAGCGTAAAACAGAAGCTGACCACTAAAGTAGCATAAAATGAGCTGACATATAAACTAGCATAAAACATGACCTAGCATCTAAACTAGCATAAAAGATAAGCGCTCTAATCTAACACAGAACGTGAGCTGACCTCTAAACTAGCATAAAACATGACCTAGCATCTAAACTAGCATAAAAGATAAGCGCTCTAATCTAACACAGAACGTGAGCTGACCTCTAAACTAGCATAAAACAGGAACTAGCATCTAAACTAGCATAAAATATAAGCTGACCTCTAAAGCAGCATAAAACATGGGCTGATGTTTAAACTAGCATAAAACATGAACTAGCATCTAAACTAGCATAAAACATAAGATGGCATCTAAACTAGCATAAAACATAAGATGGCATCTAAACTAGCATAAAACATAAGCTGACCTCCAAACTAGCATAAAAAAAAAACTAGCTGATGTCTAAAGTAGCATAACATATAAACTAACCTCCAAGCTAGCATAGAACGTAAGCTAACCACTAAAACCTTAAAGCTATTTGAGATCTAGGAACAGATTGATGTGTAGTTTCACTCAGGAGATGAGATAAGGACATTGAGATAATGGAGTGGACAAGGGAGAAGGGTTAATCTGCTTACCAGCACTGCATTTGGACTGTGGGGCAGCGAGTTCAGGGTGGGTCAGGCCAGCTAACACACATAGCTATTGACATACCGCTGGCCTGATTACTCATTACAAAAACAGCGGGAGGCAGTCTGAGCATCCTGGCATTCGAGCTAGATGACATCCTTCACTGCAAATCCAGCCTTATTCTGCCATGACGGGGTAGAAGGTTAGCGTCCTCTGACCTTATAGTGATAGTTAGGAGGGAATGTAGAGGATGATGACATTTAGGAACAGCAGGGATGCCTTGTTATCTGAGCATCCGGATGTTAAATCCAGGCCGAGTTTATCGTTCGTGATTCGTGTGACACTCATTAAATTCAGCAATTCCTTTAACTAAAGAAAGCAGCAGAGTGTTTATGACAGCACTAAACATCAAAAACCGTCATTATTATTAATATCACTTAGTCGAAGCGTTTATTAATTCATTACTGCTATGATACAAACAACCAATCACAAGGCCAATTACGATTATTGATATTTATCAATATACACGCATTGTCAACTTTATTAGGAACACCTCTACACCTGCTCATTTATGCAATTAACCAATCAGCCAGTCACGTGGCAGCAGCTCAAGACATACAGTCATGCAGATACAGATCAAGTGCTTCAGTTAATATTCACATCAAACATCCGAATGGGGAAAAATGTTATCTCAGTGACTTTGACCATGACATCATTGTTTGGTAAATCTCCTGGGATCTCCTCATGCAAAATAGTTTGCACTGAATCTATCCAGGTTCTGCAGATGGAAACGACTTATTGATGCGAGAGATTTCTGAACAAAATGGCCTGACTGGTTCCAGCTATGTTATCTCAACCACTCCTTACAACCATGGTGAGCAGAAAAGAATCTCAGAATGCACAACACGTTGAATATTGAGTTGGGCTACAACAGCAGTAAACCACATCAGGTTCTGATGTGCCAAGAACAGGAATCTGAGATTACACTGAGCAATGGAAAAACAGTTGACTGGTGAACCAACCTGCATTGTGCCAACAGTTCAGGCTGGTGGTGGTGGTGTGATGGTGTGGGGAATCAGCACCTTAATACCGAATCACAAGTTTATGTTGATGCACCCATTTTAAAACATCATAATTTTTATATTTAGAACTTACACACAGGCTAGTATGGCAGATGTTCTACAATAAATGGATTAAATATCATGTACTTATTAATATATTCGAGAGAGAGAAAAAGCGAAACAGGTGAGGGAACAACTCCACTTTGTATTTGGCCCCATCACACCACCTGTGTCAGGGTGGAGTGGTGTGTGTGTGTGTGTGTGTGCGTTAGTAGTAGGTGGGTGTACAGTGCAGCATTTGCAAAAAGTATTTCAAATTATATTAACACAGAAATGGGCCTGGGCAATGACGGACAAGCTTCATAAGCTTGCTCTATGAGAAGGAAATAATAGAAGTCTTGAATAGTGAATGATTCCAATTATGTCAATTACTAACAGATTGAATTAGGAAAATGAATACAGACATATATATAAAAAAAAACAACAACCTCCACACATCCACACATCCATACACAGTATATGATCTATAAGAAGAGATACCGTTTCAGTTGGGTTTATATGATAGTGCTAATTAACAGTGTAAAGGACAAAAAGGGAGGTATTTAAACCCTTGTGGTTACACATCATAAATCCAAACCGCCCTATTCACTGCAATTAATTTCATTCCCATTGCGAAATTATTCCCCTCTATGATTATTTCATTTTACAGCTCATATACCGCAGCTGCCTTTTTAACGTCAGCTCGAAGAAAAATGAAACGGTGACATTTGGATCAGGTAAGCTCTTCTGTCGATGTCTATTTAAGGTTATCTCTCAATTTGTTTGTGATACTAAATAAAACACTGATGATGAAACCACAGAGGTAAACCAAGTAGGCTGACCTTGGCCTGCCACTGAAACACAAGCCTCAGAATGATCTGCAGGTCAGCAACCTTGCTCTGCCCTTTATTCTCACACCCCTCTTCCTCTCTTTCGCTCTGTCTAGCAAAAAAGCTTTATATCTCCTCCTGTCTGTCCACACACACGGTTTTTACATGGGTCAGCTACTGGACTCGAATGTGCCGTTTTTTGCGCCGTCATCATTTTCCTCTCTAATACAGTATAATTCCGAGGAATATCATCAGAGGTCATATAGGTTGTGTTCCACCTGTACCTCCCACTTCCCCGTGTTGATCGATATGCAGCCGAGAACATGAAAGTCTTTCGATGACGGCTTTCATCTCTAGCTTTAGCTGAGAGATGTGTGCTTCCAGGTGACTGCATTAAGGACAGAGACTCTGAGGTGGTCATTTTGACATGATGATTATTTTTAATAAGGCCACGAGATAAAATATTGATGACACAATGTAGTATATTGAGGCCGATTGTTAATATATTGAGGCCCCAAGTTAACAAAATAATACACTGATGCCCCAAAATAACATATTGAGGCCAAAGGATAATATATTGAGGAAATGATAATATATTGCAGCCATGAGATAATGTATTGTGGCCACAAGATAATATACTGTGGCTATGAGATAATATATTGAGGCCACAAGATAATATTTAGCCAAAGAAAATCCCAAAATGGACTCAATACCGAATTCATATCCATAATACACTGATGCCCCAAAATAACATATTGAGGCCAGAGGATAATATATTGAGGAAATGATAATATATTGCAGCCATGAGATAATGTATTGTGGCCACAAGATAATATACTGTGGCTATGAGATAATATATTGAGGCCACAAGATAATACTTAGCCAAAGAAAATCCCAAAATGGACTCAATACAGAATTCATATCCATAATACACTGATGCCCCAAAATAACATACTGAGGCCAGAGGATAATATATTGAGGAAACAAGATAATATATTGCAGCCATGAGATAATGTATTGTGGCCACAAGATAATATACTGTGGCTATGAGATAATATATTGAGGCCACAAGATAATATTTAGCCAAAGAAAATCCCAAAATGGACTCAATACCGAATTCATAGCCACAACTTTTTTTAAAAAAGAATAACCACCATGTCACTTCAGAAGCTCTGTGAGAAAATAGTTATTGGTGAAACATATGACAGCATGGGCAGTGTGTTCGGTGCCCCCATTCCTCCTTTCCTCATTCAGTGTGTAATTACTGCAAGTCTCAAAGGCAGGAAGAAGAGGCGCCGAAGACGCCTCGTTCTTTCTGACAGCCATCGTTGCAATTTAAACCAGCGGCGATCTCTCGACAGACTCGCGTACACGCACGCCATGATTTTCAAACTTGTCCTTGTTCAGAGAGCTCCTTATCTGCCACGGCCTTCGTTATTATTCCAGGAAAATAACTTTTTGCGCTCAAGGTGAGTCCAGCCTTGTAAGGAACTGAGAGTGCATTCCCCACACACACACACAAACACACACACATACACACACATACACTTTTTTGCATTCTGCAAGGTTTGAGCTTTTATTTTGTTTATTTATTTTACTCCTGCATTTACAAAATCCCTCTCCTTCATATCTAAAGGAAAGTTGAAGCGCGGATTCACAGGCGTGTCAGAGCGTTGCATCATACCAGAGGTGAGTACGCCGGCATAACACACACTGAGCGTTGGAGTCTGTCTCAGACTTGGACACTGAGTGAAGTTGATGCTGGGGTCCAAGCATAGGTGTGATCAAAGTCTGCAGTCAAACACCTCCAGACACCTTTATCAAGCAGATACAAAATATCACAACCACATGTCAGAATGATTCAGTAGAAAGTCTGTATTAAGTTTCATCATTCAATCTCCTGACAATATCCAAGCAACAAAAAAAAAGAAAAGAAATAGTTTGTTAAAGATACACTACAACATTTTTCATCCTAGTCTATATCCTGTAGCTAGGGCTGGGCAGTATGACGATATAATATTGATATTGTGATGATGAGTTACACCTTTCTGAGATATCACCGGTATCATGATTTCTGAACTCTGGAAGATTTGAAGCATCACTCACTGTTGATCCAGGAGCCACCGCAGCTCCACATCCCATTCCAGTCTGGACATTACATCGATCACGCTTACCTGATTAGTGACTACACCTGTTTCACACTCAGGGTCTCTGTGTATTTAAACTGTTCGTGCAGGTCTTTAGATATTTTGCCACTTTCCTGTGCCGTCATGAGCCGATTTCTCTACGTAGTGTTTTCCAGTTCCTGATTTATGGCTTACTTCCTGTTTTTGAGTTTGTTTGTTGCCTGATCAACACATTTTATGATGATTTGGATTTAAAAAAAATCCTATATATATACTCTATTTTTTTGACAAACATTGCAAGACTTGGGCAATAGAATAACGTCACCATGCGTGAATAATGGCATCATTAAAAAATAAACTTTTTTCTCATGAATATATTTAAATTTATATGCAAATTTGCCACAGTTTCATATGGTTTGTAGTATTTTAAACTGGAGTAAAGATCTTATCTGCTCAATCGAGCCCTTGACTTTTGAACCTTGGTGTAATACAGTAAAAAGTTATGATTATTTAAATGTTTTTTTTAGTTATTTATTAGTTTTCTTTGAAAATGAGCATCCAAAGTATTTAGAAATACCTTTTGACCTTTACTAATAATAGTGTGTTTCACATTAATGTTCACGGACAGAAATGTCTTAAGTTTCGTGTAGGTTTTCTTTCTTTCTTTCTTTCTTTTCTTTAAGTGCAGGAAAACATGTCAAAATTTGAAAAGAGCACTGAACATTTTTTCCAGTTCTCATTTTGGAGAATGTCAGTGGTTCAGACTGCCTGCGTGAATCGTCGTTTTAGCCCAAGTGCTGCTCTGCATCATGTCGTTAAATGGTTATTGGATGCTAGGTGCAGGCCTAACGCAACACTTTAGTCCTCCACCCCCTCAGCATAAGGCTTGCTAATGCACTCACAGCTCATGTCTCCCCATCAGTCACAGATGGCATTTACTGGCTCAAACAAGCTCCAGAGGATCCAGTGCCAGCAATGACCTGGCACATTAAAAGACATTTAGCTGACATTGTGATGTTCACAAGGTTTGGGAGATGACTATAAATTCTGCATTAACCATCATGAATATGGCTAATTTTTTACACGTTCTTTGTAGATACAGATAAGTAAAGTTTATGTTCTCACTAGTATTGCAAAGATATCCAATTTCTCATCACTGGAAACTGAGGTATTGATCCATTGATGGGTAAATATTAACTGGTCAAGCTGTTCATCCATGCCTACTCTGTTAGAGACCTCATTTGCAGCAAACATGAAGATTGGGAGCACGAGTAAAACAGTATTGATTTAGCAATTGATAGTAGCATGCCTGGTATTGATCAGGATCAAGCACATGTCACTTGCCAAGCCCGGCATTTTCTACCAGTCGCAGGTTTGCAATTAAGGCCTGATTAGCATTCAGGGCCTATGTGCAATTTGGTGGAGGTTCCTTAAATTAGTCACTGCCTTTTTTTTTTTTTTTTTTAGAGGTCAATGACAATCTCACACTGCCTGAGAGGAGTTTATTCTTTTGATAACAGGAAGATCAATTCATGATGGTGTGTACAGAGGTGGGTAGTAATGTATGGCATGCAAATTGACAAAGAAATTTACATTTTCTTCATTACTACATCACTTGGCTATGTTTGGCCCAATACATTTTTTCTGTAGCAGACTTCTGAATGAAATATTTTTGGGACTTGAACTACATAGCTACTAAGTGGTTTCCTTATAGCCTATGTACTGAGGTTATATAGTTAATAGTTAGTTGTTTGAGCCGAAACATTTGGCCAAATTAGGTGTGCGAATGACTAGAAGATGGTGGATTATGGCTGCTATTGGCTATGATGAAATGTCTAGGATAATGTTAACTCCTAACAGTTATGTCACCTAGCTAGCAAGCAGAAAATGCCATGCTGTGTGCTTAATGTCTGTTCACAGACGATGTATGATGTTCTGTAGCTTCTGGGTGAAAGAATACATATGATACAAGAACATTGAGTACAAGTCTAAAGACTTTGTATGAATACCATCCTCGCTTCCAACTTTTCTAACTTTTTATGCAAACTGATACCTGGCAAATGATTACAAGATTAAAAAAAGAAAGATTTGAAAGATTTTATATTAACTTTGAAAGATCTTATATTAACAACCCACATGTGGCGTTTTCTGTCAATTTTCTGATAGCTGGAGTTCATGAAGTGGCGCAATGTTGACGTTTGGCGATATGGTGGAACTCCGAGGTTTTGGTCAGTAGTTGTGAAATTAGTGTCAGTTTGATCATACTAATCAAGTCTTAGCAATTTACAATCACATCTGAGTAAAATCCCGACAGCTGGGTCTTGTTTGCGTGGTCATAGTACCTTTTTAGATTGTCCATAACAAAAGATTTAAAGACTTAATCATTAGCTAGCGTCCATGCTCAGTGTCCATGTTTCCCAGTTACCTAGCAACAGTGTTATCTTTTGATGACCTAAACAAGTATATCGGTGTGTTCAAAGGCAATGGATGAATTGCCTTTTGAACACATCATTACTCTGACAACCAAAAGATCTACCTTTTTCCGTTTGAATTTTTATACATTTTCAAGTCTAGAAATAATTTAATTCATTTCCAGACTTCCTTGAAAGAACCCTCTGTTAGATGATCCAAATAAGGTTGTGGCTGACTTCTATAGCAGACTGTGTGATCGTGTGCGTTCACCATGTCCGATTACACGATTAAGATCCCCTAACAATAGACCTGTGATTAAAGAAAGTTGTTTACATCATCAATCAGCGAGATCTAGGCTTGTGCAGAAAGCAGGCTCGCATTAACACAAACATTCTTGTGGTAATAAGGAGATTTTTTTTCTGTCCATTCACGTTTCATTTAGATTTCGCCATTACCTCTACTATATTTGTAGCTATCTGATGAGTTTCCCATCATCCTATGCTGCCTTCCTATTGGTAGCTTTTAGACAAGTGACATGACATAGCATCACCAGTCTTTGGTTGCAATGGCACGTCACAATATGCCTTCTAAGTAAAGTTTTCAGCTCCTACACATGTTCACTGTGGCACTACTTAATGAGGCAGGAAGACCCATGGTCTCCCCTTCTGCTCCCTCTCCATCATCTCCATCATGTCCAGCATCTCCAGTTCCTGCAGTAAAATCAATGGAGTGATGAAGGTATCTTTTTGGGAGGACATGAGCAAAAGCTTTAGCAGCCCAGGTGTCTGAGGACTATTTCGTGCATCACTGACTTGAAGCTAAACCGTCATGCTAGACCACAATTTATCTTCATTCCCAAATCCTCTCCAAACACCCTCTCCTACTATACGCACGTACAGATTAGAGATGAATTTGTCTTTTGTAATGCAAGTCATTTGAGTGTGTTCGGTTAAATTATTCATTCAGATTTGTTTATCAGTTTAATTTGCATGGTTTGCCCAAATATGGAGGCTAATTGTGTCACCATGTCAAGTAAACTACAAGCAGTTTGAGCAGTGTAAAACAGTTAATATGTTGTGTTACTTTTATAATATCATGTGTGTCTATGTTTAGAAGAATGATATTTCTCTCCCCGCTCAGCACAGACTGCTCTGGTGCTCTGCTGCATGTGTTGAAATGCTGGAAATCTCCATCTGACCGATTGAACCCAACCAGGTCTTATTGAGCTGACTTATCCACTGAATAAGCCTTGGTCATGACCGAAGTGATTCACTGTCTTAAACACTGACCTGCTGAATGAGAGAGGTGCAAATCCCGGTCACGACCAAAAGGATTCACTGACTCACAGGGCCAGGGGTCAGGTTCAGCTTACACACAATTCCAAATATGGCTTACACAATTCACGGATGTTTAAGGAACAAACAGATAAAACATCTAACATTAAAAAAAAAAAAACAATGAGAAAGAGTCACTGATTCAAGCACTAACCTCCTGACAAGAGAAGCGCTAATCTCAGTCATGACCCAGAGTATTCTCTGACTCAAACACTGACACGGATACGAGAAAGGCATGTATGTGTTTTGGCTTCTCTGATTTGAACAATGATCCATTGAGTGAGAGCAAAGGAGCAAATCTTGATCATGACCAAAAAAAAGATTCACTGGTTCAAAGGGAGTGAGTCAGGTTTAGCTCACACATTTGCAAGTTTAAAAAAAAATGAACACTTCTTCTTCTTTTTCTCCTTCTTCTTCTTCTTCTTTGGGCTTTTCCCTTCAGGGGTCGCCACAGCGAATCATCGCTCTCCACCTATCCCTATCT
>CM074958.1:20003368-20017627 GCA_037577455.1 Pangasius macronema
TTCCCCTTGATTCTCGCTGATATTTTTCCATCACACAGAACTCCCGACACCTTTCTCCACCCATTCCAACCTGCTTGTACGCGCTTCTTCACCTCTTTCCCACACTCTCCATTACTCTGGACTGTTGACCCGAAGTACTCCTGTACCTTCTTCACCGCTTCACCCTGTAAATCTTACTGTTTAAATAATCACGAAGCCTGTTTTGGAAAAATAGAGCTTTGGCTTCCGTGTTCCAATTTTGGGGTTTCCAATTGCAAAACCCTTCAGCAGCAATTGAATGAAAGCACACGGCAGTGATTGATACCGATTCATTCACCTTAAGGACTCGTTCAAAGAGATCAAGTCCTTTGAGAATGAATCATGTCTGATGCAGAAACATACAAGCATTCATCTTTATTGATTTACCATGACCTGAGCACTGCTGCACAAGCACTAACTGTAGCCACAACAGTGGGCCATTACATAATGAAAAAGAAACCAAGCCTCTATCAAATTATTACAAGCAATAAAAAATGATTTGAAAATACAATATGTCCAGCCAACAGGCAAAACCGCATTTATAGATGTGGGGGTCAGCAGCCTGTACAGTGTGTACTTTGTATACTTTAAAGAGCTGATCTTTGGAAGATCACTTCTCTAGTTCAAAATGGCATAAGAGAAGAAACTTGACACGTTGATTGAATCCCTTGAGCCATATTTTCCTTATTTCCTTTAAAACAAGGCAAAATGCAGATAGACTAGATCATCTCGTTTCTATAGTAACAACTTGCACAGGAACTTGTACTGTGGACACTCCACATAAATGGTTAAAAAAACATGTCACTGATATGGTGACATTTTCTCTGAGATGTTTTGTTAGCATTTTAGAAGGACCCTATAGTGTCTGTGCTTTGGACCAGACAGAGGTAAAGCTTTAAGTTTTCAAAGTTCTCAAAACAAAGGTGTTCATGCTTTGCGGTTTCTCAGTGGCATGACAAGCATCTTATTCGGATCAAGAAAAAGAAGCATTCTGACTAATCCCACCTGGTTCTGCAGAAAGTTTCACCAATCTTGCTTGGTTCTGTGGGACATTTGACCAATCCCATCTCATCCAGTGGAAAGTTTAACCAATCCCACCTGCCCCTGTGCAAAGTTTCACCAGTCCCTATGGACATTTATTTTTGTCTGTACCAGCCCACAATATTTTCTAGCAATCTTGGTTGATTCTACTTCCCAAAATAGAAAAACCTCTTTTTTAAACCACAGTGATACTGGCTAGGATAAAGCATTTCGTGGAGGTGAAAGAATAACCAGGTAAATGTGTGGCGCCTTACAAGCATCCAGTACAGTCCCAAGTCATTGAATTTGACCTTTTCGTTGTTCAGGGAGATTCATATCTGACTGCCTGCTCTCTGAACTTTTTAATTAATTAATTAATTTATTTTTTTGAGCCCCATAGGATCCCAGTACCAATGCTAAGACACAGTCTGGTGTATGGTTCAGAAGGAGTGAAGCCATCAGTGGCTGGAAAATTAGGACGATTAAACAATGGCAAAGTATGGAGTTATAACTGTAAATTAGACTGGATGTTTTGTACTTTAAAACCATGATTGTTCTTCTGGAACCTCTTTTGGCACAACTTACCAAAATGAGGTACTATGGAGCTACTTGCCATTTCCATTTAACTCAAACATGCACAATATGGCCAAAAGATTGTGGACCTGCTCCAAACTATTGTCCTTTCAATATGTAATCACACAATTGTATGCTGTAGTATTAGTTTCCCTTCACTGGAACTAAGAGGCCCAAACCTGTTCCAGCATAACAGTGGCCCTGTGCACAAAGTGAGGTCCATGAGCACGTGATGTGTTAAGATTGGAGTGGAAGAACTTGTGTGTCCTGCACAGACCTGACCTCAACTCCACATCTTATTCCACACTAGAACTGTGTACTGGTCAGCACTGCATTGTCCTGCATTGTGCTGTTTGCACATGAACGCTTTATGTAGTCCTGTATAGGTCTGTGTAGTCTCATCCAGCACCATGGTCCTTGAGGAATGTTGGTTTGTTTCACTGTGTACTGTCCCAGCTGTATATGGTTGAAATGACAAAGCCACTTGACTGGACGTACCAGACATCAGCGCCTGACCTCACTAATGCTCTTGTGAATGCTGAATGAGCACAAATCCCCACAGTCATGCTCCAAAATCTGGTGAAAAGCCTTCCCAGAAGAGTGGAGATTATTATAACAGCACTGGAATGGGATGTTCAACAAGCACATGGGTGTGATGGTCAGGTGTCCACAAGCTTTTTTTTTTTTCTGAATAGTATATGCTGCATTGTGTTAAGATGCTTTTTATTTTGGGAGCAAGCATGTCAAACCAAGCAGTAAAGCAATTCCTCCTGGTTTGTTTGTAGAAAATCTGTGCCATGAGCAGCTTCATGCTGGAAAAAAAATGGTTCCAGCATGTCTTGTAATGTTTTTTTCCCCCCACCTTTTCTCTCTTGAGATGTGTCATCATTATTGTCATCACTATCTCACAGCTACAGTATGCCGCTAGTAGAAGCATCTGCTCTGGAGAATAGCATGAAAAGCTTGTCACATTCTTGTCTACTCACTACTGCACTTGCTCACACTCTTGAAGACAGCTTTAAAATGATGCACCAAGATTCTCCTTAAGTACAAGCGTGGGACACTTAAGTCGATCAATAGGTTCTGCTAGATGCTCGTCTCTGTTGATCATTCATTAGGTTGACTTTGGCTTAAAACCAAAATCGTTTGGTATGGCCTAAGTGCATTCTCCTTAATGCCATCATAAATGATTCCAAAAAATGCCCTTGGGGCACATAGTACTTGAGAGTTTGAAATTGATCTAAATGTACTTTTGGAGCTGGCTTCTTGTCCATCTCTTCAACATCTTTCAAAATAGTATAATTCACCACTCAATAAGACAGATTTAGGAGGGAAGCCTAGATCTAAAGGGCCCTATGAAAATACTAAACCTCTAAATTCATCCAAGATGATGTCATGACCATAATTAATGCTGTTTGACTCGTGATCTGATTTAGAACATGTTATATATTAATATTCAGCAACACGAGAGAGGGATTTAGCCACACATTCTTCAACATATTTAAGTTTAAGAAGTCATCCATTGCTTTTGCTGGAAACCCTCAATGCTCCAAATACCCAATTAACACAGGGAAAGATCTGGCCAAGCAGTATTCTGGGAAATCAAATTCCTTTTTCAACAGGCCTCTTGTAGGAAAGCAGGCAATAAGGCCCTTTATCTAATACATGCCAAGGATAATTAGGTTATTGCAGCACTGCCTGTTGTTACTCAATAATGAAGCCAGTCTCTTATGGATTCGTGGGAGGACACAATGACCTTGATGGTAAAAGGATGCAAAAACAATGCACGTCACTGACATTCAAACTCAGGATTGTGGATAAAAAAATTCCCACCACCGGCAGGTGCATCCTGATCACGTAGCATGTGTTTGTAGCGCGGAAAGTTGATGGAAGCCGAGGACGCGGAGATGAAAAGGAATTTGCGATGAAGTGCGCTGACTAAGATCCTCAAGGAGACGTTGTAGCCTCCATACCCGCACTTCTCCCTCGTCCTCTTTCTGTTCACTCTGCTTGGCCATCTCTTCAGTACTGCAAACACTGATGTAGGAAACTAATCAACTACGGGGTGGTGTGATGAAGCCGAGTTACTGTTACCAACCAGAAGTCGATTATCTCCCAATAACAGCACGTCTTGAAGTGTTTTATTCCTCTTACACCACAGGAATTGGGAAACAATTACAGTTTATAAGTGACGTGACTTTGTGGCCAAGTGTGGTGATCCATACTCGGAATTTGTGCTCTGCAGTTAACCCATCCAAGTGCACACACACAGTAGTGAACACACACACACACAGTAGTGAACACACACACACACACCTGTGAACACACACCCGGAGCAGTGGGCAGCCATTTTAGCTGCNCGAGACTCGAACCCACCACCTTCAGGTTCACCTTCAGGTTACAAGTCCGACTCTCAGACCATTAGGCCACGACTGAGCCCTTTATTTATTTAATAAAGAACATCGTACTTTTTATCTGTTTAGAGTTGCATTTAATTTTATGGGACCACTTTATGTCTGACTGTTACAAAAGTGCTGACACTGGAGACTCCTTCCATAAACATCAAACAGCTCCTTAAAGAAAACCTCCTGTCACTGACTGCACATTTTTAAATCTTGTTTATGTGAAGCATCCATGATACAAGTCCTTATGAATCAGCTGCTCCTTTAGAGATTATTGTTTTTAAAAAAGTATTAGAAAAGCGAATTATTAGAAACCTGCGATTTACAGCTGTACTACTGTCAGAGTTGCAGTAATAGAAAATTAATCAGTGCCTTCTGACCAATCAGAATCCACAATTCAACAGTGCAGTGTTGCACACTACAAGCAGTAGTTTATATGTAGTTTAATTCAGATACTCATACTGTGGATATTGAACAAATTCAACTTCTGTATCAAAATCCTGGGTTAAATCAGGATGTTGCATGTTCTTGACTGAATCCTAGATGAATATAATTAATTTATGTCCCATTTATGAGAATATTCCATCCCTAATTGCAGAATCCCTTGTGCTTGGGTGAAATAATTAAACTACAGACTAAGCAGGCTCTTGGGAAATACAGTGCACATTTATTTACAGAAGACCTGCATTGAGACAAGTAAAACAAACCCTCTGTTTTAATCTCGAAATTTGGTATATATCCTGTTTTTGCTTTACTGCTTTATCATTTTATTTTTAATTCTTGATATGTTTATAAAGTCATATAGAGACCTTTTGTCAGTCAGTGTTGTTAGTGTCCTACTGTTTAAGAATTTTATTTTAAACTGAATACAGCTTTTTTGTAATTAATTTTATTTATTAGACTCATTACAACTTTTTAAACAATTGTAAAATACAAAAGTGTGTGTGTGTGTGTGAGAGAGAGAGAGAGAGAGAGAGAGAGAGAGAGATTGTGTTAAAACCGACTAAAAATGTGCAACAGCTCATCCAGGCATCAGCAGGAACCAATAAAGGTCAAACGAGGTCATGCTGATTCACACCTTCATCACTGAGGCTGCAGGTCACCAGCAGGGCAGGAAATGAAGAGCTTCTCCTCTTTAATGGTCCTGAGCAGTCAAACGTCTCTCAGAGGACAGACAGAGGGTGTGAGAAAGTCAATAGCGAAGAAATAATGCGTGCAGTTAAATTTGTTATATATGTTTACCAAAGTCGATCTATTTTTTTTTTTTCATATAGACCACTAAAAAAAAAGGTGTGTGTGCATGTGTGAGAGACAGAGAGAGAGACAGAGAGAGAGAGACTAAACAATGTCTGTTGTGCTGGGGCGAGCAGAACGCTTGGCTGACTTTCTCTCATTAGCACCAGAGCTGTGTATGACGTTTCCTCACTCAGCAGCCAGCGCTTCCATCCGTGTGGCGTCAGGAGGCTTGAGCTGCCTGATCCCACACACAGCACAGCAGCCTGGGCTTCAGAGATCCACTTTCTCTCTTAATACCTCCGTTTATCCATCAACGCTTCATCCGCACACACCACCACAGCTTTCAGCACGGCATTTCAGCACGGACTGCGTTAAGTACAGCATTCAGCACAGCCAACTCTCCTACTGAATCAGTGTGTGATCTCTGGGCGTGGCTCATTTCAGCTCATTCACACAGTAATGGAGAAAGAACAGAAACTCTCATTAGGATTATCGTTTTTTTTTTTTTTTTTTTTTTTAGGAAGGCTCTTCTACTCACTATACTGGGTCTTAACATAAGTATTCACCCCCTTTAACATATTTTGTAGTGTTGTAGACAATCGGGAGGGTCAAAGACAAAATAAGGAGTGTGTGAGAGACAAAAAAAAAGGGGGGAGAGTAAGGGATAAAAGGAAAGAGCGAGATAGACAACTAAAGAAAGACAAAGTGGGAGGGAGCATAAAGGACAGAAAGGAAAAAAGAGACAGAATGAAAGACAAAGTGGGAAGGAGAGGGAGAGACAAAAAGAAAGAAAGGAAAAGATTAAGGGACAAAAATAGCGAAGGTGAGATGGACAAAGAAAGAGTAAGAGAAAGAGAGTGAGATGGACAAAGAAAGAAATGCCTTTTCTTTTACTACAAATTGAAAAGGAAATGGGGTTTAACAAACATACAGTTAATAAAAAATAAATAAATAAATAAATAACCTGCTCTCAATATTTGACCTTCATAAAAAAGTACAATTTATTCATGATTCTTTTTTTTTACTTCATTATAATATGAGCAGTAATTTTATTTTGCATCTTAGAGCTTTACATCTCTAAAACATCAGGACATCACACAATTTAGTGATACCAGAGAAACTAAAGTAACACTCTGGGGAGGAAAAATGTTAAAGCTATAGAGAGAGAAATTTTTAGTTTATATGTTAAGGATATTTAAGGTCGCACATTTAAGGTCACCACACTCCAGGTGTGTTTATTAAATCACACACCAAGATAAATTTAACTGCCCTTACCACACACACACACAAAGCCTAAATAAACCAGACACATGTGACCAAGAGG
This sequence comes from Pangasius macronema, assembly GCA_037577455.1. Taxonomy (NCBI): domain Eukaryota; kingdom Metazoa; phylum Chordata; class Actinopteri; order Siluriformes; family Pangasiidae; genus Pangasius; species Pangasius macronema. Next base: position 20,009,942 of record CM074958.1, read on the forward strand.
ATGCAGCTGCCTCCCCAGACTGGTGCTGAATGGAGGAGTGGGGAGAGAGAGAGAGAGAGAGAGAGAGAGAGAGAACAGAAGGAGTATTAGGCCACTGAGTACAATGTGAGCACCTGGACACGGCTTTCTCTCAAAGCTCTGCCTTCATCCGGCCCATTCCGGATACACTCCAGAAAACACACATGAAAGCCCCTCGCTGTCTGAGCTCCGCTGCCCCCTTCCTGAACTGCACTTTCAGCTTAGTACCTCCCCTTCCTGCTCTTTGATTTTCTTTTCTTTAAAAAAGAAAAATAATAATTACATCACTAGCAACCTTTAAAAACTTCCTGTGACACTCAGAAGCTTTGAGAGGTCACAGATTGAGCCAAGCTAATGACTTCAGATGGTGTTTTGAGTATCTAGTAACTAATAAATCATAAACTCATTGCGCATCAATAATACTTTTATATGGCTAGAAAGGAAAGAGGGAGAGTGGGATGGACAAAGAATGAAAGAAAAAGAAAGGAAATTTGGCACACAGATTGGGGAGGGTCTAAAGAACGTTCTGACCAAGTGCTGCCAACGCTCCAGCGCCACCATTGGGTCAANNTTCTTCTTGGCTAACCTCTTCCTCTGGATACAATCCTGAACTCCCTCATTCCACCACCAAGTCTCCTTATCTTCTTTTCTCCTTCCAGATGAAGTTCAATGCACCCTATGACGTCAAATTCTGGCTATTATATTTTCCACCATCTTGGATTTTGTCAAAAACAGTTTTTTCACTACTCCTCCTACAAATTTTGTCCAATCATCACCAAATTTGGTGCACATCATCTTCAGAGTAAGCCTAAAAAGTTATCAAAAGATTCTGAATAATCCAAAGGGTTTGCACGTAATGGGCCAAAGAATCTGATGGCAAAGCCACCGCACAGGAAGTGAGGCTGTATCTCAGCAACAACTTTGTACACATCTTCAGGACCATAACCTGAGGCTATGCAATAAATTTCATGATAGCGCCACCTATTGGTCAAAGGTTACAAAAACATGCCAAAAATGCTTACATCTAACTGCCATTTTTCCTACTCTTCCTCCAAATTTTGTCCAACGTTCACCATATTTGGTTCTCATCATCTTGAGAAGTGCCTAAACAATGTCCATTTGGACAATGACAGTGTTTTTGTGATTTTGCCTTTATACACAACCACAATGGATTTGAAATAAAACAATTAAGATGTGATCGAAGTGTAGACTTCAGCTTCATGTTAAGAGGTTCCACAAAAATATGGCATTTACCATTTAGGAATTACAGCCATTTTAACAAAGTACCTCCATTTTCAAAGACACAAAGGTATTTGGACAAAGTGACATAATTGTAAATATAACCATAATTTTAATACTTGGATGAAAATCCTTTTCAGTCAATGATTCTCATCAACCCGAACACCTTTCGCACTGAAAATCATTAGCTCTGCCCAACAGGAAGATGGCCATTTTGGAGTTTGTGAAAAGTGCATGCCATGAACTTTTAAATACTCCTCCTAAGGAAGTCAAGTGATTGTCACCAAACTTGGTCAACATTATTCCAAGACACTGAGGATGGTAAACAGATTTTTGAAATCTTCAAGGATTTCCATGGTAAGGAAATAAATTAATGGTGAAACAAAGGAAAACAGAAAGTCTGCATGCATTGAGTGATTTAGATCAAACTTGAGCTGTATGTTTGGTCACGGGGCTGAGCACATGGATTTGACTATTGTGAATCATGGTCATAGCGCCACCAACTGGCTGCAAGAAGTGTGTCACTTAAAACAGGCTTTGAAATAGTCTTCTTATATTTACCTGACCGCTTCAAACTTGGTCAGAGTAATGTTGAGACAGGGCTGATGTAAAATTGCGAAAGAATTCTTGATATCTTAAATAGTGTTGCCGTCATAACGCATCCAACTTTAATACACTTTTCTTTGTATATTTGTGTGATTTGAGGCTTTTAGCATGCTTAAAATGTCATGAAAGTCGGCACAGATGTCAGAGTTCGGCATAGGCAAAACCTAAGATGGGGGGGGGGGGGTTTTACTAAAGTGGTGGGGTCACTTTTACATACAGTCACCAATCTCGGGACATATATTGTTCTCATCAAGCCGGACAACTTTGAAATTGACAGTCAGCTCAGCCCAACAGGAAGTAGGTCATTTTGGATTTAATGTGGATTTCTTGAAAAGCAATCTAATGTGAGGATGCAGAAGATAGGGATAAGTGGAGAGTGATGATTCGCTGTGGCGACCCCTGAAGGGAAAAAGCCAAAAGAAGAAGAAGAAGACTGTATTGCTATAATGACATTTAATCTTTGCATAGCTGTTACATTGTAATTCAAATCAAATCATAAACTAGGAGAAAGGCACATAAACTGAGCTATGTTGCACCCCTTTAAATGCATGTGCCCACTACACATTACTTCACTACAATTAATTGATGGCTAATAAGGATAAGCCTGACAACTTACCTACTATTACCTACTTCCTCTGACCAACAGGAAGTAGGTAATTTTTTATTTAATGTGGATTTTTTGTTATAATAATGTTGAGACACAGACATTATATCACCAAATATTAGCTGTATGTTTGAACATAGAAGCTGTTGTAAAGACCTGGGCTTAACCTAACTCTACTCCAGCACAGTGAATCACTGAATGATGATGTTTTAGTTTTTATTTCTATTGAGATGCTGTGGTTTACATCACCTACACTGTCTTAATTGTTAGAAGAACATTGTCTGCTAGAAGAAAGAAAAGTTAAAGTGCCCAACCCTACAGAATTAAACTGGCTGTAATAATGAACTACAAACATTATACCACCTCACACTTTATGTAATAAATTTATATTAGCAAAATATCATGACTGGAGTTTTCCATACTTGGATTTATTCCAAATTAATCCATTATACAATAATGTGACCATATCACCATGTGTGAAGCAAACATCGAACGCAGGGGGAAAAACTTGCTCATGTTCATTTATGCCAACTGTTCAGTGCAAGATCATAGAGGAGATTTTTTTTAAAGACAACAACCTGAGAAACTAATGGAGTGAATATGTTTATTTCTGCTCTTTTAAGGTTTTTTAACACACTACACAAAGCAGTTTCAGAGCTCAAGCACATTTATAGGAAACATAAATTACAAGATGAGGAAAAATTTCTATTGTTTACACTTTATTATTTAGCATTTTAATGTTTACACTTCAGATGTACTTTGAACAGCATTACTCTGATTTAAACAATGTTAAGTTGAATTTGATGAAACCCTCAGAAGAAATGTCTCAATGCCTCATCAAACCGTTTCCATGCATGCCACCAAAGATATGCAAAACATGTAGTTAGCTCATTGAAGGACTGTGCGCTAGCATGTCTCTGAATGCCCCATTTACCCATGATCCCCTCTCTGTGTCGCAATGCAATATTAATCGTCCTTAAGACATACTCATAAATGCTTTGTCTGAGATTTTCTCTCTGTAGATGCTTTCCTCAACACAGGCCTGTCCCTATCAGCCACCACAATTGGCCATTGTTAAAATAGCATCATAGCCTTTTACTCACTGCTGTCAATAAGAGCAAACTAAGGGCACACAGTAGGAAAGCACTAGCCATTAGGGATCCAGCCTTTTCTAGGTTACAATTAAAGTTAAGCAGGAGGTATGAATACAAGTGCTTCTTTATGGCACCAGTTAAATTTCTCTACTCCTATCTGGGAAATTCTGCACCTGCAAAACACTAGAACACAACAAACAAATTTATCCTGCTTTATTTCAGCTTTAACCATCAACTGGTATTTTTTCGTGTTCCACTTTGAAATGAAAAAAAAAGATGAACACATACGTGCCATCAAAAACATGCAAAATTCAAAACATACATGGCAACACAAGCAAGGTCACACCTGCTGCTCTCTGGTATATACATTTGTTTGTTTATCATTCATGGCATAACTACATTGAACAGTTTATAAAGCAATCCAATATGGTGAAGATTAGAGCTGTATCCACTGACACTTTTAATTCAGATAAGGAGCTTTGGTCGAGGCGTTGCATACAGTATGTGTGCCTTTTTTTCTCACACCGCCTCACACTGTGTTCTATTATCTTGATTGGTGATTGTCTGCTGAAGACCATTGTTAGCCACAACTAGTAGCTTGGCTATAGGGCACAATGTATCCAGGGAGATGAGGAAAAAATCAAGACAGCTGTCTCCAACCACCTACTGCTGGTCCCAGCCACTTCTGACATGGTTAAAAGCCAAAAAAAAAAACATTCAAACAAAGCCAACAATTCAAACTATAGGGCAAAATATATTTATTCAACCTTAGACTGTTCTGATTTTTAATATGAACAGGACACAACCAGTTTCTTCTGTAGCATATGTGTCATTATTGTGGTCTTCAAAATGTTTTTGTGTACTGAGAAAAGAACATAAAACATCTACAATTATATGAATGTACACAGTTTTCTGAATTGTTTACTTTTTTAGAAAAAAGTAATTCCAGTTACTTTCCTTTATGATTTAGTTTACTACATTTGTAACATATAACCAAAAATTCTTCCTCAAATTATACTCCTACTTCTGAAATGACACATGATACAGATTTAGTATTTCATTTGCAAATGAAACATTTGCAAAAAAAAATAATAATAATAATAATTTATTTTATTTTATTTTAATAAAAATTAAACATTATTCAGTTAAACATGTCTGTTATTTTCTGACGACAGGGAAACACTGGAATTCTTGCCTAAGGTAATCATACATAGTTTCAGATGTAGTAAACTTAGATTAAACTGAAAACACTGAAGTATTATACACTAACTGTAGTGATGATATAAATGCTGGTCAAAGGGCTAAAATATGAGGTCATACCTGCTGATCTCTGGCTACTGAATAATACCCATTCCCTGAGACCCTGTCCAAGAGAGGTCAAGAGTTTATAGTGACAGAGCTTCATCTATGTGGTATCATCACACACAAATGCATACACACACAGACCAGGCCTCCACCACAGTCCCACAACAGGCCTATTGTTCACTATTATTAACTGAGAGAATTCCTCCTCTTTGAATTTTATTAAAAAGCGCAAGGAAGTGCACACAGAGAACCGTTTTGAGTAGCGTGATGAACCATCACTTTGAGAAGAATGAATGAAACATTAGAGAGTGAGTGTGAGAAAGAGAGAGAGAGAGAGAGAGAGAGAGAGAGAGAGAGAGAGGATGTGTATTCCCATATCTCCTAAAGAGGAATCTTGGGTATCTTTAAGTGCTGCCTTCGACTGACACTACGTAGCTTTTATCTTAAGTAGCCGATGCTCATAATTCCACTGTAGGGTGCCACTGCACAGCCACTGATGGTATTGAATAAATGTCAAATGTTTTCTCCCACCATACACTCTGAGAGAGAGAGAGAGAGAGAGAGAGAGAGAGAAATAGCATTTATAGTGGATTGTGAGGGACGGGGGAAGGGCCGTTTTTTTGCTAGCCATTATCTTTTCCCATCAATCAAGGCATCATGAGTGCATCTTTTAATTGCACATGGGAGACATCCGCACTGTGTGCTTTGTATGTAAGTGGTAATATCCATCGTGTGTAAGTCTGCTGAGACCTTTCTTATAAAAAAGGCCAAGCAGCCACACAGTCGCAGAAATTATGCTCAGAAGGGAGAGGGGTGGTTGTGTTAACAGAGAGTTTATGTTGCCTTCGACTTTCCTCGAAGTCAGGGCTCAGAACTGAGTGATGTATATTTTCCACATTAAACAGCAAACTGTATAGTCAATATTAGATTTAATAAGCAAGTATGTCTCTGTGTTGATTGATCTAAAGCAATTCAGCATAACTCATTAAATATAAATACAAATATAAGCAGTATGTACAGTGTAACTCATTAAAAGGTCAGCAGCGCTATAGTCCCCTCCGAAAGTATTGGAAAGGCAAGGCCAATACTTTTGTTTTTGCTATGCACTGAAGACATTTGGTCAGATCAAAAGATGAGTATGAGATGATGGATCAGAATTTCAGCGTTCATTTCCTATTATCTACATCTAGATGTGTTAAACAACTTAGGACATGCCACCTTTTGTTCAACCCAACCATTTTTCAAGTGGCAGACACTCAGAGCATTATGCTGTGTATTGTAAATGGCACTCTGTAAGCTTCAATAACGCCATTTCCCACCTCGGCATGTTCAGTGTACAAAGTGAAAAAAAAAATACACTTCCACGAAAGCATTTCTTTTGTTTGCTCTCTCAGAGCACGTAATGCTCATAAACATTGTATGAATTTTGAATAAATCTTTTCTTTTCTCAATGTGGCAAGACACAGGAGCTTTAACTATCAAATATACAACAGTGGACTAAAACACCTACACCCCTACACCTACTAATAAAAATTAAGACATATGAATGCATAGTTACTGCTAATTTAGAATCCATATCCATTATATTAAATCCATATTACATATTAACTATTAAACCTTTGTAAAATATTGTATAAGAACAATAAAATTAAGAAATCATGAAATGCTCCCACAGATGCAAATTGAGAAAAGAGGGAAAATCAATCAGAGCCATTGCACAAACATTAGACATAGCCAATACAAAAATTTGGAATGTACTGCAAAAGAAAGAAACCACTGGTGTACTAACAAGACATCAAACAAGTTGGCCAAGGAGAACAACAGCAGCTGATCACAAAACATTGTGAGAGCTATAAAGAAGGACCCAAAAGCAACAATCACTGATATCAACACAACCCGCACATGGCAAGAGTGAACGGATCACAATCCACCGTTCGAACATGACTTTGAGAGCAGAAATATACAGACCATACCACAAGATCCAAACCACTCAGTAAGAGTGTTACTGAGCAAAAGTAAAAATTGGAAGGCCAGACTGAAATTCACAAAGAAATACAAAGATGAGCCACAAAAGTTCTGGAACCAAGGTTAATGTCTACCAAAGGGAGGGAAAGGCCAAAGTCTGGAAAAAGAAAGGATCTGCTCATGAGCCAAAACATACAAGCTCATCAGTCAAGCATGGTGGATATTTATTAATGATGTCTACAGAATGATTATGTCTTCCAATTTACAGAGAATTGCATCCAAAGTAATTGGGAGAAACTTCACCACTGACCCAAACTCACTGCTAACTCAGAGTTGAGGAGACCATCCCAAGTTCCAGGGTAGGAATTCTGAGTTGAAGGGTACTCTATGTGGTACCTGTGGTAAGTTGTAATAACGCCATTTTACGACCTCGTTCAACGTGCAAAGTGGGAAAAAAATTTACACCTCCACGAAAGCGTGTCTTTTGTTTGCTCTATCAGAGCATGTAAGCTCATTTTTAAAATATTGTATAAGAACAATAAAGTAAGAATAATCATAAGAAATAATTTTGCATGAAAAATTATGCATTTCTTGAATGGAAAAACATCTGTGGAGTGTATGGGAAAATAAATAAATGACCATCAGATCCCTCTGTTGCATTAATAAAAATATCTCTGTGGCACATTTTTTTTTTCAAAATGACATTATATATATATATGTCAATTTAAAAAAATGTGCCACAGAGATATTTTTATTAATGCAACAGAGGGATCTGATATGTATATATATATATATATATATATATATATATATATATATATATATATATATATGTATATATATATATATATATAT
>CM074958.1:20022606-20033512 GCA_037577455.1 Pangasius macronema
TTGTGGGTATTTTTGGGCTATGGTCTTAGACTTTTGATCAGCTGATGAACAGCCTGTTTGAGTTTAAATGCAGTTTTGAATAAATTGCCAATCTCTGTTTTTTTTGTCTCTTGCTCCTTTTTCTTCTTTTGACATTTTGAAGCATTTTGTTCAGGAGTGTATATGTGAAAACCTTGGCTTATCTATCTATCTATCTATCTATCTATCTATCTATCTATCTATCTATCTATCTATCTATCTATCTATCAATTTTTTTTTAAATTGAAGATTTCTCTCCTCTGAAATCAGCTATAGTCATAACTGCGTAAATGTTGTACATTTAGGTTTTACATATTTTATTCAAAAATTATTTCTTTACCATTTAAATATTTAGACCGGAATGTTAACAATTTTGTTTATAAATGATATACACATACATTTTGTTTTCCAGGTATAATACGATATCCTTTTTCACTCATTCCTTACACACAGACCAACTTTACTTTTTACTTTATAATATGTGATATTTGGGGGAAGGGAAGCAAAGTTCATATTACATGCAATTTTAAATAATAATAATAATAAAAAAAGGATAAAAAAAACAACAGGATTTTATTCCTGTTTCCTCCTTGCATTCTCGATTTTGTTCCTTGTTGTTTTGTCTGGCTTTATTGGTGTTGTTCTTGTCCACTCCACTTGTTTTGTCTGTCTTTATTGGTGTTGTTGTTGTCCACTCCACCGTTGTTGTGTCTCCAGATCGACATTATTATTTCGAAATAACCTGGTTAAACAAACAGCAGCTCACTTTATCCGAGCACTTCTTCCATGCTGAGCTTGAAAATGGTGTCATTTATATTTATATGGCGAAATAATGATCCAATTTTGTCCTTCTCACTCATCATATTTTTTAATGTTTTACATTTACATGCACTTTATTGGCTACCAGCTGCTATGCTGAGAAACCGGATTAGCCAAATGAAATTTTCTGCTTCTGTTTGAAAGCCATTAGCCGGCTAGCTATACTCTGAGTTTAGGGAAGTCAATGGAGCAGTCATAATGTTTTTAATAAGGAGAAATGATTTGATGGTAGATTGTACATCACACATCAGTTTAACTCTGTAGATCACATTGTGATTTTATTCAGTACATTTCCTCATACTTCCTGAAACTAATTCCGGACAACGCCACAGGTTGATAATAATTAAATGGGTGTGTGCTTACTTACATGTTCTGAAACTAGAAGCCTAAAATAAATACAACCAAGCATGGACCTAAATCAGAAAAGCGCATAGCGTGAGAGCGCAACTGTCCGTGTTAGCTTACTGAAATCAAAAGTATCTCGTATAACCTCTCAGCGAAACCCCTTGTTCTCCTTTTAGTGTATGAATGCCTTCAAGTTTACTGAGGGTGTGTTGCAGGATTCGAGTGTAAACCTAATGAACGATTTGTTCAACAAAGTGAATAGCAACAATTTTACTCTCGATGCTAATCTTTATCAACGGTTGGTTTGGGCTTTTTCCCCACTTGTGTTTTCCAAATCGAATTAAAATATATCCTGGCATTTTGAAAATAAGATCAAAGATTTTGGATATGAGATCAAAATTGATCCTGAACTGAGTTTAATGTAATGCAGCAATGTGATTTAACTTTACTAAGTTACTTAATTAAACCAAAACCTGGATTAAACAAAGGCCTAAATGCAAACCTGATTGTTTTTTAAAATGTGGATTAAAGTTTACAATTCAATGAATCAACAGACTTTAATTTAATCCAGATTTAAGAACATTAAACTCTAAAAATGAAAAAAACTGGGCTTCATTTTCATTCATTCGTCTTTCCCGGTGAATCCGGAGTCTATCCCGGGAACATTGGGCGCAAGGTGGGAATACATCCCCCTACTTTGCGTATCCTCTTTGTTTGCGTACATCTTTCAGAGTGCCATAGAGTGCTGCTTCAATCCATACCAAATTCCTTCAGTTTATACAGAAAACCTGTTGTGTGACATTGCTCTCAGGTCTCAGAGGAAACCAGTTTTTTGTGAGGTGTGACCAGAGTTGATAAAATGATTGTATCTGAAACTGTACGTTCAGACCAGCTGGCATCATGAAGCTTCTACTGTGTACCTTCATCCTGGTGCTCCTGTGTAGCGCCTCTGGTAAGAGCGTCTCGATTTCATTTCAGTGAGCAACATACTCTGAAATACTATGATTAGCCAGAGCAGAGAAGGGTGAGCCTCACTGTATTAATGATGTTCAGTTGAATGATAATTAACTCTTTAATGGTTGCATTAATTTTTCTGTAGCTTAATGATTGTTTTGGAAAATGCTTAGACGTAAAAACAAAGTTAAAGACGTCAAATGAAAATGAAACAGAAATCAAGAATACACACAGGAAAACTTAGTGTCTTTCAGATTTGCTTTTATTTATTATATTTATAGATTATAGTCATACTCTAATCTGTGTTGTTTTTTTTTCTTCTTTTTTTGGTCTGCAGTGCATTCTCTGACATGCTACACATGTGAAAATGGGAATTGTAAGACCCCTACAGAATGTCCGGCACACAGCAACTTCTGCAAAACCGTCTCATCGCGTAAGTGCTAAGCCAGATCCTGTCCCAGAATTCTCTCCGGTCTGCACTACTGAGAATTACACCTCAGCACTGCTGAATTCTCCAGTCTGACTATCGGTTTCTCTGACAGTAGCGCAGCTGCTCATCGCATGTTTACATTAATGCACTCGTTCCAACACGTTATGGTTTCTATAGTAACAGCCCATTCACAGGGACTCGTATAGTGGACGCTCTGTACCTAATAAAGTGCCTAATGTTAAAGAAAGTGTTGCTGTTTAACAAAAAAAAAGTATATAATCATTTATACAGTGAAGTGGTCTGTAAAGGCAATATTTATGGAAGGAGTCTCCAGTATCATCTCATTGTAAATGTCTATAACTGAGTATTTTTTTCAGTTTCTCGGTAACATGGCAAGATGATTTTTATATTTTTGTCTTATTACTTCAAGAGAGAAGTGAAAAAAGAAGAAAAAAGAGCGACGAGTGAGGGAACAACTGTCTATAGCTGCTATGACATAACGATCTTATTTTGTGGAACATTAAATGTATCTATAACCAGCTAAAAATAAACGTAACTGTCATCAAATCGCTGTGGTATAAGAGGAATAAAACACTTCAGGACGTGCCGTTATAGAAAAGCAATCAACCTCAGGGTGAAAACAGTAACACTCTGTCACTGATCATTTTCCTATTACAACAATATTGTTTTATTCCTTATATATAATGTGCACAGCAACATAAGAAGCCTGCATGATTTTTGTCTATATTTACCACACGACGCCGGGAATCTATCTCGGACCTCACTACCTTCCTTTGTCGCCTTTTAGCTGATGAATTCTCTCGGACTTGCGAGGAGTTCTGCGTCCCCGGAGTGAACACCTTCTGCTGTCAGGAGGACTTGTGCGGCTGACGAGCAGCTCATCATAGCGATGTACTGTAGCTTTACAAGAATGCAATACTCAAAGTAATAATCTATAATCTTACAATACTTGTATTAACTGACCCAAGTGATTTAAATGCATGAATAAACAACTACAACATTACAAACATTCTTCCATTCAGCGATTTCAGTCACTGAGGCACCTGCAACAGTTCTTAACTTCTCAAGAGTTAGAAGGTTCTTTGATAGAGAAACCATCTGTTGTAAGATTCCTTTAGAGGGATAAAACTAGGGTTAAGTCTTAACTTGAATGATGATGTACAAACTCTCAGGCTACAGAGGGGTGTATCAGCGTCAGACTGGAGATTAAATACAGGTATCTGGTGAAACGTGTGAAAAATAGACATAGCAGTGAACTTCATGAGGTTGAAGCCTCCTCTGTATCCTTTCACTTCTAATGAATATATCCTCGAATGCATTCGGTTGGCAAACCAACCTAAGGTCCTTCTGTCCTTCAGTACATTAGGAGTTGCACGGCTGTTCATTTATTCTAGGTGAGCAGTAATTCGAAAAATAAGTGTAGTTAAATGCTGATGAACAACAGCAAAGAACGTGTCAAACCACAGATTTCAATTACAAATCTATTCAAATTACATTTCCACTTTCATCCCCCAGGACTCCCAGAAATTTCATTCAGACACGAAGCTCTGAGGACAAATAGGAAATGTTGAGTAACATGGGAGCATCTTGGACATGGTGTGTGATTGCGTGGTGTGGTGCTTACATGGAGCCGAGCAAAGCAATGACCACATCTGGTGCAAATTTGGCTTTACTCATTTGTTCATTCTTTTTTAGTAAGTGGTCAGGGTTACTGTGGTTTAAATGACATAGTTGCTTATATATTTTCTGAGATAATAAGTTCATCAGAAAATATTGTAGGTGGGTAAATACAATAACTTCAGGAATGGGTGTGACTGGGATTGAATTACAAACCCATGCGCACCTCAACAACGTAACCATAAAAGTGCTATGAAAGTGATATGATATATTAGGCTAACAAATTTAGCATGCTTTCCTGACCATCTGCTTCTATGTCTTTTTCCCACTGCCGCCATCCCAACAGTCCCAACTAGGGAATTATTAGTCGACTAGCTTATATAAAGCACAAGAAATGCTGTGTGTGTGTGTGTGTGTGTGTGTGTCAGAAACATGATGTCCATGACCATCGATCCATCCATCTCCACCTGGGAAGGAGTGGTGCAATTAATAAAGAGTTGTTGAGCTAGAATTAGTGCATTATTAATCTAATAATTATTTTATATTATTATACAAAAGGTGTGTGAATTGCAGAACAGTGACCTTCATAATGACATTTTGTTTATAGACTGACATTTTAGTGGTTAAAAATAACATATTTTTGAATGTCATATTCATTCTAGCGTCACTCCACCCACACCCGGTCACAATCATTTCTCACCACAGAAATGAACATCTGGGTAAGAATGAAAGGATAAAAATGGCTCATGCAAAAGCAGATGTGCAATACACCTTAGTTATATTATGAAATGACACTTCTGCTTGTCATTTAAAGGGCTGGTGCTTTGTTAGGAGTCCGTCTACATGATATGGACTCAAAAATGCATGGTACTAACCCCTGTATTATAGCATAATACAGGTTATAGTAACTTTCATAACAACATATTTCACTATCAACATTAATGGAATATATGAGAAGGTGTAATTAAGAATAATTAGAATTATAATGTGTGCTACAGTAAACTCCCAACACTCTTACACAGAAGACAGAGCTCCTTTTGTACCCATTTACAGCAAAAAGAAAGAGTTAAAGGAAAGACTTGCATGTTGTGTAGCTGAGAAGAAGAAGAAGTTAGTACACCTTTTGTTAACCTTACTGAACAGTGACCTTTTTCCACCAGCTTCTCTGATATAAAGCTCTTTTCTACTCCTTTCAATCAGTTGCCAACAAGGAAGCCTTGATCAAATCAAGTCTCATATTCATTTACATGCTTCCATTTGACTGATGTTTTTGTCCAATGTGACATTTATGAGGCAGGGTACAATTGGGCAGTTGACATCTACAGGTCTTGCTCAATGACCCAACAATGGTAGTACTGGGATTTAAACTCACAACCTGGACCTGAAGACGTAACCAATAAGTAAGTCTAAAGACCATACTGATGCACATGCATTCATTTTTATTGTGGTTATCTGTCCTTCATGCTAACTTTAGGGTCAATGGTATCCAATAGTAAGCCTAGCCTCACAATCTCCCCCTGAGACATCGAGTACAAGGGCAGGAGTGGCCTAACCACAGGCTATCCAGGCAGGAGAGCTCATCTGCATTGGTATGATAGGCTATGGGCTAATGCCAGACATGGGAAACAAAGTCCTGCAAGGCCAGGAACCACTTGGAGATGCAGGTGTTTATGTCTGTAGCTCTTCCCATCCATTTTGAGGTGACAAGGACCACCTGTGAAGTAGTAGTAATGGTCTTCCTGATCCACTACTGTGAGCTAGAGCTACAGCTTTGTTACAAATCTGCTTCCATCTCACTCCCAGATGTGTCTTGCTGCAGGACTAAAGATTGATGGAAGCTTGGGTTGATGAGCAATGGGTTTGAGGTCTTTCATATAACAAAAGATGGCTTTGGTAGAAGCACTCCAATTCACCTTTTTCATTCCATGCTCACCTTTTTGCTTGAGGCAAACCCAGCCAGCATGTTGGTGGGCATTGAAAAGTTCTTCCAGAGGGTCACAGGACACCATATCAAATCTTAGTTGATAATTCCTTGGGTTGGCAGTTAATCCAGTCCCTTATAGTTCCTCCAGGAACCTTGACTACAGGTCACTACATTGTCTAGATAGGTTGCAGCATAACAGTCAATGCAGCAATAGCACTGTCTCACAGGAAGACTGCAGGAGAATTGTGTAGACCGAAGGTATTGCGAGAAACATTTTGTGTTGCAGAAAGTGGTCTTGTGGCAGGCTTTCTGGGAGAGGAGCACCTGCAAATCCAGCATTAATAACTTATGCGCTTATATAGTATGGCTCTCAAAACCTGAGACATTCTGAAGGCCATGTGTCTGACTCAAATTATGAATTTATGACTTAAAGAGCATGCATAATCTCAGGATGTGTATGTGGGTGTGTTTGGGTCAGATCAGTATCTGGGTAGATATAGGTCAACAGACAGGGAGTCACATGACTGGATTACTCCAAATGTTCATAAATCATTTGATGGAACAGATGGAAATGACTATTACAGACATGCACAAGTATACATGCACTGGAAACTGTAACCTTTGTCCAGACATGAGCAATATGCACACACATGCTACTTCATTTATCTTGTCACATCCACTACTGGCCAGAGAAAGATTTAAGCACCGATGGCGTCGGTCTGTTGAACTGATGCAGCACTTCTGTCAATTTACAATTTACAGGAAATGGCCAAAAGTGCAAAGGCAGTTCAGAGAATTGGGGCTCTTTCACTGATTAAGACAAAATGTGCATGAGAGGAAATGTAATACTGAAAAGGAAGACCTTGCAGAAGTGAAATGATGAAATGGGAGTTACTGTAGACCTGTACACATTATTGAATTAGACTATTAGATTGGAGTTTTTCCCTATAATCACCATTCATTCAAATATGAACATGAGTTTAGTTTAATATATTTATCACACAACAAGCTTAAATTAGCCAGATTAGATACTGAAATAAACTGTATAAGATGTAAAGCATATTTCCAGGTCACAGGAACATGTGGTCTAGACATATATGTAGAAATGTCAGCATGGTGTGTAAATTCTGGCACTGACGGTTCCTCAACCTCAGCTACATCATCCCAGTTAATAAATGATTTCAACAAGACATGTGTGAGACTGTTTTGTTTTTTGTTTGTTTGTTTGTTTTTGTTATTTTTTAAAATCCTTCTCATCCTTAATAAATCCTGTATTAACACTGTTTGAATCCACATGTGATCATTTCTAATGAATTTAGTTGATTCTCTTTTCTAAAATATAAACAAACTAGTAGCCTAATGTAAACCACCACGACCCTGACCAGGCAGTTACTAAAGATGAGTGAATGAACACTGTACAATCATGTTAATGGTATTTCTGTTTGTCCCTCAAGCTTCATATCTGACAGCAGGCTCACACCCGCATGAAAGTGTAGAACTCCAGCTTGTGTGAGTCTTAAATGTCAATCCTGTGAAAATAGCTGGCAAGCTTTCAAAGCTATTCATATCTGTATTTGTACTTGTTTATTATGTATAATGTATTTGTATTTGGTTACATCCCGAATAACTAACAAGCACTTTTTGATTGAAGGGCAGCAATAATTCTGGAGATAACAACTTCATTATGAAGCAAAGGCAATGCTTGAGTAAGGAGCTTGTGTTCATGTGAGCTAATCCTAGAGCAGAAAATGGTCCTGCCCATTTGTTGGATTATGTGACGGATTTCATTCAGTGTTTAATCTGGGGGGCAGCAAGCAACCTGGAGAGCTTCTTACATGCCTGTCAGCTCCACTATCCACATATCATTCATCTTCTGAAGAACTGTTCTTGTCGAGGTCGTACTTAGAGAAGACAAAGAGAGACCATTCTGCAGACCGAGACGCAGGAAAGACCGGTTTACATACTCAGTGGGCTTAAAATTAAAGTGCAGGGATGAATGGAATGATGGCTGGATGGATAGATGGGTGGATAGGTTAGTGTGTGCACCTCTGATGAACTGGGTTATTGTGTCTCACCGTTTCTCGCGTTGTCGTGTTGGAGAGGTCTTGTTTTGGGGGTCATAATGAGAAAATGCTGTAGAATTGCCTCTTTACTGAGAAATGTATTCAAAATCAGGAAATATTTACGAAAGGTTACAGCCCATATGTCTCAAATCACAGAAGCATACTTGTGTAGTGTTTTAGATGATCTTTGAATGCCTTAAAAAGACACCGGTGAAAAATATTTGTCAAATTGACTCTTTCTGACCCAACTTGTCCCATCATGCACCACAGAATCGACGGCCTAATGCAGATAATGGGCCATTGATAATGATCTAGATTGTGTCTGGTGCCACTTCTATCTCAGTTTCAAAATGGAACTGTTCAAGAACTGTACATTTAAAATAAATGAATTAAAAAAACATAGCAGCATTAAACACAATCTATGGAGTTATTTTTGTATTAAAAATGATGTACATATATGCACCACCTAGACAATTTCATGAATCACAAATCCATGACTGTTTCATCAAATTGTTTCATCAAGTTGCAGCCAGACAATCCTCATATTACATGAAGAAAATCAGCGTTTCTAAAGCTTTTAGACATGAATTGACAACACTGGAGAAAATAAGACTTTGCCATCAATTTTAGTCCAACATTTAGTCCATGGTTTTTGCCTGCTATTCCTCTTGCATGTGTATCCCTGAGAGTCTCAGTGTCACAGTGGTGTGTTTTGCAGGAGGGCTCCATGGACAGTCTGTATGAGGTGGTGAAGGACGATGGAGAGATGCATGTCTACACCATCCCCAGCAGATCCAACATCTCAGCTGACCTTCTAAACCACAGCGCTCAGGGTACAACAGCCATGTCTATGGTAATGATGCATGATCAAAGAATAACTTCATATGATTAATTTTGCAAATCAAAATGTTCATGTACTATGCAGTACATTAGTCAGCAGTGGTTTAATTTCAGTTTTCCTTTAAAAAAACAATCTTTTTACAAGTAGGACTTTCAGCCTAGTATCATTTCGACAAGCTTCTTTCATGTTTATTCGTGTGATTTTCACAAAAGTTTTCCACCTTTTTGTCTTCAGGATATTTCACAAATGAACTCCACTAACTCCAAGAAGAAGAAAAGCAGGTACGTTTATTTGCCTCATGCAGTTTTTTAGCACAGATCGCTCTCAGAATGTAGGTTCTTGTTCGGAATAAAATGACTTACACAACCTCGTATCTTCCTGGAGATAAGTCATTAAACACGGCCTCTTTACCAGACTTCCTACCTCTTTATCCTCTCACATCTAAGCCCCCTACCAGCTGTCTGTTTGTCCAATGCTTCCTTAAGCATGCCTGGAAGCTGCATGGAAGAAAACTTGTGTAAATCCATGCGCATCAACCTGCAATGTGCTGCATGTGTTGTGAAATCACCTGCAAAGCTTTTCTCTGTGTTACAACAAACATCTCCGAAGTTACATCTCAATATGACTCGAGCACCTATTTACATAAGACATTTGTAAGATTTGCATGTTTAATTACATGAGTATCGGTGAAAATATAAAGTAGGACATTACAATAAAAGTGCTCCAGCTGCTCATAAGGACATTTATTCCCTCACTGCATTCATGACGAGGAGCAATGTTCATTTCAATGCTGGGGAAACCTGTTCTCACAAATGTCTCGTGTTTTTTTTTTTTTTTTTCCTCATTCCAGGCAATTCCCGAACTCTATCTCTGAAAACAGTGCTTTGGGTATGTACAGTATTTAAACAATACATTTCCCATAAATAGGTGCTGAGTGCAATGAACACACCTAGAATGCCGTGTAACCAGAAAAACAGCATTAGCAACGTTTTTTAAAAAGATACTAAACTTTTATTTTCACCTTCTCACTAAATTAACTGTGTATTATCTCATATAGTGATATAGGACTATAGGGTTGAATTGAGTTGAATTCAATTCAATGTGTAGGAAGGCCAAAGAGGAGGTATATGGAGGTAATAAATGAGGAGATGAAGCTAGTGGGTGCAAGTGTTGAGGATGCANTGGAGAGTGATGATTCGCTGTGGAGACCCCTGAAGGGAAAAGCCCAAAGAAGAAGAAGAAGAAGAAGAAGAAGTGTATTTGTATACTGCCTAGTCAAACAGTCACAGTCACAATCACTACTATGAGTATCGTGAATAGTGTAGCAGAAGGACAGTCTTTATGATTACAGCAGCAGCTCTTGCGTACATATCTGCAGTATCCAGGCCAGATTGTCCACATGAGACATGAGAGAAGTGATTTTGGGAAGTGTAGATCTTTAGAAGGTCCATGTGGGGCCATGCTAGCGAAAATATCCACAATACTGTATAATAAGGAACAAACACCAAACCACATGTGTGATGTGTACTGTAGCATGACCAGTCTCTAATAGTCATCAGGTTTCCTTTGCAATTTGAATCATACCATTCACACTAATGTCGCCTGGCTGGTTTTCAAAAAAACAGGCGAGTGTTGAGTGCAAAAGTTTGCACACCCTCTCTACAAAATACGGAAAATGATTTCTATAGACAAGACATTCGCCGTGTTAGGTTTCTCAGATGTTCCTTCATTCTCAAGAACAATCCTGCCATGTTCACAAACAGAAAGCCTTTGTGTTTTTGCCATCAGGAGATCATGACAGTGTGACTGTCTGAAGCACAATGACATTAAAGCCATATTTTTGCACAGATTTTAACTTTTAAAGGCTATGGTCT
>CM074958.1:20054036-20065000 GCA_037577455.1 Pangasius macronema
GCAAGATCCTGAGATGGGGATGAATCACCTGGGATGAACAGCAGTTCAGTTTTGGTGGGATTAAGTTTCAGCTGATGTGCTGTCATCCATGATGAAATGTCTGCCAGACATGCTGATATCCGAGCAGAAACATGAGTATCTGAGGGAGGGAAGGAGAGGATGAGTTGAGTGTCCTCTGCATAGCAGTGGTATGAAAACCCATGTGAGGACCAAGTACTGAGCCTTGTGGGACACCAGTGGAGAGTCTGCAGGAAGCAAATGTGGATCCCCTCCATGTCACCTGACATGTGCGACCTTCCAGGTAGGAAGCAAACCATTGCCATACTGCACCACGAATTCCTAGTCTGCATGCCTAGGGGCTTGATTTTATACACCTGTGGCCATGGAAGTGATTGGAACACCTGAATTCAATGATCTGGAGGGGTGTCCCAAAACTTTTGGCAATATAGTATAACATCACCATCCACCCACAAAAACCATCACGAATAGTTGAAAATATTTTTTTAATATTGTTTTTATTCATTCATTGAGCAACACATACAAAATAAAAACAAAAGAACACAATTTGTTCATTGTCTCTTGTGTGAATGTGGAATTTTTTCTTAAAACGCTTCACCTAACATGTCTTCCAGTGCCATAACTTATAAACTGTTCATAGCAAATAAAATACAGTGAGCCCATGAAGATGATGATGATGATGATGATACACAATCACTGTACAATATATAAATATAAACACTCAGTTTTGATTCCAGGCCAGGAAATATTTTTCCAGTAGTACTGCACACGGCACTGACGCGCCCAGCTTCAGCGCCTTCAGTGGAGAACGACGTTAAAGGAGAACTCCACCCTGAAACGCATCAAATGTGATTATACTGCAATATTTGTGATGTGGTTAGCGTTCCTGGTGCTAACTTGTTGGCTGGTTGTTCCTGTGAGAAGTTAGCGGTTGTGTATCGCTCTGATGCTAGTGCAGTTACAATGGGGTTTAATAGGAATCTCAAACTTAAGGGCTAATGACCAGGTTTCACTGTTTGTGCCTCTCATTCACCGTTTTCCAGTGATTTCATATATTCATGAGAACTCCCATAATGCACTGCAGGTGCAGTTGAGACTCGGCTCAGCTAGTTAGGGATCTACTTACAGCAGGATGAGTATGAAAGCTTTGGGAGTTGATCTGTTTGAGCAGAGTCTACAGATGACGAGGTGAGAGAGCTGGACAGACTAAAGGACTAAAGCGCTGCTGCAGCACTCTCTTTATGTTGAGATAAAAAGAGGGCTAACAATGCAAGGCATTCAGGGTGGATTTTTCCTTTAAAGCTTGTACTCGCTCCTATGGCTTCCTGCTTTTACAGTCTAACCACAGAGTGAAAATAAACCTTTATGAGCTCAAGTACATCGAACGTAACCTGTTTAGTACTCCGCATGTATTTAAAAACGTTTAACCCTTTATTTAAACAACTGCAAGGCAAAATGCACGAATATAAAAACGAAAAAAATCATTCTTCTTGAAAATGTTAAATGGGTGTGTATGAAAATAGTCACATACAGTCAAGAGAAAGACAGGCACTCTGTAAACACACAGGAAGTCGCTTCGGGACTTACAGAAGGCAGGAGTGTGTCCCAGAGTAAGTCATGACATACATCGTAAACCACATTCACACACACTCAAACTCGCACGCACACACACACACAGGTTAGTTTAGAAATATTCCTCACACCCTGATTACAGTTCTCCAAAATGAAGGGCGTGTTTTATTACAGCTGTGGTTGCAGTCAAAATAAAATGGTGGACATTTCCAGTCGTCCTGAGCACTCGCCGGGCCACAGACTGGTCACGTCCAATTCTTTACAAGTAATTTACAGTACAAAAAAAAAGAAAGAAAAAAAAAACTATACAGAATATACACTGATGTTCCTTTAGCAATACAGAGACGTTCCAGATCACAGAGACACTGAAAATGAAAAACTGTGGTGAAGCACTGAGGGAAAGCGGAGCCTTTAAAAAGAAATAAAAGCAGTTCAGGCGGTACGGCCGAGTCGTAAATCGTGCTTTTTCAACCCGTCAGTGTGGAGCGCTGAGTCAGTGAACGTCCTGATTGGTGTAGCAGTCGAACCCGTTTTCCTCACAGCTGACCCCATCGCTGACCTCTGCGTGCACACACACACACACACAAAACACAACCAGTTCAAATCCTACTACATAATTACAAACCTTTATAACAGTCTAATGAACTCAAATGGAAGGTAAACAACAGAACAAGCTTCTGTCAAATACAGTACTGTGCAAGAGTCTTAGACATGTAGAGCAAAGATGCCTTCAAAGACAACGAAATTAAATGTTTCTGTGTTAAAAAATACTATAAACTGAGTTGTCCCAAGTACAATTTGTGCAGTTTTATAAGGAACCAGGGAGGCACGGTGGCTTAGTGGTTAGCACGTGGCCTCGCACCTCTGGGGTTCGGGGTTTGAATACCACCTCTGCAGTGTATGCAGAGTCTGCATGTTCTCCCTGTGTTCCTCCGGGTACCCCAGTTTCCTCCCCGAGTCCACAGACATACATTATAGGCTGACTGGCATTTTCAAACTGTCTGTAGTGTGTGAATGAGCGTGTGTGTGGGCAGTTGTGCCCTGCGATGGGTTGGAACCCCATCCAGGGTGTCCCCAGCCTGGTGCCCCTGTGTAGGATAAGCAGTACGGAAAACTGTGGCTAGTTCTGAAAGATCCATCCCAGTTCTTCTGGAGACTCTGACTGTCGCACTTGCTTCTTATTGCTGCGGCGAAAACCAGCAGCCTTCATTCTGTTTTTTTTTGCCTGAAAAGTGATCTCTTACATAATATGCAGCTTTCTTTACTGATATAAACACTTAATTTTGTTCTGGAAAACTACTGTTTGGAAATCTAAAATGTTTTGATAATTTAGAAGACTCAAAAGAGAAAAAAGTATAACAAAGTTGGTACTAAAAATATAGGGTACCAAGACTTTTGCACAGTGCTGTATATTTTAGGCGACAGGCCACGTTACACTAATGCTGTGTTCAAAGCGAAGTTGCAACTCGTTATTCCCCGTCTACAACTGGTAAAAGACACAGAAAACGCCCCTTCAACTTGAATTTTTAACCCATCAGCTTGGGCTCCTCTACTAACTCCCATTTCCTTCCCTGTTTACAGAGTGATGCCAAATCAGCATGGATGCTCACACAGAACAGTGTAGCGTTCCCTTTCTCCACTTCTCCATTAGTTTACAGCAGTATTGGCTTTAGATCAGTTCATATACAGACACCTGGTTAAATAGCTGTTTTGAGAAGGTAATCATCAACGTTAGTCATCACATACGTTAGCCAGTTAGCTTGTTAATAACTTGCTATTGTCCACTGGCTAGCTTGTTGCTAAGTTACTACTATTATCTACACTTAAAGTAGCTTTTTATGAGCTTTTTGTGCTCTGACAGAGCAAACGAGCGACACGCTTTCATGGAAACACTGCACACTGAATGTCCCAAGGTGGGAAATGACATTATTACAGCTTGCAAATTACAACTTACAAGCACCATGAACATGGCTTAAGTCCAATATCAAGTAGGACAGACCAAGCTAAAAATCACAACATCAGAATCACCTCTTACATGTGTTCATTTATCAGCATTTAGCTGAACGATACATTCTGAACATGTTATCACCTACAAACTCGTTATAATACCTGATTCAAAACAATCATGACAAGCGTTTTGTTATTGTTGTTGTTGTTGTTGTTGTTTTTACATTTTTTTAAGAATTACAAACCTTGGCCTGAAACCTGATCTAATCAGATTTAAGTCTTGGGTTAGTATAAAGCAAGGCTGAAGATGCCTTCAAAAATAATGAAATTAAACATTTTCTACATTCTTCGTATTTCAGTATGAAGTGTATTTAATTAAATCAAGAAAAACCTCACACTTGGTCACTGGTGCCAGACACACGTCTACTCATGAGTATTTAAAAATGATTAAATCAGGTTTCAGACTGTGAAATTCTTAATAAATGTAATAATTATTTGATGAAATAATTTTAAAGCAAGAAAAAAAGGAAGAGATTATATTGGATGGATGGATGGATGGATGGATGGAAGGAAGGAAAGAAAACTTATGCTGTACTGTACATTTTCCCCACACTTGGTTACTCACCATGAAGAGGGTCATGACAACCAGAGCCATTTATGAGCTACGACTGGAGGTGAAGGATGGAGCAGTGGATGCAGTGAGAGGGTGGAGGATACAGGATGGTTCGGGGTGGTTCAGGATGGTTAGGGATGGAGCAGGATGGTTCAGATAGGAGCAGGATGGAGTAGGATGGTGCAGGATGGTTCAGGATGGTGAAACATGATGCAGGATGGAGAAGGATGATGCAGGATGGATCGGGATGGTGAAAGATGATGCAGGATGGAGAAGGATGATGCAGGATGGATCGGGGTGGTGAAAGATGATGCAGGATGGAGAAGGATGATGCAGGATGGATCGGGGTGGTGAAAGATGATGCAGGATGGAGAAGGATGATGCAGGATGGATCGGGGTGGTGAAAGATGATGCAGGACGGAGCAGGATGATGCAGCATGGTTTAGGATGGATCAGGATGGAGCAGGATGATGAAAGATGACGCAGGATGATGGAGGGATGGTTAGGGATGGTGCAGGATGGTTCAGGTAGGAGCAGGATGGAGGGAGATGTAATGACATGGTGCAGGATGGAAGATGAGATGATGGAGGGTTACAGCTGGGGTTAAACTGCTACTGTTGCTGACCTTTAGGAAACGTCAGAACCACTCAGAGCCATGCAGATATCATGGGGCTCATGCTCAAACACAAAATGAAAGGCATGGACACACACACACACACACACACACACACACACACACACACACACACACACATTCCCTTTACCAGAGAAGATGAGCTTCTCCTTCATGATGTTGACGTCTCGGCTCGACCTCCTGACAGCGGCACTCAGCATTATCTGCTCCGGGTTGTAGCTACGCATGCCACTCATCCTCCACCTACACACACACACACACACACACACACACACACACACACGTCTCAATACTGATATCCTTTTGTGTCAGTATATTAACCTTCCCATACTTTCAATATTACATATTTGTTGCTAATTATTACGGTCATTGCTCATCAGAAAAAAGAAAAATAAATGGAAATGTTGTTTACTTCAGGATAAATGAATGTCTAGATGATTATAGATTTAAAACCACAGTGGTCAGTTTATATTACTGCATAACACTTCCTGATTTTGATTTATTTATTTATTTATTTTTACTGGAAGGAAGCCTGTAACTGTACCATCTCATGGGAATGATCAATCTTCTTTTTTTCCCACACTGGGGATATTTTTGAGGTTCAAACACACTCAGTATATTTATTTGTATCGTCCAGGGCAATACTGCATCATTTTCATGCAAGACCTTACATCCTTACACACTGGGTTTCACTATATTTAGTTTTTCTGGGATAAAAAAAGGAAATGGACAAATAAAATAAAATAAAAAAAATAGACAACAAAGTAACCAAATGGTGATATTGTGTATGTTATAATATTAATCAAAATATATAAAAATATATAATAAAATGCTACCAGTTAAAAAGTTCTCCACCCTCTGCGTTATTATCTCTTATTACCTTTCATTACTTTTATTACTAATATCCTCAAAGCAGTGTTTTCCTGTTGATTGTGGTGTGTTTCGGTTGTCATCTTGTTACAGGATACACACATTTCACACATTTCATGTTCCTTTTTTGGGAAATAAATTGTACCTAAAAGATTATTCTTTTATTTATTCTTTCATTCCGATGCCAAGAGGGATGCAAACTTTTGCACTCTTGCCATATTTCAGGAAATCTTTATCATACCATCGTCTTCCATCCCTAATCTATAGGCTGAAAAGCATGATGTAAAGACCAGCTTAGTTATTTGTACGTTTCAGTCGCTACATTTTCATGCATTACTGCTAGAAGAACTAACGAGAAATGGCTAATGAGATGATTAAAGAACGTAACGCTGAACCCTGGTGAGATAGCACACTGATATGAAATCACTGGTGTCCTGCAGTGTCTCTATTTGTCCTTCACTGTAGCTTGTGTGTGTGTGTGTGTGGGTCTGAGCTCAGTCACACTGCTATAAATAACTGACTTTTAGTGCAGGTTCATGTGATTAATGCAGAGCCACCATCCATCTCAGGCACGCCACCTCCATCGCTCTACCAGGAGAAATTTACATCTCGACTCCAACGGGAGCGAAAATAAAAAGCTCAGCGCTCAGGCAGGAAGCTTTAAATAATCGTGTCAGAGGCTAAAAGGCTACTGACAGGAACAAAGGCTCAACACCACCCTCTAGTGGACGCAATACGAAGTGGATTAATTATTATACTCGAATTATTCGTTAGTGAGAATATTAAAAGCTGAATCAGGGTGTTGAGATTTCAAGCTGTAGATGAGTGTTAACGGGTTACTGATGAAGAGAAGAAGAAGGAGAGCGATAGCAGGGACATCACAGGGATGTACTGAACGCTGGTTTTAGTTTAACACGTAACAAAGAACAAATAAACTGTTTATATACTATTGTTTTGTTTTTTTTAATAGTATTATTATATTCGAAACTCAAGGTTAAGCAAATTCCTTTAGTCACCTTATGCCTAAGTACTATCAAATTCCCCCTTTTCCCAATTTTTTAAATAATACAACTAATTTACAGCATTATTTATTCATGCATAGTTTGTATTTTGTGTATTAAGCTTCGAATTAAATGACTGTGAAAAAGTTTGCACACCTTAGAGATTAATAACGCTGATGAGGACTAGGGTCCACCCTTCTGCCTTTACACTTCCGTTCAACCTCTTTTACTTTCCTCCAGATTTCCTTTTAAATAAAATGTAAACTAAAAGTATATGAATTAAAAAAAAAGGTTCCTTAAGGGTGCTTTGGGTGGTTAATGGTTCTTAGCATCCTAAAAAAGTTAAACTATTTTTCTACTTAAAATACTACAAAAGACTTATGGTTTTGGGTAAAGGTATTTTTTAAAATTTTTTTTAACACACAAACTATATGGTGGGGGCACAAACTTTTTCAACTCTAAGTAGTTAATTTTGTGCAGCCGCATTTTAGAGTTAATCACAAAAATCATATTTTATTGTGCAAATAATGTACGACACAGGCCCTACAACAGCTCTATGGTATACCCTATGGAGTGAGCATATACAGTGAAGAGAAAGCCATTCGGGATTTGGGATGCTTAACTATCTATCTATCTATCTATCTATCTATCTATCTATCTATCTAGCTATCTATCTAGCTATCTATCTACATAATCAAATATTTAAACAAATACTGAATAACGAAGCATGAATGATGACACATGAGTGACAAGAAAACTTTAGTGTGGGTAAAAAAAAAAGAAAAAATTGTAAAAAAAAAAGAAAAAAAAAAAAGAAGAAAGATATTGCCTCCTAATGATTTTTCATTTTTCCGTGGCTTATTTGATAAACTCATGGTGTAAATCTACTACTAATATTTGAAAATATTCGCTCATTCAAAGTTACATGCATCATATAATCAAATATGTAAATAGTTATTATTTCAGTTGCTGTTTATAAAGGAATTTAACAGCCATAGATAGATAGATAGATAGATAGATAGATAGATAGATAGACAGACAGACAGACAGACAGACAGACAGATAGATAGATAGATAGATAGATAGATAGATAGACAGACAGATAGATAGACAGACAGATAGATAGATAGATAGGTAGATAGGTAGATTAGATAGATAGATAGATAGACAGATAGATAGATAGTGAGATAGATAGATAGATAGATAGATAGATAGATAGATAGATAGATAGATAGTGAGATAGATAGATAGATAGTGAGATAGATAGGTATGTAGATAGATAGATAGATAGATAGATAGATAGACAGATAGTGAGATAGATAGATAGATAGTGAGATAGATAGGTATGTAGATAGATAGATAGATAGATAGATAGATAGATAGATAGATAGAGTGAGTGTAAAAGATAAACAGATTATATCAGAAGAGATATGCGCAGTAGCACAGCATCATGGGTCGGTAGAAGTGACCCAGTTACCTGATCATGTGATAGCTGAGAGATGCCAGAATGCAGCAGAGAAGAGGAGCATGCACATCAGCAGAGGAGGAGAAGGAGGAGAAGGAGGAGGAGGAAGAGGAGGGAAAAAGTATGAAGGGCACAGAGATAACAGAGTAAAAGAAGGAGAGAATCAAGAGGTCAGTTCAGAAGCAGAAGCTGAAACCACGATGCCGAGCGCAGCACAGAGTCAGCACTAAACCAGGAGCCAGAACAATCCCACACTCATTACTGCTTACAGGATGATGAAACATCTCAGCAAACATCTCGCTTTAAAATAGAAACAGGAAAAACAAACAGTCTCTGCTCGTGCACTCGTTCACTCATCACGCAGGAAGTCTCCTAAACACCTTTCCTTTTCCTTTCCCCCTCACACTATATATTTATATATAAAACTAATCTTTAATGCTGAACATCTGTAAAGTGTTAAACTGTGAATACTAATTTAATAAGATTCTGAGTTCAGTGAATTATTGAATGATCATGTGGGCTCTGGAACGGTTTCACCATCTGATACGAGATAATTACGTTTCTACAGCGAGTCTATTTTCTGTTTATACCACCGCGCTGTTAAATTCTCGACTCTGATTGGTCAGAAGGTGTCGATTCATTTTTTATAGCGTGTTTATATTAATCTACTCGTTTCAACGGTGTCAAGCTCATTTACAGGGCCTTCGGTGCTACTTATAATCTAAACCTAATAATAAACTGATGTTTAAAACAAATGTGCTGTTGTTTAGCAACGAATCATCACTGATCTGATCTGCGGTTTTCTGTACGGACAACTTTATTTAACATGTAAACTGGAAGGAGTCTCCAGTGTCGGGTAAAGCTGTAACTTGCTAACCCTAGCAAGTCTTCAGGACAGGGGAGGTTCTGCTTTCTCGCTACCAAACAGCATTTGCTTTGCAGACCTCCACAAGAATAAATGTAGCTATAAATGGATAAAAAGTCATTCTTTAATTAATAAAATAAAATTAATTGTTGGCAAATAGCTGTGATATGAGACGAATAGAAAAATGGGATTATTTTCTTATAAAAGCACAACCCCCGATTGTTTTAATCCAGACTTATTAAACGTCATATTAAATAATAATAATAATAATAATAATAATAATAAATTTAGATTAAACTCTAGTTATTATTTGGATTTTTTTTTTAATTATATAAATTTTTCTAATTTTTCTAAGTGTATATTTCATTTTACAGCGTACTATAAAACCATACAAATGTAATGTTTGGCATATCACTAATAAGTATTATTGATATATTACCTTTGTTTTAACATTTTTATGACTTTTCGCACATCTGTATCAGGAAATTTTAAACTTTTATCCCTTTTTTACCCAAAAAACTGGAAAAAAAATCCACAAGCATTTCTCACTTCACTGACACCTAATTCTTACTTAGATTTTCTAATTCTGGCGTATTTTACTTCAACCCATTTAACCAAAAATTGTTAAGACAGGAGGTTCTAACACTAGCGATGTGCATCCATGAAGGAAAACCAGACAGACAGATACAGATGATGTGCAGCTTTTAAACTTATAAAGCACAAATATAAAGTAAGCTTTGTTAGAAACAGTGTGAAAATCTGCCCTGTCTCACTCTGCACCTGTACAAACCCATTACACAGTCAAACTGATAAACTCCTTACTTCTGGAAGACAAAAATCCCCAGGACCAGAGCGAAGGAGATGAGATCTGTAGCGACCCAGATCAAGCAGTACTCGTGTGGACTCTGCAACAGAAACAGTGATATGACAGAGCAGGCACTAGATGGCGCTGTGACGCAAAGAAGCACTTTTTCCCCCTCAATAAGCCTCGTTTACATTTTACGTCCTAAATTTATATCCAAAAAGCTGTTACAGGTTCTACAGCACCAGCTCATTCACAGCGACTTGTATCACGGATGACCTCAGACTAGTAAGCTTTAAGTCTAACATGGTGCATTTTTCAAGTAATAACAGGAACTAACTTGTTTAAAATTATTGACACCCCTATTTCAGTTAGAAGCAACCACATTCTGCTGAGCTCCGTTCTTGTCTCTGAAATCCCAAAGATCTACTAACGTAGGAAATGTGCACAGTTCACGCGTGGTCTCGTGTTTAAGCTCGCAAGATCACTCGCTATATCTTTGCACGTTTGCATGAAGGGTGCCAATAATTTCATAGGCGTGTTACTGAACCCGTACGAGGAATTACAAAGTGCCGTGTCAGTCTCTCACCATTAGCCAGAGAGGTGATAAAACCTTCTTGAGGATCTGTGGCGCTTCAGAGGAAACCGACTGCACACCGCTGCACCAGAGCACAGAGTACAGCCATGGCTCGTTCACAGTGTACAGAGTCACGCTCACGTTACCAGCTGTGTATGTCCTGTTACACACACACACACACACACACACACACACACACACAGTTGGATGTTGGAGGTCCACATCATGTTTTTTTTTTGTCCTCCTGCTTACAGAACCTTACTGTACCACATAACACATCCACTATATGGCCAAAAGTATGTAAATTTCACCAAATATTACAAAAAAATATCACAAACAGTGTTCTGACATCAAAATACGAGCTCCAGGAACCACACCTGGCACCACATATGGTAGGATTATACCTTCTTTTGAATCTGTATATCAACAGAAGAATATTTTGGATTATTAAAAGGTTTAAAAATATGTAAAAGGAGTAATAAACAAATTTTTAAAAAATGACAAAAATCTACTTATTTTTAAGTGAAGTGAAGTGAAGTGACTTTGTGGCCAAGTGTGGTGACCCATACTCGGAATTTGTGCTCTACATTTAACCCATCC
>CM074958.1:20090919-20103139 GCA_037577455.1 Pangasius macronema
CCTGAGACTCGAACCCACCACCTTCAGGTTCACCTTCAGGTTACAAGTCCGACTCTCAGACCATTAGGCCATGACTGCCTGTGGAATAAACCACTTTGGAACATGCAGTTACCAGAAAATTAACTTCCCAAGTCCTTGCATATCGTCCAGCCTACTAGATGAGTTTGGGAAACAAATCTTAAAAGTGAGCCAACACTCAATATGCAATATTATCACAAGCCTACAGACCAGCTGCTCAACTCGGCTCACACGTCTTCGAGGGATAAAAGTGTGAGGATGAAAATGGTGTGATGGTTCATTTTGTTTAACCAAACAACATGTGGAAAAACCATGACCAGAACTTCAGCTGAAATGGTTCAGAAATGCAGGAGGTCATGTGCTTTGTGTTGGGTTTAAACACTGTGTTGGAAAATATGAGCCTGCAGTGTTTACACAGTGCTACAATCTTCTACAAAAATAACGTCCTGCATATTGCACCCTTGGCCTCTGCTACTGCATTATATAAATATAATGAGGAAAATGCCATTTATTGACACTCTACACACAGATTTGAAAAAATTCCTCTCAGTGCGTATAAATAATTCAGGAACTCAGCCGAGTAGAACAACGAATTAACCACAGGAAAGCTGCAGTATGGACAAAAAACACACATTCTGGCATTAAAGGCAATTAATTAGACACCTGACACTGAAGATGCAGATCTGAAAATTCATCATTTAAACCAAAATTATGATAAAGTTGGTGTGAATATGGCATTTAATATGTCACTTATTACAAGCAATAGTTTACACATACAGAGAAATAAAAATAGGAAAGGCATGGAGAACATGTCTGCTATCAAAAGTGATGATCTTTGTTTGTTTTTTTTTCCTAAACGGATATCATGAGCAGATGGGGTGTTTTTTTTTCCTTTTTAAGCTGCCAAGCTGCTTCACCACAGCCCTAGGAATTGGTGTTTTAGCCAAAATATGCTCCAAATATTCTTCTATACTTGAATCTTTAGTGCTTTGTTATCAAATGGTTCTGCGTATTTGCCACTGAGTTACATGGCAGCTCTGCCTATCCAAGTTTGCATAGCAGTTCATTTAAATTTCCAGTCCTTCACACACAAAACTTCCAACACTTATTCGGCTCTCATTCCTGCTTGAACAATTCAGCGACTCGCCATAGCAGGTGACAAATTAAACAGCTATAAGAGGTGACTAATTAAAGGAAAACCCAGCGGCTCTGTTATGGTATTGGGGGCATTTATTTATTTTGCTGCCACGTTTCAGCTCCGCTTGTCCCCTTTACTGAGAAGAGTCACTGCAAATGAATCGAAAGTTCTTCTGACTGCTCAACTTTATCCTATAATGAAAGACTTCCACTCTGGTCTCATCCTGGATGACTCCTGAATAGATTAATGCTCATGAAAAAAAAATCATATGCTAAGATCTCATCTCCATTGAACACCAACGTGAGCTTTTAGAGTGACATGTCAGACAGCGCTCTCAACCACCACCACCATCAAAACTTTTCACTTTTAAACAGAAGTGTGTACTGGTCGGCGCTGTACTGGGACTTACTGCGCCCAGTGTCTGTCCCAGTAGTCACTGTACTGTCCTGTGCTGTCTGAACATGTTCGCACTTGTGCACTTTATGCATAAATGATGTAGTCCCTTGTAGTTCTGTGTTGTTCTGTGTTTGTCTAATGTAGCACCTTGGTCCTGGAGAAATGCTGTTTCGTTTCACTATGTACTTGTAATTGATTGAAATGACAATAAACTCCACTTGACTTGACTTGAAAACACCGACTGAGGGAAACTCTTCACCCAGTACAGTGTAGAATCGATGCCAAAGTGCACTGGAGCTGTTCTGGAGGTTTGTGGTGTCCCAACACTTACTACACACTTTGATTTATCGACATTTGTTTAGGACAGTTTTGACCATCTGTATATAAAAAAAGCACTTAGCGACTAAATAAACCTACAAGTGGATTATAACCGCAGTATTGGATGATATAATTTTTTTTGGACTGATCTTTAGTCAGTTTTGCTGCACTACTGCTTAACAGGAGCATGTGAATTGATACTAAAATGCCACCACTGAATAAATTCAGTTATGTTAATTGTACGGGGTTTTCATTCTGTGAAGTGGAGCTGATGTACTGTGTCCACATGGTATTTAATATATTTAAATATATATAAAAAATACATCCTTTTCACCTCACAAACCAAAAAGTGTCCATGCTTGCTTTTATATATTGCTAGATATAGGGTTTCTTGGCATACTTTCTGTATTTAAATATCTTCCTATGCAGTGTTACTAAATGAGGATTCTGGTGTTTGGTTCCCAAAAGTGTAAAAAAAGGAAAACAAGATGGATTGCCAGGATATAAAAATTCCTGGAGAGGACACACGCGGTCCTCCACCCCTCTGCGTGACCTCCACCATGCAC
The DNA here is from genome assembly GCA_037577455.1 of Pangasius macronema. Taxonomy (NCBI): domain Eukaryota; kingdom Metazoa; phylum Chordata; class Actinopteri; order Siluriformes; family Pangasiidae; genus Pangasius; species Pangasius macronema. The sequence continues at coordinate 20,093,356 of CM074958.1, forward strand.
ACGTGTACTGCTGGAGCACAGCAAATCTGAACTGTCCTGTTACATAAACCTCTGACTGACGCCTATCTAGTGCACTTTACACTCTCCCTGAGTGGCTGTTACGTCCTGCGTCCCAAATCCCTTTCCAAAGATTGCTCAAAGTTTACTTTTTTTTACGGTTACATATTTCAGTCATGTACATATTAACAATATTCCAATTTCTTAAAATATTAACTTACACAGGTTTGCATTGGTGTAATTTCATAGAAGACAAGGCTTACTCTTTAAACTATGCCTGGAAAACTGACATTTGGGGTCATATCATGCTTTCACACTGCACTTTCCTCAGGCATCGTCAGTCCATTTATATGTTTATATCCACTGTTACACGGTTACAAGCAGACGACTGAATATTAAAACCTATTTTTACCAGTATATTGTATTTTTTCCTCCATTTTCTTCTCAAACATTTTCCATATTGTTAATGTTTATTATGTGGCTCTACTACTTTTTAGAAATGTGCTAGCAAAACCTCAGAAAAATTCAATACTGTGATATACGTATATCACATAACGTGATACGTTCTACAATATGACAATTTCGCCATACCGACCATCGTGAGTAGCAGTGCATCGCAAAATCGAGGCGGGTCTCACCTTTGTGGTGTCATCGTGTGAGCGCTGGTAACGTTTCCAGCGGCAGCCGTAGATCCCTGTCAGACAGGACAAGCACAGTTGTCTCTCATAGACCTGCAGGGGTTGGTGCTTCACCATGCTCCTTCAGGCTAGGCTCCACTCCACCCTTCTACCATCCCACTGACAGCACAGCACCCTACCGAGAAAGAGAGAGAGAGAGAGAGATGTGTATGAGTATGAGTGTATGTGTGAGAGTCAGAAAGGAAAGAGAGACCGAGAGACAGGTAATGTGAGGGAGGAGAGAGACAGACAGACAGATAGAGAGAGGGAGTGAGAGGAGAAAGAGAGAGACAGGTAGAGAGAAACAAAAGCATCAGGCGACTGCTCTGTGGCACTAAATCTGGGCTGACACTTAAACTATTACACGTCTTGTTAAAGGTGCGGTCAGCGATTTTTTTTATGTCAGTGCGCTGTTAGTAAATCACGAAGTCCTCTATATAAAGTGCAACAGCACTTTATTTTGTAATATAAATTTCCTGTTATACAAGCAGCATTTATGTTATCTTCGACACTGCCTGTATTGTTTCAGACCATTCATAAAACTAGAAGTTGAGCCATAGAAAAACAAGACGTATTAGACGTCCGGACTACCTCTAGGTGGTGCTGGTGTACCAACATTTACCACAGTACAATTATCACGTTTGTGTTTTGTTTAATCGCCTCGTATGGTGCGTTTTCATTGCAATAAACAACAGCAATTTTTCAAAATGAGAAGAATAAACGCCTGATGCACCAGATTGCAAACGGCAGAAAAATCCTATCATGTGGACCACCAGTGCCTAACCAATCAGAACCAGGTTTGTCAATCAACATACATGTCAATCACATGTCTTTGCCTGTTGATTCATCAAGCTCCACCTCTTGAATTACCATTCAGGTGTTTCTGGAGGGTGTGGATTTAGAAGAAACACACAAAAAAACAACAACTATTCAGTCTAATTCATCTTTATATTCAACTAATCCAACAGCTTTTTCCATTCAAACACTTTCATACATTCAAATTCCTAATCGCAAATCTCACTCAGATAAAGCTATGAATAAAATATATCCAAAGCCAAGAGTAAAGGTTTAAGAGATCTACAGTTACTGAGATAGCTTTTGTCCATTACACTATGCTGTAGCTTCAGATCAGCGAGTCTAATGCTCTTGTTATAGCCAACGAAAGACCCGAACGCTTAATAATTATAGCATAATGCAAACAAGTGGCTTTTTTAAATCCGTAAAAGCATCCTGTACTCTGATGTCAAAAGGACGCCGGGTCATTTTTAAACTAATGCACATGTAAATTCGGAAGCCGAATTTAAATTCTGGTTGTACAAATAAGCATTATAGCTTTTATTACTAAATGGATTCTCCAAAGAGCAGCAAGAGCACATAAAAGCTACTCGCTCTTATCTGTTATTGCTACTGCTGCATAGCTGCTTAATGTAGCGGTTCACAAGTGGACCCAAAATGGCTATCAAGCCCATCAGAGGCATTCAAGAGGCAGAGAGCGGAGGCCACCAGCAGTCTGGCATTTGCATTGCGCCAGAGGAAACGGCTTTATCTCCGGTAATTAGAGTTTGTGATGTTTAGCTCGGACTCTACTGCATGCCTTGATGGAGACAACACAGGACCAGTCTCAACCTCTCCCAAAGCAGCTGATTTCTGAGGGGATTTTAAGTCATGTGAATGTTCCTTGTGCTTATATTAGCTAGCTGTGTTAGCTAGCTAACCTGACAGGATTTCTGAAAGGATTTTATGCTCATTACTGTCCCTGCTTATCTTAGCTAGCTGGCTAACTTACGCTAACCTGACAGGATTTCTGAAAGGATTTTATGTTCATTACTGTCCCTGCTTATCTTAGCTAGCTGGCTAACTTACGCTAACCTGACAGGATTTCTGAAAGGATTTTATGCTCATTACTGTCCCTGCTTATCTTAGCTAGCTGGCTAACTCGCGCTAACCTGACAGGATTTCTGGGAGAATTTTAGGTAATATTTAGATTTTTTTTAAAAGCTGAAGGTTACCGGTTACCCAACATACGCAAAACTGACATGATTTCTAAGAAGATTTCATGTTCATTATTGTCCCTGCTTATTTTAGCTAGCTGGCTAACATGAGCCAACCTGAGAGTATTTCTGAGAGGAATGATATGTCATATTTACTTCACAAAATGTACATAAAGTTTACTGCTAAACCTAACCAGCTAGCCTATATGAGCTAACCTAACAAAATTACTCAGAGGATTTTTAAGCTTTAATAATTATTATTGTTCCTGCTTACTGTAGCTAGCTAGCTAAGATGAGCTAACTTGGCATGATTTCAAAAATTATTTGTAAGTCATATACATGTTCAATATTGTCCCTGCTTATTCTAGCTAGCTAGCCAACACAAACTAATATGACAGTATGTCTGAAAGGAATTTTAAGCCATATTCATGAATCTATACCGGTTAAGCTATCCAGCTAGCTAATATGAGCAAACTTTACCAAACTTCTGTGAGACTTTAAGGTATATTAATTAATGGTCATAACTTTAACTGCTAACTTTAGCTAGATGGTGCACTTTAGATACAGTTTATCCTATCTCATTTTGGTCATATCCAGACATGTTATGTCAATGGTTTTGTCAACATAAACACTTCTCATTAATAGAAAAGGAAGACTGACCCGCCCAACTGCTAACAAAGGTAATAATCCCTGGTGTAGATTATAGATCTTTGTACTAGTGTGTCATGTGTTATGGCAGTGAATTAAATGACCACATAGCCTACAGATGTTTAAGCAGGGTTATACCGGGCCAGGAATCTATTAATCCCTCTCCTTCATCGCGAAGGTCAGACAGGACAGCAGCAGATAATTCAATTTGAGGAAAATGAAGAAAGTGTGTCTCAAATGCCAACAAGAGACTGGTATATAAAAATTTCAGAAGTCTCAAATGTAGAAAGAAAATTGGCAACTCTGGCTTCAACATTTCCAAATGAATAGTTTCTCATACTGTGGAACTGATCCAGACTGGACTTCTGATGAATAATTAAGCATTTCCTGTTACTATTCCTGGTCAAGGGGTCTTTCCATGGAGATGATATTTGACTTTCATTATAATATGACTTTGCCCCATATGGTATGCATCTACTAGGCAAACAAAAATCAGAAATATGTACACAAGTGTGAAGATTTAAGTTAATATAAAGGGATATGAGATACAGAATCTCCAACACCTTGTATATGATATTATATAGAATTAGCAATCATACTGGCTCAACTACCTTCTAGTATATACCTTCCATTTTTGGTAGGACAATCAGTCATCATATATTAATAAAGCCGTAAACTATAACACACATGCTTCAAGATCCAAATCAGATAATGATTACACTATCTCTATACTGGGTACAATATCTATCTTTGTATTCCTACACAGTCTGCTACTCATACAGTGATACCGATTAGCTCCTGCTGATAGGATCTTGTGAATGAGTTGCAATTATCTCCTCTGTACACATAACCTTGACAAAGTGAAAACAAGAGATGCTATTTTCACTGCTGGGGGAAAGTGTATTCTTCGAAACATTTTCACAGCAGTGATCGAAACTCAGTTCAGTTCAACTTTATTTAACTATGACATTATGTCAAAGCAGCTCAGATCTGAAATCTGAAATCTGGCTGTAGGGTAGATTTAGATCCCTAATGAGCAAGCCAGAGGGACAGTTTTAAGATGAATGAGGAAGAAACTTTAATGAAGCACACTCAAAAGGGAACTCATCCTCTTCTGGATGACACCGGATAGTGGAATTATAAATCATTATTGTTCTACTGAGTAGCATGAGTAGTAGTCATGAGTATTATGAGCATACCGTCACCTTGTGGCTAAACATCCACAGAAAAAAAACAAAAAACAAAATGCACTTAACTAGCAAACCAGCTCGCAATACGTTATTACATGCTACAATTTTGGTCAAATTCTGGGCAAACAAAACATAGGACTGGGTAACATATTGGACATTTTACTTGCCTGGTGATCTAACTAATAAATTTATAATTTATCTACCACTAAGAAGGGATAGGGTAACTACCAATTGGCGCAAGGGACGATGGTACACTTGCCTGCCATTGTGTAACCCTACCAGTGTCCTTTGGTTCCAGATATGGTTTCAGATTTGGTTCTTGCTCCTGAACCAACCAGCTACAATATTTCCTCTCACTGTATGTACATTTCGGTGGCATGACTCACAGTTCGATTTATTTACAATCTGGATGTTCTGCAAGTTTTCCGACTGTACCTGTTAAGGAGCATTAAAAACCTTGACCAGCCTAATGAAGCCAAGGTCAAATTACAACTGATAAAAAAAAAAATCTCTTTATCTAAATGATCCCCAGATTGAACTTTGTAATGTGGTAACCACCTTGTTGACCCTTTGCTCTTCTCATACTGCAGTGAGGATTGACTCACATGAGCAGGGTGTCTGAATGAACAGTTGCCTTTTCTGCTGCCTCATTTCCTACCAGCCGAAAAAAAAAAAAAAAGGACAGAATAACAGTCTGCTTTGGGGGAAATGTTTCAGCTCAGGGAAGTGAAAACACAGCATTTTCTATGTAGCTAGATGGGAAAGACACCAAGCAAGAAGCTCCTGGTGAAAACCAGGACCACAATCTTCTACTCAAATCAATAACCTTAACTGTAAGACTTTTCTCAGGTCATGGACGGCATGCCTCAAAACTAAACATCTGACTGCAAAATAAATAAATAAAGTACTTGGTGTTGTGCTGCTATAGGAAATGAATCAACCTGAAGTGTATTATTCCTCTTATTCCACAGCAATTTGCCAAAGATAATAATAATAATAATAAACAGCACATATTTAACCATTTATAGCTACATGTAATGCTGTGGAACATCTGTGAAACCAGGTTCTGTTATCACTTGTGTTATAGCAGCTATAAAACATTCACTCCCTCACCACCCTTTCTTTTTGCTCTGACTCTTGAAGTTAATAAGGCTAAAAAAATGTAGCTTGTCAAACCAGAAAGCATAAAGTCCTGAAGATGTCCCAGTTAAAAAGTATTGACACTGGAGACTCCTTCCATAAATGTGAAATAAACGTCTCTTTTACATCCCCCATACAAGTCCCTGTGCAAGCTGTTATTATATGTATAAACAATAATGTATTAGAATGAGCGCATTAATATAAACCTGCTGTTATAGAAAAACTAATCCACACCTTCAGACCAAGAATTCAACAGCTCTGAGGTATAATACATTATATATAACTATACACCATACATAACATTAAAACTTCTTAAAATAATTCTTCAAACAAGCACGTATAAGCCTCTTTTTATTATTTTTTTCAGCACTTGCCCTTGAATGTGCAGTTAAACATTCTTGAAATTCCTCTCACATCTCTGCTTTGCTTTCACATGCTCCCATGGACTCACGAGAACCTGCCAGAATGGCATGAGGGCACAATAAAAAACAAACCACATGACATAACCTATCTTTGGACCACTGTCATTTTGGGAAGTGTGTTTATGAACAGAGGAGCTGAACTTACAGCAAGCCGTGTCGCAGTCACACACACGTCAGCTGCCTCAGACAAGGGACTATTGCATAAAATGAGGCCCAACATGGAGGTCATCAATGGCGTGACACAGAGAGCAGGCTGCGAATACCTTTTGATTTGGCAAGGAGATGTCAAACTTGGAACTGTTGGTGGAGTTTTAGGTTATTGCTGTCAGGGGAAAGAAACACACGCTCTTGCTTAGCTTTAAAATATGTGTGTGTGGTGGGGGGATACAAAGCCAAGTGAAGTGTGTGGAATGCAAGATACAAAGTAAGACATGTGACTGGTCAAATCAAGTATCATGCATAACCAAGTCAAGGTTAATGACTATTGTATTCTAGACAATGACTCTGACACATACTACCAAAGCACCAGGTTACACGCAGATGAATTTCATTAACAGGTTGTTTGTTTTTGACTCCCTTTTTTATTGAAAGACCTCCAGCGCTGACTCAGCCGCCTCCCACTCGCATTCCCCATGACATCCAGTAATATTCAAGTGACCATCTGTTTGCTCAACACTGCTTTGTGCAACACCCAAACTAAAATACTCCCTGTCAGAGAGGGTGTGGGTGCCAGTTCACGTTATAGAGCGTCTGAGAGCGCAGTCTACAATTTCAAAAACCACCCCTCTCAAGAACATCAGTCATTTTGAACATGTATTTTAGGCTTGCTCTGTTTTTACACCTGAATAAACCAAACATGGGCTTTAAGGGTGGCTGCACTGGTAAGAGCTGGTGTTTTGCAGATCATGTTGAGTAAATATTTGGTGTGGCTGATGTTTTCCGTGACAACTGTTGTGTGTATGTTCTTTGGGTACTTTTGTATTTATAGGGTCAATGCCATGCAACGGGGCATTTTTCCCTTAAATAGAGTAATACTCCTTCCCACCAAACCCCATGCTTATCCCTTCATTTTGGATCTTTTTACGGATGGTTTTGATAAAACATTCTGAGTACAATACTTTTTTTTAAAGGTACAATTAAAAACAAGTTATATTTAAACTTAATATTCATTTAGGCAATGTTAGGATTTTAAATTTGGCAGAACAGGGCTGTGTGTGCAGAAATCCAGGGGCTAATCTGAGCCCAAACTAGCAAACCTTCAGCATCTCCAGCACCAATAGAAATTCTTGATAGATATCTTGATGCTATACAAATGGCAAGAAAGCTCTTTTCTTATACAGTTGTAGTTCACTGAGTCTTTGTCCCACTCCAAGACTCCAATTAGATGCTATTAAATCTGATTTGTTCTGATGATGACGATAATGGTAGAATGTTATTCATTCATTCACTGATTTTGCTTCTGATTTTCCTGGTGGAGCTCACAGAGGCACCAGGCTAAGAAGGTCAACCCAGATGTCTCTTTCCCCTGTACCGATTCCAGACTTTCCCAAGGAAACTGTTGATATAATCTCTCTAGAGGGGCCGAGGTCTGCCCCAGGGTGAAGTGGAGGAATTAGCCCAGTCCAATGGGACATGCCTCATACAGCTCTGGTGGGAGCCAACCATGGGGCATCTTTATAAGGTGCCCAAATCACCCTAACCTCAGAGGAGCAGCAGCTCTATTCTGACATTGTCTCATATTGCCAAGCCCATGAAAAGCAAGTGCAACCCTGTAACCCTGCAGAAGAACGTCATTTCCACCACTTCACTTGCAACCTTATTATTTCAGGTCACTCCCCACAGCTTGGGACCATAAGTGAGGATGGATGTGGAGTGACTGGCAAACTGTCCTTTGTCAAGTCAAGTCAAGTCAAGTCAAGTCTGCAACTGAGCTCCTACTTCACCACCTCAGACCAATACAGCAACTGTATCACTTCTGCCGTTGACCTGATGTGTTATTGAAGAACGTTCTGTATATAAATGTGTTATATTTCCTTTTCAGACACTTCCAAAATTCTCGAAGACGTCAGTCGCTCCATTTCCATAATGTTTCTAAGTAACAATAGTTCAACAGTACAACTAACAGAGAAGTGGAAGTGCTACATCACGCACTTCATTCGATTAAGTAATCTCAGGAAACATGTTAGTTTTGTGGGGAGAATCACTAAAAACACTTCGGTAATCGATGTAATCTCCAAATAAACGTTGAGTCTGGAAGTGTGTAAAGACAAGACTGGCAGAGAGTTTATTATCTGCATCTCTGAGTCTGGCACCAAATCAAAGAGCATGAACCTACTCTGTGGAGGCGAGTTCCTCGTAATTGTCCTTCAAGTGAAAATTCCAGAAAGATTTCAGAGTCTTTGTTGACACAAACAGTTCCACAGGCTGCAAACGTTATGGAGGACTTTAGGGAAAATTTTCCACTTTACAGCCATTCCACAATAACAGACGTTTAAAATGAACAAATGTGCTACAGGCTAATTTTAAATTTACAAGCTAAAGAATTCAGCTCCAATATTATTAGTGCCGTTCATAAATATGAACATGCAATCATGTTTTCAGCCCATCCGAGGACTCTACAGTCTGATTTTATTGTAATATTATCTTTCTTTAATCTCTCTTACTCTTACATGTAGAGTTACTACTTGCAAATTGTGGTATTTCTTGCTTGTTCAGCTTTTCAGGCATTTTTGCTTTTGTTTCTGATTTACGCAACATGTTTTCAACGGCTACTTCTAAAGAAAGGAGGTGTTGTTTTGAAGAGAGTTGTACAAAAGGCAGCATAACGTTAGTGCTACACACGTTATTGACTTTGGCCTTAAGTACTATTAGACCTAAGGATAATCACATTATTATAACTGACTTTGATACATCAGGTGTGGTGAAATGAGTGCAGATGGATGTCATTTGCATAGCTTTCATTGCAACCTTAATCTCAAGTTCAGAGCTCACTCTTCTACCTCACTCAATAGAGCATTAAAGGAGAACACAGATGCTTTCATTATGTCTCACAGCATGGCTAACGGGGACAAAGCAAGCTTTTGTTTAGTGATAAATAAGTAGATATCAAAGAGCTAGTCAAGAGAGTGCATAAGTGTAATGAAATAATACCAATGAGAAAAAAATTAAAAGCACCTTTATGCGTTCTCCCTCCCTTTGATGAAAAAAATCCTGTAAAAATTCATGAGTCATGATGTCAAGCCCTCAATTCTCCATCTTTCATCTCCTGTCTCTCATCTGTCATCGTCTTGTAAAAGACAAGCAGAGGTCGGCATGAGCAGGGGAAAAAGTGCAGGCGTCAGCAAAATGTTAGTGCATCGAGCATCAGGAGCCAGACCATGGGGACATTGATCAGTCTTAGCAGGTTGAATAGATTTGAGCTAAATATAGGCTTTTTCTTCAAGAATGTCAGACAGGACAACCAGCTCCGATGCCAAATCATGAATTTCCCACATCCAGCTTTTTATATTTATAGTGAACTCAGGTTAGCACACTATATACAGTTTTTGAATGATGGTGTTCACAATATTGAGTGCATCTTATAATAAACAGCATATATATATACACATACACACATATACACACACACACAAACACATACAGTCTTCTTCTTCTTCTTCTTTCGGCTTTTCCCTTCAGGGGTCGCCACAACGAATCATCACTCTCCACCTATCCCTATC
>CM074958.1:20103239-20114394 GCA_037577455.1 Pangasius macronema
GACTCCTGTCTCTTCCTCAGTGCCACTGTCTCTAAACCATACAGCATGGCCGCTCTCACCACTGTCTCGTTCACCTTTCCCTTGATTCTCGCTGATATTCTTCTATCACACAGAACTCCCGACACCTTTCTCCACCCATTACACACAAACACATACAGTACCTACTGCAAATCATTTTGTTCGAAATATAGCAAGCCGATCATTAACTATAAAGGTGTAGAATCGTCTGCACCAGTCATGAGCAATCTTTAAATCAAATCACAATCAGTTTAATGAATAGGAACCAAGCGTACTGTGATGTGAACCAAGGCTTCACCAGTTGAAAGAAAAGTTTGATAAACAGAACCAATAGTTTAGTAGCCAGAAGCCAGGGTCAACATATAATCAGAACCAAGGCCAAAGTTTTCCAGTCAGAACCAAGGGTTCACCAATTGGAATCCAATGGGTATGATTATGTATATATTTTGATAATATGCAGAAATAGTCATAACATGTAGTCTGTCTAATAAAATTCATAATATTTAATTCTGAATACACAATGTAAAAGTGAATCTCAATGCACAATATTTCTCATTTTGTGTATCTGGATTCCAACTGGTGAACTTTTCCATGCTGAACTGGATTCAGTTCAAATAAGCTATAAAATCAGCAGCTGGTTTCCAACCTAGAAAGGATTATCGTCTTACAAAGGATTTAACACAGAGCAATGCTGAATGAGCTTCAGTATAATTACAAGGGGCTGACACACTGCTGGAGATGTGTCCACCCTCTGTACAGTGGTGTCGGTAGTGTGTGATTTAAGATGCCAGGGAGACGGAGTGGCAATGAGTGCAGCTGTGTCTGAGCACCAGGAGGAAAGATCAGCTCTTATTTGGTGATAATTAAAAGCAGCAGGGAGTGATAGAAGAAGCAAGAGTCACGCACCAAAACTCTACTGAAAAACTGTAGCCAAAAATGGCCAAAAATAACGCCACCTGCTTCTGAGGGGTTTGATACACCAACTAAAAGCATGGCATCCTGCTAAACATGAAGACAACGTATCATTGCTTTCTATTTTATGGTATTTGTTTTAATTGTCAGGTTTTGTGGAGTAATGTCCTATTGAAAACACTGACATCAGTAATAAACTCTTTCATCGTTACCTTGGAGCTTTCCAATTATTAATAAGTAAGGAATAAAGCGCGATAGGGCATGCTGGGTGACAGGGTGGTGTAATGATTTACCACCAAAACCCGATTATTTTCCATTAACAGCACTTCCTGAAGTATCTCATTCCTCCAACTCTATACAATTATTCATTAAACAATGGCATGTCATACTTTTTGTACGCTTACAGTTATATTTCATGACGTGGAACGTCCAGGAAACAAGTTATTTCCTGTTATCACTTATGTTATAGCAGCTATAAACCATCATTCCCTTACCGGCATCTCTATTTTCTTTCTTTTAAAGATATGAAGACAATGAAAATTGCAGCTTGTTTCTGAGAAACTGGAAAACATTAGGTTACAGCTTTACCTCTGACTGTTCCAAAGTACTGACACAGCAGACTCCTTCCAAAAAAATGTTAAATAAAAGTCTCCCTCTGAAAACTTCTTCATATCAGCAATTACACATTGTTCACACATTCATATAAACCTCAAATAAATGCAGCTGCATTGCTGTCAGTGCTGCTTTTATAGAAAGTTAATCAACACCTTCTGAGCAATCAGAATTTAACACTGAAGTGGTATAAACAGTTTTCACATACATAACAATCTAAGCACATTATTACAATTTATGCAAAGTACTTTGTTCTTGAACCCGAAACCCAAAGGCTAGGTAACAAGCGACTTAAAGTCAAAGTTGGTTCTTAAACTTAAAGTGATCCGCAATAATTGTGCTAGAATATGCTTACCTATCTATACCTGGCTGCTTCCCCTCAGATACCAGACGTCTACACTAACCCTTACATCACCCGTCCCTCCTGAGAGCAGACATCTGCAGCCAAGTCACTACATGAACCCAAACTGAACTCGCTGCCTCATCTGGGTGTTCGTTTGAAAAAGCCTCAGAACAATGGGCAGCAGGAGAAATCTGGCAGTCTGGGAAAGAGATTGTAACTCAGGCTCGGTCTTTAATAATACGATAGGTGCCGATACGGTTGCTTGGAAAGCCTGAAGCTGAGGAAGTTATGTGTGGCATGCAGACACTGGAGAAACATTCTGCAAGAGAATAACATTTCAATCTTTAACTCTTTCTAGTGCTTTTTCAGAGCTTCCTGAGCATTGTCGCTTCGTCCCGGTAGACAGTCTTCCTCGTCCTGCTGTCCATCGGTAGACCGGGTCGAAGATGAGTCGTCCGAGTACGGAACACGGTGGGCCAAAATACACCTCATCGAGGTTTCAAGGACGGAAAAAGTACAAATGTACCGCTTTCTTACATCATTACATGAAAAAATATATATTCAGGAGCCTTCATTCATCCAGTCACATCAATATTTCTCAAAGGTAGTACACAAAAAGTTCTGAGGTGATGAGATTTTTCAGGGTTACGGCTCTGACTTTCAATTCCTATTGACCGTGAAGTCTCTCACAGCCTTCCCAAGCTCAGCATCATCACATGACCTTCCAGGAAAAACACAGCGACGTGTAGCAGTTATTCAACGTCAGATACATTTTTGTGACTAGACACCTTTTAATGGCCATGACGGTCACATAATAATAATAATAATAATAAGACCATAGAGATGACACAGCTGTGAGGTTAATCGTTGTAGGGAAAACCTCCTTGATCATCAATAACATCAACACATATTTGCTTTATCAATTTTCCTAGTCTTAGTTATTGAGAAGAGTCGCAGTATTTCACCTATAGCAGGTAGCGGAAGAAAAAAACAACAATAAAAACAACAAATGAAACTGCCAAATGATATTTGTTATAGCTCTTCTCCATTACAAGTCACGTTAAGACAATGAATCAAACCTGACAATGAATTTACAGGAATATTTGACTGTTATAACCATTTTTGACCATTTTACAGCTCTAATAGAAATAAAAGCTAAAAAGAAAAAAAAACTTAAATATAGATATTGAAATACAGGCAAATTCATTGTCATTTTTTTCCCTGTGCTCACAGCTTTAAACTCCAGTAAGATGTTGTACCACTGGGGAATCTTGGCCAATTAGTGAAGAAAATCCATCCTGATCCAATCATCAATTGTAAAACCTACTCTACTTTGTCGTCTATTGACGATATGAGGGCGAACTTTGAGACAAAAGGACTAGCATGTAATTAGTGTTGTGTGTGTGTGTGTGTGTCTTCTTAATCAGTGGGCAAATATGGACTCTCACAAGACTAACAGTAATAACAGCCAGTTCCTCTGTATCCCTACATCCCACTTACAGCAACAAATACGAGTCCACGCAGATTAATGAAGACTCGCAGTTTCCTTAACAATAAACACTGATTATTTTTAAAGCCAGAAAAGACAGGGTCTGACTGTTATTATTTTGCTCAAAAATACTTTAGCTCATTTGGAAATAAACCTCCTTTGTCCTGAAGACTTTCCTGTGGTGGAAAACCTACTGTTACAAAGCTCTGACACTGGAGGCTCCTTCCAAAAATGTGAAATAAACAACCCCTTACAGAAATCTTACCATATCAACACATGATTTAGCCTGTTTAGCCTGCGTAGGTTGTTACTATAGTAACGATAATGTGTTAGAATGAGTGCATTAATATAAACCTGTGATTTGCAGCTGTACTACTGATAGAGCTGCTATTATAGAAAATTACTTAAATTCTGACCAATCAGAATCCAGAATTCAACAACAGGGATGTATAATAAGAGTCAAAAGCCATATGTTGTTATGTACAGAGAAAACAGGACTTGGCAATGTCAGGATTGTGTTGTCTTAGTCACTAAACGTCAATATCCATCCCAAAAAAACAGAAAGGTTGGGTTTTGTGAAGAGACTATAGATACCTCTCTCTGAGCAAAAGGTCACATGGAAATCAGGTCAAAGGCTATACATGCCTTTCACAATAATACACACTCAAGACATTCCAGACACTGGTTAACCCTTTATAAGAAGACAGAGCTCTAAAGAGACTGTCCTTACAGCCAGTTTGGAGATCCACCATGTCACCATGTGTAATCTGCATTTGACCAGTTAGAATTTAGAGCATCATTATAAGAACCCTAATGGTCAGGGCTTATCACTATGGCTAAATCCTGAATGGCTCCGTACTGGACAATGGGTGCACTAGGCATGCTCAAAAATACCTTGTAACTACACTTATTGACCATTTTATTAGGTCCATCTCCAATACACCATTTAGCCATAACATTAAAAACCACTGGCAAGTGAAGTCAATAACATTGATTATCTTGTTACCAAAGCACCTGTCAAGGGGTGGGGTATATTAGGCAGCAAGTGAACAGTCATTCAAGCTGATGTGTTGGAAGCAGGGCAAATGGGCAAGTGTAAGGATATGAGCAACTTTGATTGGCTAGATGACTGGGTCAGAGCATCTCCAAAACTGCAGGGTCTTGTGGGGTGTTCCTGGTATGCAGTGGTTAGTACCTACCAAAGATGGTCCAAGTGTGGATGTTCTGTGTGGATCGCCTACTAAATTGCAGACCAAATAGACCCCTCCATGGCAACAGTATTCCCTAATGGCAGAGGCCTCTTTCAGCAGGATAATGCGCTCTGCCACACTGCAAAAATTGTTAAAGAATGGTTTGAGAAACATGACAAAGAGTTCAATGTGTTGACTTGGCCTCCAAATTCCCCAGATCTCAGTCCGATCGAGCATCTGTGGGATGTGCTGGACAAACAAGTCCTATCCATGGAGGCCCCACCTTGCAACTTACAGGACTTAAAGGATCTGCTGCTAACTTCTTGGCGCCAGATACCACAGCACACCTTCACAGGTCTTGTGGAGTCCATGACTCGACAGGTCAGAGCTGTTTTGGCAGCACAAGGTGGACCTACACAATATTAGGCAGGTGGTTTTAATGTTATTGCTGATTGGTACACAGTCAGCTCATGAATTACTGGCAACTTTGGTATGCATGAGTAATTAGTGGTCACTAGAAATTTGGGAGAAATATAATCTGGAGGTTGTGACCCCCCATATAAAGCAATAAAAATGGACAATTTTCTCGGTTCATTTAGCCCCATTAATCCCTCAGCCATACTGAAAGTCTTTGACTCAGTGAAAATACCAATCGTTGGGGTTACACAGCATCCATAATGTCCATTTGTTGTTCTGCCCAACATGTTTACTGTAACTGAAGTAAATTTGTTTTTAAGATAATAAAAATACATTATAATAATAATAAAAATTATAATATATTTTTAACAAAAACACATCACAGTTATTATCTGTGCATTTTGCACTTTGTGCTACCTCCCTTTGCCACCATTCAAGCACTTAGCCATCTATAATGCATAATGAGATTAAAGAATACAGAGCAAGCAATTTGAGACCACTCCTCAATATAAAAACTCTCCACATTCTCCAGGGCCCGTTCTTGTGCACTCTCCTCATTCTCACACCACTTAGGTTTAGGTCCAGGGATTGGGATGGACATGTCAAAAACTTGATTATGTGGTCATTTAACCATTTTTATTTGAATTTGGATGTATACTATAGATCAGTGGTCACTGTTCCTGACCAACCCTGTTCCTTGAGATCTACCTTCCTGAAGACTTTAGCTCCAACCGTAATCGTGCCCACCTGACCATCTAACAATTGCCTTGAGAAGTTCTTGATCAACTAAAACAGGTGTATTACACTTTGGTTGGAGATGAAACCTGCAGGAAGGAAGATCTCAGGGAAGAGGGTTGGTGACCACTGCTATAGATCATTGTCTTTCAGGAAGATCCAAGCATGACTGAGTTGTAACCTCTTGGCAGAGGTAGCTATATTTTCCTTTAAATCTCTTGGAACCTCATGGAGTCCATGATGCCTGGTGGAGTCTTTTCTGAGTAACAATCCTTATTTCCGTGTTTCTTGCCACAAAGTGCTATTTTTGTCTCATCAGACCAGACAACCCGGTTTCAATCAAAGTTCCAGTAAGAATCTGAAGACTGAGTGATTATGTTTGTGGTTAGATGAAAGAAAAGACATTTTCTCTGGCGCACCTTCCAAAGAGTTTGTTGGCATGAACGTGGTCTAATTGTAGGTTCAGAGAATTCAGTAACCCCCTAGATAATACCACTTTCTGCATGTCTTATAGGGAAATGTACTACTGCAGGGTTCTACATAGAATCTTTAAGGGTTTGCCCAATGAACAAAACCTTAATACTTCCAGATTTAAGCTTTTCTCCCAGCCACTGACATTTACGGTAATTTATATCTGGTCTGTGGTGGTTGTATGGTGGTCTAATTCCATTCATGTTTGGGACAGAGGGGCAGAAAAACAAATACATAGCTCTAAATCATCTCCAGTCAGTAACTATACACCACCAGCATGACCTTTATGGTTGGTGTACGTGCTAATGAGTGTAGCTACAATGTAGGTGCAGCTAATAAAGTAGCAAGTCAATGTTTTAAAGGGAAAAAAAAATCCAACCTCAATGACTTGCGTATCAATATTTATAATCAATATGTGACCTTCAATTGTGCAACAGATTTATTTTATAATTAAGTTCTGAGTTAATTTTTTTGGTCTAAACTTCTTTCACTGAGATGTTTTCACTTTAGTTATCAGTTTCCTACATTACCCACAGTGCTGTTCAACCACCTGCTGATAATGGTGCAGTGGGATTGAACCCTCAATCCATCTCAACATAAAGACAGTGATGCAGCGGCGCTTTAGTCCTTTAGTCTGTCTGGCTCTCTCAGCTCCTCAACTGTACACTCTGCTTCAAAAGCGTCAACTTTCATACTAATGCCACCATCAACACCATCACACTCATCATCTCGCAGATCGCTAACTAGCTGACCTGGTTCTCTGCCATAACTCGGCACAACCGTGTCGTATAGCCGCATTGCATTCTGGGACTTTGAGTCCAACGTTTGCACCAACACCACCAGCCACTACATCTACGTTGCATTTCTCACTGATATGAAATTAAATGTCGTTGGAAAATGTTGAACGAGAAGAGAAGCTCTTGCTCTTTTTTCTTCCGTGACATCAGCACATCGTACAAGCACAAACTTAAATAATACAGAAACTTAAAAAAAAAATACAGCCCCAGACAACAGATCAGCACCAGATCCAATAAACACATAAGAAATCTTTAAATGTAAACATATTTCATGTGTTTCAGGGTGGAGTTTTCCTTGAAGTAGTCTGTGTATGCAGGGAGGAGACTCCAAATAGCTTTCTGTGGAACTAGAAAGTAGAGGTCCTACTTCATACCCTACAGTGAGGGTATATAAGGGGGCAGGATGATGGGGTGATTTGGGATGGAGCCGCTATCAGAGGGCGTTTCCGGTGTGCTCAGGAGAAGTGATACAGCAGGATCATTCACAAAATCTCCTCCATATGAACTGGGTTCATTCATGAACCGACCTGAACTGTTCATTAAACCCATTTAATAATAATAATAATAATAATAATAATAATAATAATAATAATAATAATATGAAAGAGCAGACATTTCTGAGAGTTAACTGGAGCATTTAAGAGTTTAGTTTCTCATCATGCAGCACTAAACAAGACAGTCTGGTATATCTTTTGCATATTATACATCAAATAAAGTATAAAGGTATGATTGATGTCCTCACCTTTCCCTTCCACTCCTCTGCTGTAGGCTCTCCAGCCAGGTGAAGCGCCTGCGCTGTGCGTTTCCTCCTCACACCACTCTTTTACACAAATATAAGCTACACAAGTGCTCTAGAAAACCTAACAGACTGCAAAAGAGGGCTCACGTCAGACAATAAGAAAAGAAACCAGTGTAAATAGTCCGGGGAGCTTGTTTTATTTGCGCCTGCAGATCCACCTCCCCTGCGCTCCTGCGCTGTCAGCGTGTTGTGTTAGGACTGGAGCTTCTTCCTCAGCCATAGTAACCCATAGTAGTAGGTAATGGGCGGGGCTTCTGTTAAATAGGCAGGGATTAACATGGTGTTGTCCAATCGGAATCCTTGTTGTGTCAGTAATGGGCGGGGTTTGGGATTTAGTTGTCCAATTGTGCTCTCTGGTGACGGAGCATCAGTGGAAAGGAATCAGAAGGAGAAGCTCTGGAGGTGATTTTAAATCCAAAGAATTTGTAAAGTTTTTTATGAAAGAAATGAAATTATAAATTTATATAAAATCACCATCCACAAACAAAACTAAGTCTGCTCAGAGTATAATGTTTTTTTTTTTGTTGTTGTTTAAGTAATTAGTAAGCTTGTTTGTTTATTTATTTATGTATTCTCCTTTTTATAATTAATTATAATTAATATATTTTGAATTTTATATATGTTTGAGTTTTATTAAAGGAATGCATCACTCTGCTTAAATGTAATATTTAAAAAAAAAAATTCAAAAGGTGATTTTAAATCCAGATCTTATTTTAATTATTATAGTTAAATATTCTTTCCAATATTTGTAGTCATTGTCATAGATTTAAAAATAAATTAATTAAGGATTATATGTTGTTTTATCAGCAATACATTGGCTGTTGTGGTTATTATTATTATTATTATTATTATTATTATTATTATTATTATTATTATTATTATTATTATTTCATTCATTCATCATCAGTAACGACTTCATCCTGGTCAGAGTGGAGGTGGATCCAGAGTCTATCCCAGGAAAACTGGGCGCTATTTGGGAACACGCCCTGGATGGATCAACACAATCCAACACAAGGTACCATGCACACACACACACGCATCCACACACTCATTCAGACAACTGGAGAACCCGCAGGAAATCCATGCATGCGAAACACCACACAGACGGGAACCTGAGCTCAGGATCGAATATGATATGCTCAAGATCGAATCAATATGGGTGTGTTAGAGCAGGGAAATGACCAAGTATCCGTCAGTGCAGAACCAGTGAAGAAGTCCAGGGGGTGGGGTCAGACCTGATCCAGTTCCTCCTACCTGCCAGCCTAAGGGGTGGAGACAAGTCAGTGTGTTCCAGGCTGGATTAGAGTGTTGTTGATAAGTTGCCGAGAGTCTTATGGGGTTTAGGGGTTAGGATTAGGGTTATAGGAGGTCCAGCTCCACCCCTTGGACTTTTGGTCCCACAGTTGAGAGCCACTGAATTCTATTTTGTTCATCTCAAGAGATTTCACACACTGGCAGCCTGTATCACCATTATCACCACATGTCCTGTGACATTTCAGGTCTTGCTGTGATAAAGAGGACCCCTACTCGCCACTACAGTGAGCACTTAATACCAGAGCCCAGCTGCTCTGTCAACTGTGAACTTCCCTTCTGGATAATCAGGAACAGCGGGGGGAAACAGTAGGACACGGGGTGGAATATTTGGGATTACAGAGTTGAGGAAACAACATTGGGAGCCATATGGTTATATGACATTCAGAAGATGACAGTGAGCCTCATTTATCAAGCTGGGTACTAATGCATTTAGCCATAAATCATTGTCCATGATTGAAGAATTCATGAAAATTTAGAAAAACATTCATATCCTACGAGAGCTCCTGAGCTTTTGTAGGACAGAAGAGCACAAAAATGGGCATAAAGCATGTGTGTTGTAAAGATTACATGTAGATTACATGTAGAGTAGATGTAAGATTCTATAGATTTTACAATACCTCACAATAAATTTCAGTCTAAGGTCCACATTTGCTTTCTAGAAATAAAATACAGACTTGACCCATTCTGGATGTGGTCAATTAAACAATATCACACACTTTATCCAGCAATAAACTGGCAGGTGAAAATCCTTAATGCATAATCATTGATGGTTTTCTGAGTAGTTAACATCTGTGTAGTTACTCAATGCTTTGTACAGCACTCTTGTCATTTGCTATTTGCACTGTGTGTTATCTTGGTATAGGGACATAGTGCATGGTTCTCCAGCCATCGTATTTCATCCACAGTTAATATACTGAGGCTACAAGTTTATATATTGAAGCTACAACATAATACATTGAGGCCAGGAGTTAATATTTCAAAGCCACAAACTAGGCCATAAGTATCTCATGGCCACTAATTATTATGTTGTGGCTACAAGATACCAAATTCATGGCCACGAATTGTGTAACCTAAGCCTTAAGACTTAATATGCAATAGGGATATCAGACTATTTGGTGAGAATGGACAAAAAGCTCTACTGGCTTTGAGAATTAGCTTAAGGAGGTGAGGTATATCCAGGTTGCAATGCCTGTGACTGCAGTATGTTTTCCTGCACCATTCCAAGAACTAACGTGTGGCCTAAATGTATTAATTCATGGCCACACCATATGAAAAATGAACCAACATGTCGGTGTGACAATAAGAAAATCACGTGTATGCCTTTTATAAACTCTTTGCATAATTGGGGCTACAAATTGACACTGGCAGGGCTGGCCTACTCTGTGTCCACACACAAGTCTGGGCTGATGTCTCAACAATCTGTGTACCAATGTTGCCATCTAGTGATGATTCACATAAAGAAAAACCTTTCCACCAGTTGAGTAAATTTGCCTCCCACCACTAGAGGACAGTGCAGTCCACTATAAAAGATACAGTACATGCAATAAGTAAATGAGTACATAATTAAATAGCATTGCATTGCACATACAACTACACAATATCTGCACTTTATTCCACATACAGCTCATATTAATATATAATAATATATATATAAAATCATTGACATGGTGAAGTTTAGTTTCGAAGATCTATTTAAAAATTCTCGAAGGAGTCTCCAGTGTCAGCACTGTGTAACTTTAAGTTATTAAGTTATCCACCATGGCAAAGTTTTTAGGATGGAGGACTTCAGATTAACATGACAAGCTGCACTTTTTTGTGTTTTTAGCTTCAAGAGAGAGGAAAATATAAAGGCTGGTGTGGAAATGACTGTTTATAGCTGCTATAGTGTAAGTGATAACAATCTAGCCATGGGGGTCACAGTCCAGTGACTTCTGTACCGGTCCCAAGCCCGGATAAATAGAGAGGGTCGCATCAGGAAGGACATCCGGTGTAAAACGTTGCCAAATTTAATCATGCGAATCGTCAGTACTCTGAATTTCATACCGGATCGGTCGAGGC
>CM074958.1:20125680-20142055 GCA_037577455.1 Pangasius macronema
TCTAAAGCCCTTTTCAGCCTTTACAGCCGTAAACATTTTAGTAATCAGGTAACTATATGATGAGCTTCTCAGTTAAACGTTACAGCTGGCCTATTAAAGTCATTAGACCATAGCTGTGAACTGAGCTGTGGTGTTCACAGAATTGTTGAAAGAATTGTTGAATTTTTATGCACTTTTTATGTCTTTGTAGTTTGAGTGTAGTGGCTCCAGCACTTCGTGATGAATTTACTGAATGAAATAAACTATATTGTGATATGTTGTCTTAGAAATAAATAAAATGTATTGAAATATTCAATTAGTTGTCAGTTTATTCATTCGTAGACTGTCATACCTAATAAAACGGCAACTTTTCTGTGCATTCATACCCACAGCATAATAACAAGAACCTTGCGACTCAATGAATAGTCAATATAATGCACTATTTTGTAATATAATTCGGACGGTTAAATGTCACATTGCTAGTTAACTACATTTTGTCACATTTTCTTAGATTCGATGTTGGAAAATGGGCTGAATGGCACCGCAGTCTGTGACTCACCTTAATAAATCAGGGCTCTTGTGTTCAGTGCGAAAGTGTCAACCCCAAAATGTCATGATCTGCCGTTCAAGCACCATGTAGGATGTTCCTTTATCTTCTTCCTTCTCTCCATTGCCAGAATGATGGACTAGTGTATTGCAGTTATACTGTACATCAGGTGGCTCTGTCATGAGCTTTATATATTTAAGATATGTAATATATTTAATACGATTTAATAGGCCAAGCAACTAAAACAGCTTTATTTTACAAATATATATGAATAAGTATAAATGCAGTGTTGGATAATGGGATCATGAAGAAAACATTCAGACAGAATAAACAGAAAGAAGAACAGATTAATTACAGTATTAAGATCTTACCTCATATGCGTATGGATTTAAAAAAACAACCATCTGTTGTTCCAGAGGTTTTATTTGCTCATCTTGGTTCTATGTAAAGCTATGTCTTTTTACATACTGGGTTCTGCTTTCTAGTGATTTGGTTAGATTTTTTTTTGTCTTCTTGTTTTGTTAATGTGAACATGACTCTTAATAACTCTTGCTTATTAAACCATTTTTCCATAATGCCTTTAAAAAAAAGTTGAGCTGAATATATCAGTAAGGAATTAAATCCTAGGTAAAGATATTAGCTAAACCTTTGGCCAATTTGATTACGCAATCGTCATCTTTTTACTTTAGGGACACACACACACACACACACACACAAAACAACAGCAACCAAAAATACAGTGATATTAATCAATTAGCATAAATGACTTTCATAACAGTGAGATCTGGATGACGATGGACAAAAACCTGAGTGAAAATGAAGAAAGTGATGAAAATGAGAAAAGAGCCACTTGGTGGCCAAAGCAAATGGCCCGTGCTTGCAGTTCATCCTGAGCAAGAACACACTCTCTCTGATCAGCCGTTTCCTCATCTCTCATTTCATTAGTGTGCTGCTCTTTCTGCTGTGCTGGCCAGAGGCAGATTAGACAGACGAGGGTCAATCCTATTAAAGAAGTCTCTGTAAGCTGCAGCGATCACAGACGGATACACACTCACACACTCCTATGGGTCTCTGCCATCCATCCTATACTCTTCCTCCTTCGTCTTTGTACCTGTGTCTTCCTACTTTGCGTTCAGATTTTGGGCTTGTCCACTTGTCTGTTTGCCTTCCGGAAAATCGCCTTGATCTCTTCTGTCACCATTTCCTGCCAGTTATCCCTAAAATGGGAGTTAAACATTAAACATTCGAGGGATTTCCATCTTAATTTAAACAAAAACCTGCAACTACACCAACTGTTTGTGAATGAAACTCTGACATGTACAATATTTGCAAGTTACAGAGTGTGAAAGTTTGCATCCCCTTGGGTGCTCTGTGTCGAAATCTTAGCTCAAAACTTTGGATCCCCATTCAACATCTCTTATCTTATCAAGGAGCTTAATAACTCAAAACATTCAAAATAAAAGTTAATGGGAATCCAGAAAGCTTCTTTTTCTCACCACCTAAATGAGAAATATCTTACCTATGTTTAGAGTGAACATTACTATCAAATATCAATATTCCAGCATGCAGTTTGTGTAGTTTATGTTACCTGTTATAATGATTGAACATCTGAAGAAAGGGTATGCAAACTTTTGCACTTGACCGCACATCACATCAAAAGAAACTAAACTAAAACATGTATACTGCTAAAACAAGAATGATTGTCAGGCAAATGAATAGACGACTACGCCAACGATTTCACAAAATAACTGTCACACAAAAACGTCTTTAACACCGAACGTCGTTAACACCACACATCACGATACAGCACGGCATGCGAGGCGCTACCTCCTTGCTTTCTGACTCAGACATTCAAGCCTTTTTCTCAGCTTTCTTTTTCTTGTAAGCAGCAATGTCTTCAGCACTCAAACCATGGTTGTCCCTGGTGCACAAAGTTTTACCATCCAATTCAGAGTAAGTGTAAAGTAAAGATTACATCAATTAATTCCAGAAAAAAAAAAACAAAAACATGCATCTATGATTACAGTGTAGTATTTTATACAGTACATATAAATATTCTCAGTTAAAGTCATACTAGTGTTCATGTCAAATGGATAAATCATCATCTTACCCTGCTTTGATCTCAGGAGGCTTCGGTAAAGGCTTTGTAAAGTTCGATTTCCCAACAAGCCAGTATGTTTCTTCGATTCCTTTACCCTGATACATCATACATCAAATCCAACAAGATGCAATGAGGGAGAGTTTTAGTCCTAATCACACATTTTCAATGCGCTGTTTCTGACTTTATTTAATTGTACTCAGGACATTAATTGTGCTGCTCAACCCTTCCAAATGACAGCACGTATAGAAAACAATCTGGACCACACTGTTGTTGCATTACACTAGTGAGACCATTGCAGATGAAGGGAACTCGCTGGTAAGACTACGTGAACTGAATCAAAAGGATTTGTACCTTTAACTCTGTCTTTCCTCTAACTTCTATCAGGTAGCCCTCATTCAATGACTGGAGAATCTTCACAGTGCTTATGTTCACATGAATTCTATAAGCTGCAAGAAAATCCAATCCAAACGTGAAATCCTGATTGTTAAGAGCATGTCCGTACAACATCATCATCTTATACCACAGCAACGGGTCAGAAGGTGTCACCGGGACTTGTATGACACTTGCACAGTCTAAGATTATTAATAAACAGATTAAAACATGTTATGTAGCTAACAAAATTGTATAATGAAGTTTTTTTTTTACATGAAGATGTTTATTTTACATTTATGGAAGGAGTCTCCAGTGTCAGCGCTTTGTAACAGTCAGTGACGTTTCCAGGGCAGAGGAGTAATATGACAAACTGTGCGCTTTTATCTTACTCACTTCAAGAGAGAGAGAAAAGAGAGGCTGGTGATGGAACGACTGTTTGTAGCTTCAATAACGCAGGGATAACTAGCTATACAACAGCTAGCTACGGTCTACTAATTTGCTTGGTCAAGCAGCGTTCTAAGAGTGTCTATATGTCCTATAACATCACTCCGCTCATCTGTGTTCGCCACGTAAGGTTCCACTTTCTAGTTTGAAACGGTTACTACAGTAGAGTTAGCGATATCATCAGCAGACATGGCAAACGATACTTTTGCCTTAAGATATGAAAGCCGGTCAGTTAAAGATGAAAAGGAAGAAGGGATGCCAAGTTTACCAGAAGCACCTACAAGGTTGCGTCATTATCATTCTTTAATTAATTTAAACACCGTAATCTAAATTGCTGTGGTATAAGAGGAATAAAACACTTTGAGTTGTGCTGTTCTTAGAAAATAAATTAAACAGTAATTCTGTTTGCAATTACACTATCCCATCATTGATTCTTTCCTATAGTGACATGTACTGAAATGTTTTCTTCATTACTTGGTATCTAGTTTGCATGCAAAATCTGGATGTCATTTATCAGAACAGGATAGAACAAAATTTTTGGGGTTACTCACGCAGTCCCGTAGATTCCATACGAGAGGCGGTGTTGACGGTATCACCAAAAAGGCAGTATCTAGGCATTGTTAGACCCACTACTCCAGCAACACATGACCCTACACAGAGACAGTGCACTTCACACTGCAGAACACGTAAATGCTCTTCAGTTTGTTCCTCTGATTAACCGTTTATTTCCAAGTCTCACCCTTGCTTCAGTGGATAACCTCATCTGGATACTGTAAAAGCTGCTGCTGTAATTATAGACTAATTATAAGGCTGTCCTGTGCTCATCCTGGGAATCTTATTGACAGTCGGCTCATATAGAACGATCTATTAACACATTTAGTACTTTTTGTCTTTTATTTACCCTCATTTATCCATTATGTCTGTATCTATGGTCTTTGGCATCATGAAACTTTTTAGTTCAAGTCAGGAGGTATGAATTAACACGAAACCATTGGAGTAAGGATGCTAAGATAGTATTGTAAATAGACAGATGATGTCACAGACATCTCTCTATGTTGAGGTAGTTTAATTTTTTTTTTTAGAATAGCTTCATTTATAACGCTTGTATATATTATTTGCTACTGTAGGCCAAAGCACATCCAATATGAATGCATTTTTTCCAAAGTATGAAAACAAAAGATATATTTTATTGGTTTGGTTGGAGCATTGAATCAAAGCAAATAAAAGTATCTTGTTGTCCAAATGGAAGGAACTCAGTCTGCCAATATACTGTAGACTCTGTAATTTACAAGGCCTTAACAAGACCTTAGGGTTCAAGGAAAGTTTAATTGCCTCACAACTTGACAAATAACCTTGACATACTGTTACGAGACAGTCCAGTGAACTGGATGGCTGTAAACGTAGACAGCTATTCAGGTTCAAACGGCAGTCACCTACCTGAGTGAATGCCTATTCTTATCCTGACTGGAACGTCTGGCATGTGACGCATTTTAAAAGATCCCACAGAGCTCAGGATGTTCAGGGACATGTTGGCAATCTCAGCTGCATGCTTATTGCCATTCCTCTTTGGCAGTCCCGAGGCCACCATGTAGGCATCTCCAATGGTTTCCACCTACCAGGAAAAAAAAATTGTTTCCTAGGTTGCTTGGTATGAATAGATTAAAATGCCTATGAACATGTACTTTTAAACCATTTGTTCAGAAACTGTGGGAAATAGGCTAGGAACATCTGCTGTGCTAATATGCTGTACTATTCCTATAGGTTATTGGCATAATACACATAGGGGACATATCAGAATGGTAAATTCAGAAAAAGCCTGGGTTAACTGACATTACTTGCTGCAAATATAAAGCTTAGTAACCTTAGCATATAACTAACTGGTGGTAGTAAACTACCTTGGATTGGTAACAAATAGTTGCAAAATGGATTCATCAATCTTTATTTGCTATGCAACATTCACAGTGAGTTTTTTAATAGTTGTTGAACTTGTGAAAATATACACCATCACAAATTTTTGCCACTAACAAACTAGCTAAATTCCATAGCTAGCTTAGCTTGCAGAATCTGTAATTCTGTTTTAGTTACCAACCTTATAGGTTTAAGACATTGAGCCTTTTTCAAACTAAGTTCATATGTAAAAGTCTCCAAGTATATATTTAATACTATTAAATAATAGTACAAAACGTATTACATCTAAAAAAAAGTGTTAAACCAGAATCAGACATAAATTATAGTTCAATAGTCCTTTCAAATACTACCTAAATAGATTCATCCATACTGAGTTTACCTTGTATACATCATGGTTAGACAACACTGCATCGAATAGTGTATAGAGGTCATTGAGCAGATCCACAACCTCGATTGGATCGCTGAGTGAGGAGATTGTTGTGAAGCCCACTATGTCACTGAAGTAGATGGTAACCTGGTCAAAGTACTCCGGCTCAACAGAGGCACCTGTTTTCAATGCCTCAGCCACAGATCTGAAACATGCCAGGCTTCTTGATTAAGGTGACTAGAACAGGTGATTTCAGAAAAGTTTAAGATACAAAAATTGTATTGTAAAAGCACTGGTACTATTCACTATGTGTGCATACTTACCCCAAAATACCTAACATCTTTCAACTATTTCTTCTATCCACACACAAAAGCATGCTAGTTATATACAGTATGTAACTGTGTGTAAGTAAGTAAGTGTGGTTCTGTGGACTCTAGATAACTGTGAGGAGGGTTGGTGAGAATAATCTAGACACCTTCTTCTGCTTCAGACCTTCCAGCAAAGTCAGTATTTCCTATAAATATTGCTGTCAAACAGTCATCCTTTCCTGGAACCTCCTTGAGTTCTCACTTGATCAGCACTGATTCAGAATGACAGGCAGCCCTGGTACTAATCTAAGTTGCACAGAACCACAGTTATATATGTAGTTAACATTCTGTTTCACCCCTCCTAACTGCCAGTGGTTGTGAGAATCACTGCAGTAGAGTACAGTATGCAATGCCAGGAGAAAGAATCCTGGCCATCTCAGGGGGATGAGCAGTACTCTGAATCCTGTGTGGCAGAGGAGGAAAGAGGTGGCCAGTCAAAGGGGAGTGCAATTTCTCCCAGTGGGCTGTTTATCTCCAGAAAGGAAACCCACAATTGGCAATATGTTGGTTTGGAATTGGTGAGTATGCCTAAATCTTTACCTTGATAAGTTGATTGTAGTGATACTAACCATGGATAAGTCCACATGTGGAGCTTCTGTGCAATACAGAGGGAGATGAGCAACTTTATGCAGTCTTAATGATTGATATTTGACTATTACTATGTTGGCCAAGCAGACCAAAAATATGACAATATCTCTGAACCAGTTAAAAAAACCAACTGGTTGTTGTATTCTAATCTCACACATGAAAACTAGAGCTTGTGCTGCTTGCGCTAAGATGAAGATTTGTAGTATTTAGTAGTATATTGAAAATATACTTCTGAAAATGTCATAGTTCCAGCAAACCAAGTGGCCTACTGCTGTTGCCATCAACAATCAATGTGTGAAGGTAGGGTGGAAAATGTGCTCAAATAGGGAAACAGTGACCTAGGAACCAGTCATCAAGTACGACAATATCCTGATACCCCAGGTATCGGGATCAGGGAAATCTCAAATCTCAAAAACACCCATGGTGCTAAAGAGAGGCCACAGGGTAGACCTGGTAAAGGTTCTTTTTTAAGTAAAAGGTGCCTTTTTTTAAGCCAAATGTTCTGGGGCAATATTTTTACTGACATGAACCAGTTCTGCATGGCACGACTTTCTTGAGAGGTCCCAATAAGCATGCAGATGGACACAAGAAGGTATCCAGGTGATTCTCACCATCCCTGGTCTTTAGGAGGGGTAAAACAGAACCAGCTACATTTATGAAAAAATGAAGGGCACGTCTTTTTATTGGAACATCACATCTTATATATTTAATACATTCTTACGGCGGGAGCATTTCAGCCAGGAGTTTCTCTGTCCGCTGTTTCTCTATCTCCAACTCCTCTGTCCTCTCCCTAATTAGATCTTCAAGGTTTGAGGAGTACTGTTCCAGCATGCGCAACATAGAGTCTATGATGTTGGTCTTCTTGCCTTTGTTTATAAGTTTGAACTGTAAAAGAAGTAAGAAAAAAATGAATATTGAATATGAATGTACCACTGAGAGATGAAGTATACAGCATTATGTGAATTATGCATCCAAAATTTCTTCCCAGTTTATTCCCATTTTTATCCATTCAAACTACCAACTATGCAGTAGGTCAGTGTGCTAAGAGGAGAACACAGCAGCTCAGCTTTTCCCACATAATCTGGCAGATGTCCAGATAGGCTGTTAAATCGCTTATATCCTCTGACACTGCACTCATGTGAAGCCCAGACTGCTGACCCTGTACTTACATTTCTATGAAGTACACTAGCTCAATAAACTGGCAATCTACCTGATCAAATATTTCGTCAAAGGTGGGTCTCCTGTCAGGCTGTTCACTCCAACACTGTTTCATCAGCTGGATGCACTCTAGTGGAGCCTGGTCTGGAGCAACTGTAGGCCTGCACATGGGGGGAGGTTTCTTCACCTTCCTAATGATCTCTGCAGATAGTACAAGATACAAGCTTAAAGGTTTTGTTATTATGGTGGCCAAGAGATGCAAGATGTTACCAACCAATGATCACAAGAGCAAACAAACTCTCAAACTCAAAATACCATCAGACAACACAAAACCAAGTACGTCAACACCAAATTATCACAATGCAAAACCAAATCCTTCAACACAATAAAATTAGCAAAACAACAATAAAAATGTTTTCACAGTGGAAATGGTTGGAAATGTTTCCTTTGAATTGTGATGTGTTCGTTCAACTAACCTTCAGGTGGTAGTCCGAGCATACAGTATGGAGCGCCACGGACGACCACCTCTTGGAGTATGATGGCAAAGCTGTACACATCACCTTTAAATGTCCCCTTTCGTGTGCTCTCAGGGTCTCTGAGAAGTTCAGGAGCTGTCCAGAAGAGATCTGAGAAACAAGGGCAGGCCTGAACCCATGCTTGTTGCCATGTGATGGTTTTGGATACTTAGTAAACTTTATTGGCAGGAAATTAAGCAGAATCATACCTTCTGGTGAATGTTCCTCCTTTGGAGATTTCTGGGATTCAAGAAGCTCATTGAAACCATAATCTGTGATTTTGAGCACAAATCTTCCATCCACCACACAGTTGCGTGACTTTAGTCGGCCATGAGGGAATTCTCGATGGTGAAGGTATTTCATTCCCTGTTTGAAACAGGACAAAATCCTTAGACTTTCTATCATGAATACGAACTTAACCAATCATAAGCTCCTATTCTCTGGTACACATTCTTTCATTAATAAGATGAAGTTTAGACACCTTGATGAGGTCCAACAGCAAGGAGGACTTAAACATCCAGTCTAGTTTAACGTCATCATTGCGCAGAAGGTCCTGTAAGCTTCCTCTTGAGCAGTGCTCTGTGACCACAGCAAACATGCCACAGTCACAGAAGAACCCAAGAAATGGGTTAACATTCTCATTCCTGAGATCCTTCATCTAAAGAAAAAAACAAATAAAAATAAATTTAAAAGCCTAGTGATTATTAGTGTTATCAGGTTTAGTGGCATTGTTGCAGATACCTTTGTAAATATTTTGGTGGTACTCTGCTTGACCTCCTTGAATTGACTCTTCTCAAACTTCTTGAGCCACACCCAGTCACCCTGTGAAAAAAGTCTTTATTATTAACTTTCTAACACAGTTTGAGAACCCAAAAAAAGAAATGCTTTTTTACTTATAGTGTCCCACCTCATAGACGGCCACGTTGGAGGTCTCATGAGTTGCTTCTGCCAAACTGTTGACCGAGTGTTCAGCCGACCTCATGCTCTTCTCATCAGCAATGCTTTTGGAGTCACTGAGTTCCTCCAGGGTGATTTTCTGACATGAAACATGAAAAGATAGAAGTTAAAGGAAAAATTCACCATGGGTTTACTTGCATATTAATCTTTATAATTAGCATGTGGTTTTCAGTGAAATTCAAGATTTATTTCATTACAAAGTTCTGAGTTGTTTTTAAAACTTTTTTCATCTCATATGTTGGCCTATTTTCACTTTTCACATTTTCATACATTGTCCACAATGCTGGTTGAATAACTGCTCATATTGATGCAATGGGATTTAGCCCTTGCTTCATCTCTATCTAAAGAGAGNGAAGAAGTTCTTACAACCTGGTTACAATCCACCAGTGCGAAGTGTGAATACTTGTAATATTTTCCCTGATCTTAAGACATACAGACATACATACATATATATACATACATATAATAAATACTAATAAAACAAGGGTGTCAGAACTGTGCAATGGTCAGTAAGTTTTCCACCATGTGAAATTCTTCAGAACAGAGAACTTTGCACTTTCTGGTTTCTCTGTAACATGACAAACTCCATTTTTTGCTTTATTGACTTCAAGAGAGGAAAAAATAGATGCTTGTGAGGGAACGATTCTTTTTTTATAGCTATANCTTCTTTCGGCTTTTCCCTTCAGGGATCGCCACAGCGAATCATCACTCTCCACCTATCCCTATCTTCTGCATCCTCATGACATGTTTGTTCATTAATAAATAAAAAAATGTAATAATTAGAAAGGTCTTGCTCTTCTCGTGGAAACCTGCTGCAGTTTTATATGCTTTACATTTTACAATTCAGACTCCAACCTAACGAAGTGTTAGATTATTAAACACTGATCAGACCTGCTGGAGAACCTGCCACACCATGCAGGTGGTGTCACGAGAGCCTGAGATGAGGTAGATACCGCACAGGTCCAAAGCCAGACACGTCACCACGTCTAAAAAACACACCGTGTCAGGAGAATATTTAATAACCGATTGAGATAGATTTAGAGCACATGCATTATTATTACACTGTACCCAAAACCAGTTTCAACAAATGCCAATTTGTATTTAGGATTTATTTTATTTGTATAAATGCTAATTAGGATCTGAAATATTTTCTTCTCTTTTTCTTAACCAGCTAGACATAATTTGAAAGACAGCTCTTGTGATTTAACATCACTAATATTCATGTCTATTCAGTGAGTCACTCATTTTACCACTTTTCAGATAACGGACAGCATAATTTCATGACACTGCACCTCTTCCGTCTGGATTTCTGGGTGTTTATGACTCATTGTGTGTGTCTGAATGTCTGGTTGTGTTTTCATGTCTCACCTATGTGACGGCAGATCCTGCCCACCAGTTTGGCCTTTGCCAGTGTGGTGACGCGAAGGCTACAGTCCCAGTGTCCTCCGCTGAACAGCAGGCGAGCGTCATTGGACACCACCAGCACCTGGGCCCCGATGTCCACCCCTGGGGAGAAGGGGCCACTCAGGAACCGATGTGTCCTTAATGTCACACACACAAACACACACACACACACATGTAAGTAAAATGCAAAACTGCTTCTGATGAAACAGTGAAAATGAAACAATGAGAATGTACAAAAATTTACTAGAACCCCTAAAAACAAATTATATTATCACCCATCACACAGAAATGGTTACAGGGACACAAAATCAGTGTTCTTAGTTTCTGGATTTGAACTGAAAACCTGTGGTCTGAATCGGAAAGGGAAGTCCACATGCACAAACCTAAGAACATAAAGGAAATTGAAATATTCTGCCTATAGGAGAGGCTCAAGTTCCCTCTACAAATGTCTTTGATCTTGGCAGAAACACTATAAGGTCAGATGTATTTGGACAACCATATGAGGTTCTTGGCAAAACTGTTGCCACAAAGTGGGAAGCAAACTTTTCCAGAGGTCTTTTGTATGCTGTAGCATTAAGAATTTCCTTTCACCAGAACTAAGGGGCCCAAACATGTTCCGGCATGACAATGCTCCTTTACACAAAGCCAAATCCATGAAGACCAAATTGGCAAGTTTGATGTAAAAGACCTCCAGTGACCCTGACCTCAACCCCACTGAACACTTTTGGGATGAACTGGAAAACTGACTGCACCTCCTCGCCCAACACCAGTGCCTGACCTCACTAACGCTCTTGCGGCTGAATGAGTGAATCCCACAGTAAAGCTCCAAAATCTAGTGGAAAGCCTTCCCAGAAGAGTAGAGGTTATTATAACAGCAAAGGGGGATTAAATCTGGAATGGGATGTTCAACAATGTCCACATACTTTTAGCCATACAGTGTATTACAGCAGGAGGAGGCTCCTTGCTGTTTTTCTCTTTTCAGGAGAGGATAAGTGGGGTATCAATAATTCTGAAACCAGTGCACTACTATAGAACATTTCTTGTGTATTTTACAAAGGGTGCTAATAAGCTTGGACATAATAGTATTACGGTTTAGTGGACCATATCCATGTAT
This sequence comes from Pangasius macronema, assembly GCA_037577455.1. Lineage (NCBI taxonomy): Eukaryota > Metazoa > Chordata > Actinopteri > Siluriformes > Pangasiidae > Pangasius > Pangasius macronema. The sequence continues at coordinate 20,137,503 of CM074958.1, forward strand.
CAATTTATGTGTGTGTGTGTGTGTGTGTGTGTGTGTGTGTGTGTGTGTGTGTGTTTGTGGGCTTACTTCGGATTGCTCATAGTGGGGTCCTTAGTAAAAGTAAAATAATTGGCGATGTTCTTGTCATAGGGCAGCCAGCTGTGTGTTCCTATCTGTCCTTTAGCACTCACAGTCACCTGGTTTAACACAGACACATGACAGACCTTTAGAACGTAAACACACCACTTATATATAGATCTTTGTAGAATCAAAAAGTATGTGAGTGACAGATATAAATAAGACAGCGAGGAATAAGTGTTGATAAACATATTTTGTGTCATGACTGGATGGTTATATTATTTGATTAGCTACTGTTAATGAGATCTAGGCCTTGGCCTAGAAATAAGCCAGACATGGCTGTGTGTGTGTGTGTGTGTGTGTGTGTGTATAAAAAGATGCTCATGTCTCACCAGCACATCAGACCCCGGGATGATGAAAGAGCGGGTCTGATTCCTGGGCACTATAACCTGCACTAGAGGCACACCATCATTCACCACCTGCAGACACACAGATACAGACAAACACGTTTTAATCTATCTAAAGAAAAAAAAAAAACAGTGTTTCCAGCGTCTCCAGTAAAAGTGAGGTCTGACCTCAACGAATGGTCTCAGTTTGTCCAGATGCTCGAAGAGGTTGGGAGGCAGAGTGTCGATACGTGCCTGACGTCTGGACGCGCTCTGCGCTAACATACGGGGAGGATGGGGCTCCTGAAGCACAACCATGCACAGAAGTTAAGCAATATACTGTAGACTTCTGCATTTAAAAAACAGCAGTAGAAGAGGATATTTCATGCACAGAGAAAAGAAAGACACATAATATTTCTGTGCATGGTTCATGGATTAGAGCTGACACAGTGGTTGATATGTTTTGAGGTTCTACCTTGAGAAGCTGACAAGGTGTTTGCCCAAAGTTACTGATGATGCCTTCCAGAGCCTTGCGTTCTGTCTCATTGGCTATGGCATCCAGATCCACAGCACCTGAAGAGCAAATAACACAACAGCCTTCACTGTATTTCTGCGTCTCTTCCATATACGGTGTGCTTATGTTGGTGTAGCTGGTGCTGCGTGTTTTTCAGGTTTGTCTCGCGTCTTGTGAAACTTGTTTATTATTGCCTGCGCGTAATCCTTTGTCTACAGTTGGGGTCATAAGTTTACATACGCCTTGCAGAATCTGCAAAATGTTAAGAAATTAAAAAGAAAATAAGAAAATAATTAACCATAAAAAGTGCATTTTGTTTTTTATTTAGTGCTGCCCTGAATAAGCTATTTCACTTAGCAGATATTTAAATATAGTACACAAGACACAATAATAACTGAATTTACACAAATAAACCAGTTCAAAAGGTTACAGATGCTTGTAAGAATTAGGACAGACAACAATGCACCTACTAGTTACTGACAAAAATACAAAACACTATCGACAAGTACTCAGGGATGTTTGTCCTGAGAGACTCGTACACAACTATTACAAAAGGTGTAAACATCCACTGATGCTCAAGATCAAAACACTACATTAAGAGCCAGGGGCGTGTAAACTTTTGAACAGGATGATAGGTTATTTTTTTTGTCTTTTGGGAAACATGTAAATATCTTATGTAGCTTATGAAGGGTAGTACTAAATGACAAAAAAAAAATAAATCTTTAAACAAAATAATAATTTACACCAATCATCCTGTTCAAAAGTTTACACCCCCCTGGCTCTTAATGTAGTGTGCTGCCTTCTTGAGCATCAGTGAATGTTTGCACCTTTTGTAGTAATTGTGTATGAGTCCCTCACTTGAGAATCGCTGATGTATTCCTTTAACATTTATCCATTCAAGAATATTCTAGCAGGCAAATGTTGAATATAGACCAGGTTCAGAAATGTGTGTGAACATTGGTGATTGATTTAAACTGTAGCCAGGGAGCCCGAGTGTCTTACCTTCGTACGTGCAGTAGTAGAACACATTGAGCGCCTCCACAGCGGCGGGCCCACGCTGTTTATAGCCAAATATCAGATCAATCCACTCATGCAGGTGGGCAGACACATGCTCACTCTCCTGCAAACACAACCACTATGTTGGATGTGTGTATGTATGTGTGTGCAAATATACAGGCAAGGTACACATGTGTGAATGCTAAGCACCAGACTTTGTGGTTTCTATTTGTATATGTGTCCATGCTGATGCGCCTGATTGTATGTTCCTGATTGTATGCACGTGATTGTACGTGTATGTGTGTGTGTGTATGTGTATACATGTCTGTGTGTGCAAATTACAAGGGCCTGGCGGTGTTTTCTGATGAAATCTTCTCTGGAAGAGGCCCAGGCACCGTCATGGTGTAGTAAGTGAACTAGGACTAAATGGACTTCTGTAGGGTTTAACTTGGGACATCTTGGTTTGTAATGTTAAAACAGTTATAATATAGTACTTTAGAGATATTTTCCTGGAGCAGCTCAAAATGCTTTACAGTAAGGAAAGCCAGAATGTTCATTCACTACATTAAGTTGTAGTGAACCACTTTTTTTTTTTTTTGCTAAATAATCATCATTCTCTGCTGTTAGCAAACTTAAAGTATTGTCACTGGGTTGCTTCTTGTGCTTAATAGGGACCCTGGCATATTTTAGTGTTATATAAGCAATATGCCTGATTTTTTTTATTTTTTTTGTTAAAATTTTGTGTCAAAGAAAATCATTCATTGATTCATCTTCAGTAAACGCGTTATCCTGGTCACGATCACGGTGGATCTTAGCGGCAATTTAGCCTAGCCAGTCCACCTACTGGTATGCTTTTGGGTGGTGAGAGGAAACTGGAAAACCTGGAAGAACTACATGCAGACATGGGGAGAACTCTTCCTAATGTCATGTGTCTTATTATGCAATGGGAGACACAGAATACACACTCGGCCAGAATACAAATAGTACAGCATAAGGATTAGCAGCTATACCATATCACACTGTCTGGGGGAAAAGCACAGTCTGATGTTGGCTCAAGGCCAAAACGCATGATAAATAAATTTTTTAAACAACATATTATATAAGGAGATATGTGCATGGGGTGAGCTATATAAGTCCAAATGAAATTTAATATCTTATTTCTCTTTACGGGACACGACTATCGATGGTAAGTACAAGACGTCCTTAAGACCCTTCATCTTCTTCTCAGGGATGAGCTCTTTCACATCAGCTGGGCTCTCCATCCGAGCCTGCCATGCTGCTGCTACCGAGTGGAACTGTCTGTCTGCGCAGTCAAACCTGCACACACACCACAAACACGCAGCCAAAACAAAATGGATCAGGAGGCTGGGGGATATAATACTGAAAAATCGCTTACTCATAGGCATACATAAGCACACATGTATAGCCTAATATGAATATTTTTTTCTCTTGTACACACTGTGATTGAAGATACACTGTGAAACATTGTCATGAGTGCTTTTTCATCCAGTATGACATTGGTAATGAATAATTAACTGTTAGTTTAGCCCTTTCACCACACCATGACGCAATCCCAGGAGACCCTTTACGGTTTCTCTCGTGTCGGACGAGTACAGGTTACGACGGTAGATGACCGGTTAGTACCACTGTGTGATGCAGTACTCCTTAACCTCAGCTTTAAAACAAAAGATTAATTTCAAAGAAAGCAGTGATCTGTCAAGCTGCTGGGTGCAACAGCATTAAGGACTTTAACATGCTGACAGCTGCAAATATGGTTACAGCTACCAGGAAAAAACAAGAAAAAAAATGACGCTAATTAGGTCATCTTTGACAAAAACACCAGTTTGGCAGAAAAAGTACCTTACTGACATGATTTTGGCAACTTAAATGTACTGTTTTAATAAAGTGTTGAATTTTTTTTAATTAACAATAGACAATGACACTATCCTTTCAAATAATTCTGATCATACTTTCTAGATATGGCATAGATATCTTTTTTTTTTGTTTCTGGGATCATTACAAGAGCACCAAGAAGAAGTGGGACACCAAGANACAGCGCAGAGTGAAGAGGGAGGTGTCTAAGGCCAAGCAGGAGGCATATGATGAGTTGTACACTAGGTTAGACACTATAGAAGGACAGATGGACTTATACAGGTTAGCTAGGTAGAGGGATCGAGATGGGAAGGATGTGCAGCAAGTTAGTTATTAAGGATAGAGATGGAAAGGTGCTCACAAGTGAAGTGAAGTGAAGTGAAGTGAAGTGACTTGTGGCCAAGTATGGTGACCCATACTCGGAATTTGCTCTCTGCATTTAACCCATCCAAGTGCACACACACAGTAGTGAACACACACATACCCGAGTGAGGAGAGTGTTCGGAGGAGATGGAAGGAGTACTTTGAAGAGCTGATGGATGAGGAAAATGAGAGGGAAAAAAAGTAGAAGAAGTGACCCCAGTGGAACAGAAAGTAGATAAGATTAGAAAGGATGACGTCAGTAAGGCTTTGAAGAGGATGAAGAGTGGTAAGGCAGTTGGTCCTGAGGACATCCCGGTGGAGGTCTGGAAGTGTCTAGGAGAGGCAGCAGTGGAATTTTTAACTAG
>CM074958.1:20197162-20208235 GCA_037577455.1 Pangasius macronema
TTGGATGGGTTAAATGCAGAGCACAAATTCTGAGTATGGGTCACCACACTTGGCCACAAAGTCACTTCCACTTCCGCATATACAAAGATAGCAAGCTGTGATGCACTGTGTGTTCTGACACCTTTCTATCAGAGTCAGCACTAACTTTTTCAGCAGTCCGTGCTACAGTAGCTCTTCTGTGGAATCGGACCAGACGGGCTAGCCTTCGCTCCCTACATGCATCAGTGAGCCTTGGGTGACCTTGTTGCCGGTTCACCGGTTGCATACTGGGAACATCCCCAAAACACCTGCCATTTTGGAGATGCTCTGACCAAGTCATCACAATCTGGCCCTTGTCAACGTCGATCAGATCCTTACGCTTGCCCATTTTTCCTGCTTCAAACGCATCAACTTCGAGAACTGACTGTTCACTTGCTGCCTAATATATCCCACCCCATGACAGGTGCCACTGTAACAAAATAATCAGTGTTATTCAATGTTATGTTATGGCTGGACTTTGGATTTTTCATTTATCCAGAGAAAACAATAAGACAAAACAGAGAACAAGTTTACAAAACTATTGGCTAGAAATGTACTCTTCTAAAAAATAAACTCAACTGAGATGTGTCTGAGGTCTGGCTGCAGTACAAACACAGCTAATCATCTTAATGCCTTATTACAAGATCCTTTAAAATGCATCTATTTCATTAGTTCAGTCAAATAAAGTTTAAAAATTAATGAGACTGGAGGCAGTAAAGAGCAAGCATGGGCACAAAGGCTATTAGAGAATATTTATATAACATTCAGAAAGGAAGATATGAACTTTTATACTGATTTCATTTGAAATTTTTTCACTATTAATATATTCCCATGTGCTAATTGACCATTTTTATGGTTTGTCAATATCCTGCTGCTACAACAAATTACAGGTTTATATTAATGCACTCATTTTAATACATTCTCAGAATTTATTATCTTTTTAGACTAACAGCTTAATCAGAGACTTGAGTCCACATAAACAGAGGAGGAGATGTTTAGTGAGCATTTTTTGGAAGGAGTCTCCAGTGTCAGAGCTTCGTAACAGTCAGAAGTAAAGCTGTAACTTTAAGCGTTCCACAACAGGAAGATTTTCAGAACGGGAGGTTTCCGCTTTGTGGATTCTCAGTAACGTGGAAGTGGAAGTGACTTTGTGGCCAAGTGTGGTGACCCATACTCGGAATTTGTGCTCTGCATTGAACCCATCCAANACCCATACTCGGAATTTGTGCTCTGCATTTAACCCATCCAAGTGCACACACACAGTAGTGAACACACACACACACGCACACACACACCCGTGAACACACACCCGGAGCAGTGGGCAGCCATTTTAGCTGCGGCGCCCGGGGAGCAGTCAAGCTGCATGTTTTTTGTGAGAAGCTGGTGAGTGACGGTCTTGTACGGATAGGAGGCAGGATTCAAGTACAAAATCTAGAGAATTGCTTTAATAGGAGGAATCCAAAAAAATCATAGTCAAAAGCCTTATCTGGACAGATTAAATTTACATGAGGTCCTGAGGTAATTTCCTATTTTACAGGTGCTACTCTGTGATTTGTGACTGAGGAAAATTACAGGCTGATTTACCTGGTGTTTTTCTCCAAACTCGTCACTCGTCTGATGTCTGTGATTTTCTATACAGCTGTCGCCCCGAGTTGGAAAAAAAAGATGTCTGTCTGCTGCTACTTGCCGTATTTATTCTTGTAGCACATGTACGAGTGGCATCCCCCAAATATTAAGCACTTTGAGTCACACAACAAAAAAAATGGATGCCTCTTTTATAATTTGTGATTAGTGCTTTAGTGTACTTTCAAACTGGTGCTGGAACTTTGGCTTGTTTCGGACACCGTGTTGTGAATGGAGTGTGATCATGTGACCACGTGATGTAAAACATCCGCGTTCTTAGAAAATACAACTCACTCCTCCTGTGGTCTTAATTCTGTCTGGATGTGAGAGCTTTATCACTGAGGAGATGAATTACTGAAAGTAACAATATATTGCAGATAAACTAATCAGGTCAGAATAGATAGAGATAAACAGAAGTCAGAAAACAAGGCTAAGAAGCACATGATAGCAATAAACCAGACTTTGAGAAGAACAATGATGCAGTGAGGAAATAAGAAGGCAAACTACTGATGAATCACACATGGAACAGGTGAATGCATTGGGTAACAGACCAATGGCGGGATGAGACAGAGACAGGACCAAAGCAAAAAAAAAGTGGACAGAAAAATATAACACAAAGCACTTGGAGAACTGAACGGAATTTGTGACAACAGCTGCTATAAAGTAAGTGATAACAAGAACTAACTTGTTTCATGGATGTTGCACAATATTGAATGTAACTGTAAATGGATAAAAAAGTATGATATGATTTGTTCTTTAATAAAACACCACCCCATCATTGATTTGCTTCCCATAACACCATATTCCTTACATGCTTTCTTTATTAAGTTCAAGGAGGGTACTAACTTTTGCACTGGGCTGCGCAATGTTAAAGGCTCTGGGCCCTGAAGCTGTCATGAGACTCAGCCGACATGTTGGTGTGGTTGATTAGCACTCAGTGCGGCTCTTACCCTGCACAGGCGTCTGATAGACCTGCAGGAAGTAAGGGTGTGGTTTTTCAGTCGTCAGGCTGCTGTTGATGTGAGCGCAGTGTTCTTCATTCGCTGGATCATGGAGGGAGAAAGGTGGAGTAGCGTAGCCGCAGAAACACTCCAGAGCACTCAGCATGGCTAAAGGAAACTCCTAATGAGAGAAAGGGAGAGTGTGTTAATGTCCTGGGGAGATGAAACGTGTAGAGACTCTTCAGCTCTTCAGCTCCCGGTTGTGTGTTTGTGCCACACATGTGTAATAAAAATGATCAACATATCACTGAGGCATTTACTCAAATAGAGATCTGTGCCTTTCTGTGTATCGTTACATGCTATTACATTTATTTTTAGATCCTATTAGCGGAAAGCACTTTCAAACACCAAAATTAGTTTCTCAGTTGACAATCTATTGACCCTGTGGGCAGAGCGTAGCAAAAGCATTAGCATCTAACCGCGGGTTCTCCAATTACTCTGGAATAACACCGCTCAGCAAGTAGTGCGCAATTGATTATAGCATTAATTGATTGTCTTAAGGGCCACATTAATGTTTAAACAAGCAGATTGTTTTCAGAAGGGCTGCAGCAGAAATCTAACTCGGAGAAGTGCTTTACTCTGAGCACAGATGCCAGGAGAGAGGGCAATCAATGCTAATCTTCCAGTGATGCAAGCAGAAAAATGAAGCATAGAGACTATTTGGAAAGGGGGATGGAAGGCAGCAGGGAGGCAACACCTTGTCCATGCAGGCCTCGATGCACGTCTGGGAGGTGAGGTTAGGATGAGCCATGCGGATCAGAGACGCTGCGGTCGTGTTCTCGGGTCTTCTGAAGCAGCCACGATAGCGTACATTCCTGTCTGAAAGAAAAAACATGACACAAACAGGCAGATCTGTTATTAATCTGATTTGTCTGGATCATCTGAAGTAGCCTTGAACTCTAAAACACGATTATGAAGATTTAACCCATCCTCCGTTGTTGTTCATCTAATCACGTGTTTATGTAAATTATTTAGCTGAAGGCAGCTCATCAGACCAGAGAATAGCAACAGGGATAGAGATATTAGCTCAGATTGTGGAGAGTTTTCACAGACTGTCTTTTTTTTTTTACCCATTCTGGTCTGATAAGGAAGAGTCTAGTCGTGGGCTAATGGTCTGAGAGTCGGACTTGTAAACCGAAGGTGAACCTGAAGGTCGTGGGTTCGAGTCTCGGGTCCGGCAGGGNACTACTGTGTGTGTGCACTTGGATGGGTTAAATGCAGAGCACAAATTCCGAATATGGGTCACCACACTTGGCCACAAAGTCACTTCACTTCACTTCACTTTATTCACAGTATACAAGCAGTATAGATGCAGAGCGAGTAGTTGCTGAGGCATGGGGGCGGGGGATGGGGGTTGTTGAGTTTGACTTACCTTGGAAATAGATCAGGAAGTCAGAACTCAGAATTATGGTATTTTTGACCTCCGTGCAGTCGAGCTATAAAGCGGAAAAAAACAGGGACGCCTCTGCGTTCGTCTTTTATTAGCAGCCGTTTAGCCAGCTAACTGTGAAGAGTGATGTATATTTTCCTCCTCAGATCAATGAACTGTATAGTCCGGGTTATAGATTTAATGAGCAAATATGACTGTATGTTTAAAGAAAATGCTTGTATATATAATATAACTCAATTACAATTATAATCAAATTATAATTTGTTTACTGCGGTGAGCGGCCATGTTGATTTGATGGGAATTGCTGAACTCGGGGTTTAAGAGACCTTCCTGAGTTTCTCAGTAGGAAGTCTGTGTTGAGGAGGCTTTGATTTTTTTTTAATTTTAGTTTATTTTTTTGCTTTTTTCTAGTTGGTGGTTGGAAATTCTCAGGTATGAGTTTTCATCGAAAGCAGCATTAGTCGCCTAAAATGAGCTGCAGAATGGGAAATCGGAGCTAAAATCACATAGTGTACACTATTTTTTTGGGAACTGACCATACAACATATATGCATAAATGTAATGTTTAAAGACAATTGGACAGAAAAGTATTTGCTTATTTTTCCAGGGTCAAGTTCACAACATGCGTCTCATCTGTTCAGAGTTCATGGCTATAGTCAAATGGCACCATTACAAAACATAACCACTTCAATGTGGCGTAATTATAGCTATAAACTTATCAGTAATGGTTAAGCTGTTGTTGCCATACAGTTGCTTTGTTATGAAAGGATTTTATGTAACTGGAACATTAAAAAGCAGCTATTACAACAGCTGGTGGATATGGGGGTGTTTCTGATTTGCACATTCATGAATATTCATACATTCTTTAGAGAAAAGTTGAGGGTTGGGAGGGCTCGTAGGTCATTTGAACAGATTCTCGACAGATTCTTGAGCATTAACAATGACCTATAAGACACCTCTAAAGCCATATATGGTCAAAAAAGAGTGCAATAAACTTTCAAGTATTCAAAAAGCAAAATAAATATAAATTGATCTGACTCAAGGCTATATGAGATATTACATAAACAGACGCACTGAAAGCATGTCTGCATTTCTGAAATACCAGGAGAGCAGTTCCTGTTTCATTTGCTAACAGAACATGATGAAAGCAGCAAATTAAAATGTAAAATGTTGAACGCTTGGATTAAATATATATGTGTATATATATATACATATATAAAATTCTTCCCCTTCCAGGCGAAACAATAGAATAAAGCTGAACTACATTCTCAAGAAATAAAACAGAGACTAAAGTTTGATTGCAGCTTACTGCTCAAATCAGACTGAATTATTAGTTTGTTCACATTAATAGAATTTATAAAAACCAAGAGACTACTGATGTACCATTAAAGCTTTACTATAATTGCTAATTAAAGGGACAGGTTGAAGATTAAACATGCATATAAAGGTACAAAAATATATCCCCTTGATGGTACCACCCAATTAATTAAAAATAAATTTGGTACCTTTATTTCAGTAGGTAAGATTTTGTTTATAGCGAATATTGTGTCATATGTCACTACCTGACTTATTTTGAAAATCTCAGTGTGAGTGGTGTCCAGGTGTTTCATCCAGAGGTGAAATAAAATCAGACTCTCACAAAAAAAGGGTAATAAAGTGTACCTGTGCTGTTGCTAGGTGATACTATCAAACATACACATTTTGTACCTTTAGCATGAGTATTTCACGCATTTATATCACTCATGCCACAATACCTTACTTATCCAAACACAGATTGAAAGACAAAAATACTGAAAATGATTTCACCCAGTTTGAACAGAAAAAGCTACTCACTTTATATACTTGTAACTTGTGACTAGGGGGGTAATAATGCATGTGACACAATGCATTGCGATGCAAAATTCTGGTGATGTACATTGTAGAAATGTGCGATTCACATCATGGAAATCAGCAGTGTATTCATTTTGATTGTAAGGTCCCAATCTGCACATCCCATAGAGTTAAAATATATATGTTAGTCACATGACTGTGTTCTTTCGAGAAGAGATCTGCACTTGCAAATTCCAATAGCCTGATAGCTCAACCAACAACCAACACGCATTTTGCATTATACAGTTACACAAAAACATTATAATGCTTATAAAGAGCTCTTCATTAGCTTTTAAACAACACCAAAGGCCATGGAAATCTGGCATGTTAGTCCACTTTGGCGCTCTATTTCTGCTGCAGAGCTCATGTTTCATCGATCCTTTTCAAAGTCCCCAGGTCTGACACATAGTTTATTCCAACAAATTTTTTGGGAGAATTTATTTATTTATTTATTTATTTATTTACTTCTTTCTTTCTTTCTTTCTTTCTTTCTTTCTTTCTTTCTTTATAAGATATGGTGAACCTTTGGTACATTTATGCTTACATTAAACCTTTATACAGACAAAAATGCACATCATTTTGCATTATTTATGATTTAGAAATAAAAAGGAGTCTTTTTGATGATGATTTTTTTCTTCATTCAGATTTTTTGTTCAAAATATCTTGAAAACCAAATCAAAATCGTGAAGCCAGTATTGTGAATCGAATTGAATCGAATGGAATCGGGATTGGAGTGCGCCATTACACCCCTACATGTGACGCACAGTTGAGCTTCTTCAATGTTGTTGTCATGCGGCCTGGTGGAACACACAATTCTTTCATTGGGACTTTGTCTTTAGCAAGGTGGTATTGAAGATGGCTGGCTTATTTTATTTCTTATTTCTTTCTTAAACAGAGCAGTCATAAAAGTGGCAAATAAACTATTTTGTTTTTACTCTAGATACTCGTGAAACAGTAGCTCTACTTCATTGTTGAGGTTTGTCTTCTTAGACCTTTTGGTATATTCCATGTTGCAGTTTACGAGGCTTTTTAAACAGAAAGTTGATTACTAATTATTTGGTGAATTCGGGAGTGTTTCTTTGTCAATAAGTGTGGCCGTACACAAGCAGAGCAATTTAGAATACGTGGAATTGATCAACTTGTCTTATGCACACTTTGATAAATGAGTGCAGTGTAAATTCAGGCTTGTGACACTGTCATCAGACGCATCACGTCGTATCTCACCCATCCCCGAGAGCGTGTGCACTGCACAATTACAGCAATTCCAGATTCATTAACTAGCATGTGTCAGCTTGCCTGTAGGACATGCCATGACACACAATACCCATCAGTACCTCTGTGGAATTAACCAGACCCAGGCTTTTGTTTTTTGCCACTCCAAGTAATTGAAGCCTCAAACAGACTGGAAAGATGTTTGAACCTCTGTGGGCTGTAACAATGAAACAACTCCAAAATTATTACACACACACCGATCTGGAAACTGCAAGCTGTGTGGGTTTAGTTGGCGGACTGTGGAGTAATGACTATAATGCCCAATGCCAAAGTGACACAGCTGTGCCCAGGATTTATTAAACAGCCATAAGTCTTTCTTGCTAAAATGTCATTAAAAAGACAAGATTGAGCTGGAGTGGGTTAGAGGGTCTGCATGTAAAACATAAAGGTTTATGAATAACACATACACACTGAATAATTATATGTTCATTTTTCATTCAGAACAATGAAGAATAGTGTCTAAGGCATAAAATATGCCTTGGGAGGTGTGTATGTGTTTTTGTGAGTCAGGGTGAGAGGATGCAGCTGTTGTTGTTGTTGTGTTGTGTTGTGTTGGTTTGGCTCCAGCTGCACTTTGCCAGGGTCAGAGAAGCAAATCTCAGACATATGGCTGTTCCCAGATCTGAAGCCAGAATCTAGTTCACCTTTTGGATAACCTCTATTAGGCGAGATAACAGCAGTGTTTTGTGTGTGTGTGTGTGTGTGGGCACGTGTGCGAATAACGAATATGCTACTCAGAATGAACAGACAATGTGTATCAAATGAATACAAATACAGATATGAATACGAGGCACGCGATTTTTTAGAAAGCTTGCCAGATAGGGTCAGAGGTCACAGGCTAGAGATGTGCGTCAGGATCCCAGGAAGCAACAAAAGCTTGCGTGAGTGGGAGGTGGTCAGATATGAAGCTTACAACAAAGACGTGGTCATTCATGTGAACCTGCAACAGTCCCTGGTAACAGCCTAGTGTAGGTCGTGGTGGTTTAAATTAGGCTACGAGTTTGTCTATATTTTGGGAAACAGAACCAACTATATTCATTAGAAAATATCACAAGCAAGTACAAACAAAAATAATAACTACACAAGTGAGATTTAAGAAACATCAGTCCCATACGGGGTCCCAGAATCGCGTTCACCTTTTGGTCTGGAGATCGTGAGTTTGAATCCCAAAGAAAAAAAAACCTCTGGTTTAAGCCACTCCCACTTCGGATTCAATTCTGAATACAAATATAGTTATTTGGAGCCCTATGTAGATACAGATACATATAGCGGTATTGCGTTACACTCCTAGATTGCGTGTGCATATGTGTATGGAGTTCTTGGAGAATCTGATGGATGTCACTGTGGCTGAACTGGAAAACAGCCAAAAAAACTCTACTTTTAGAAACCATACATATATATACCATATTTCAAAATGGTGAGGAAATGTTTTTATCAACTTTCTAACCTTGCCTTGGCGACTTCCTACAAATGAATTAGCATTCCAGTCCAAATGAGACTAAATGAGACGCTGTGCTACGAGGCTCAACCATAATGTTTACATAATACTAACACTGTCTTTTTGAAAAGTTGTAGATTTTTTATCTCTCCCATTCAATACTGTGACCAGTCGTCCCTGTATATACGCAGGGCTAGCCTACTCTGTTATTTATACTGAGTTAAACAATTTATGCGCACCTGCCTGCCAATCGGCATCAAGCATTTTTTTCCTTATATTCATTAGTTTATATTGAAATTCCATGACACTGGCTGCTGCTTGTCATTCATCCGACTCTGCCACAGAATATGATAAAAAGAGGCACAAGATATTCAACACTGAAGGCTGTGAGACGCTAAAGTTAGCTTATTCTGCTATATTACCCAGCTCATAGCATGCACAATAAAGGAAGAGGCAAGTGGAAGTCTGGAACTTGTTTGTAACCTGTTTTTGTTCCAGTCCTGAGCAGGAATTTGCTGATTCATTATTCATTTTAATGAAAGCCTGAAATAAATGGTTAATTGTTAATACGTCAGTGGTTCTCGATGCTGTCCTGTGAGAAATGAGCTGTTCTGTGAGTAGAAGTTGGATCATCAAACAAGTTAAACGTTCCTCAATGTTTTTTGTCTTTGGGGATCAAGTGAAGGGATTTATTTGCCACTTAACATCAGGTACAGTACATTTTATCATGGCTTTTTTTTTCAATTAAATCAGTTTTGACTCCACTAGCTTTTAGTCAGCATCTGATACTGGTATCAGGTATCAGTTCCAATACCATGCTTGTTTACTTGTACAAAATGCTCTCATACTAACATCCGATACTGGGAGATACTATATCATGTAAGCCTGGTGTACCTTTTCACACTAATGAACAGATGACACAAATCTGAACGTATTTCACAACTGATGATGGAAATCAAAAGCCCAGCAGACTGCAAGCTGCGCTCTGTGAAAATGTCAGGAGGAGAAACTACAGCACCTTCCTACAACACAATGAACCTGCAAAAGCATCGTACACATACAACTCAGCACGAGTGCATTGCTAGCGCTAAACACTAGCTAGGCGAGAAAAGAAAAGTCTGCAGACGATGCTAGGTGAGAGAAAATACCAGCACGTACCCAGTATGTTGTAGTGAAACAAATGCCACTGTTCTGCACTGTAGATCCACTCGATCCAAAGTAAGTAATGTAGCTAGCTAATGCACTTTATTTAAAATCAAGTAGCTAACGTTATGAAGAACATGGCTAGTAGTGTAAATGCATGAACGCGCACATGCAGAGATTTCACGGCTGCTATTTAAACTAGGGAAACACAAATGGAGCTGTGATTAAAATGTCATGTTCTGTGGCGTGCCTGACTGATTAATACTAAGTAGGATATTGATTTTGGAAGACGCATTTGTTTTGTGTGTGAAAAAACAAAATCATATCAGAATGGAGCAGTAATGACCATCAGAAGTTGAGAATGGGAAAATGAAGCCTCATACTCACATCTCCTCTGGCCGGGAAGAACCTCCTCCACTTTGTAGACAGACAGACGGCCCATGCCCCCACAGATAGAGCCCTTCTCTCCTTTACAGTCCAGATTACACTCTTCCCCCTTCATCCGAGCACCTGCGATGCGGTTGCCGCAGTAACACTCGGACCCGTACTCCAGGCCAGCATATTGGTACCCGCTGTGTAAATGAACAACGGACTAATGAGAGTCCACCCTTTAAAGGAGTAGTGCATTTTCCCCATTGTTTTCCTTGATCTCATATGTAGTTCATTAGTCCAGACATGTTTGGTGTCTGAGGTTTGCTTCAGACACCAAACATGTCTGGACTGATTGATGTCTGAGGCAAACCTCAGACACCGAACACGTCTGGACTGATTGACATCTGAGGTAAACCTCAGACACCAAACACGTCTGGACTGATTGACGTCTGAGGCAAACCTCAGACACCAAACATGTCTGGACTGATTGGTGTCTGAGGCAAACCTCACACACCGAACATGTCTGGACTGATTTATGTCTGAGGCAAACCTCACACACCAAACATGTCTGGACTGATTGGTGTCTGAGGCAAACCTCAGACACCAAACACGTCTGGACTGATTGACGTCTGAGGCAAACCTCAGACACCGAACACGTCTGGACTGATTGATGTCTGAGGCAAACCTCAGACACCAAACACGTCTGGACTGATTGATGTCTGAGGCAAACCTCAGACACCAAACACATCTGGACTGATTGATGTCTGAGGCAAACCTCACACACCGAACATGTCTGGACTGATTGGTGTCTGAGGCAAACCTCCTACACCAAACACGTCTGGACTGATTGGTGTCTGAGGCAAACCTCAGACACCAAACATGTCTGGACTGATTGATGTCTGAGGCAAACCTCACACACCAAACACGTCTGGACTGATTGATGTCTG
>CM074958.1:20266630-20277833 GCA_037577455.1 Pangasius macronema
ACCTACAATCCCTGCCGGACCCGAGACTCGAACCCACGACCTTCAGGTTCACCTTCAGGTTACAAGTCCGACTCTCGCACCATTAGGCCACGACTGCCCCCATTAGGCCACGACTGCCTATACAACAAGTCTACAAACAAGAAAATAATATTGAGCAACTCAGACACAATATGGCCAAATATTTAGCTTATTTTTGCTCCAGCTATGAATATAGTTCCTAAAGAAGCCACATTTGGATAGAACATTGCTCGTTGCCATGCCAACACACAGACAGCCTGTAGTAAGTGCGCTAGAGGTTTCAGTGTAATGGATTATTATTGCTAGACTTGGAACACAGACACGTTGAGTGATAGACAACGTGAAATGTCCCAGTGCTGTTATACTGAATATCAACACACTAGGAATGCTGCCGGTCCAATCAAATTAGTGGACCAGAACTAACTGTTATAAAAAGTGTCATGGCAGCTTCTCGACAAACATTTGAACATCATTAAAGGAGAATTTGTAGTTCGGGGTACATAGTTATTCCCTTTCTACTTTCACCTAGTCTTTCTTTTGTAATGCAATCGCAAGGTGGAGTCTGAGTACTCTGAGTACTCAGGAACGTCTCCTCAACTCCCGAGTTCAGCAAGTGACATCAAATCAAGATGGCTGCTCACAGCATCCAGAGTAAACAAAGCAGCACTTCTTTACTTTTAATATTTGCTTCAGATCAATCAGCATACAGACATATCTGTTTGGCATTTGACAATATACATCACTCATCACAGTTAGCTGGCTCGCTTGTTCCTGACAAAAGATTAACATTGAGGTGTCCATGTTTTCTCCACTTTGTACCTCGAACACATGACAGGTCCCACTTCCACGTTAAGCTGAATGCAGAATGATTATGAGTGCCATTCATTTCGAACCCAGTGTATATATATATATAAAACTTGTCAGTATTGTGCTCTTTAACATAAAACTAGACTTATTACTATGAAGGGTGCCAATAATTCTGACTGCACTGACTGCATAATTTTTTTCACTTGTTGTTTAGCTCATCCACGGAACCAAGAAGACGATCCTTCTCAATGAACCTCAAACACACACACACACACACACACACACACACACACACACACACAAGCAAATAAATGATGCATTCTTGACCTAGTGATGATGATGATGCTTAATGATTATATTCAGTACGCATCCCTTGGGGATTATATTTGCATATTCCTGTGCTTTTAATGAGAACACCCATAAAGCACACAAGATAAACGCAATTAACACGCACACTCCATATGCCAGAGCCAAACAATAAAACTCATTCATACAGACAGGCAGAAATCTGAAATATATCCTGCCGTAAAGACGGTTTCCTCGAACATTATACGAGTCAACAGGTTTATATATTTTGATTGCAGAGACAAGCTCATGCAGCTGTATCTTCTACCATTGTATCTTTCTGCCTGCTTAATTCGGAGCATTTAGCATGGCTTTAATCAAAATCTTGTGAGTTAATACTCCAGAGAAAATGCAGGAGGTTATGAATTATTCAAATGTTTTGACTCACAGCTTTAAATCGCCACATAGACTACTTTATCTCTTTTTTTTTTTTTTCTCGCTTCATGAATAAAAGATGCAGCGCTATGCTGTGAGTGTAGTGGGTTGATCCCGTAGATCCCGGGCCGTGTCGCATGGATGAGACGTGTGGGAGGAAGGGACAGGGAAAGTAAAGACTGTGTACCGGCAGCCATGACGCTGAGGACTCACGTGAAAGAGGTCGTGGAAATAAAATGCAAAATAATAGAATGCGCTGGATCAAGTGCTATTCTATTTGAAGTGGCTAAGCAATGAGGTGAAATGAGCGCAAATTAGCATTAAGACTATTTTCATGAGGCAATCTATTGTCAGAATTACTAGACTCCTGTTCAGTCTCATCCATATAAAGTCTTGAACACAGAGAAACGTATGTATTGCGATTTTTTTTACATTTTTTTTTCGTCAATAGAGCGAAAAAACGAGAGTCTGGTGATGGAACGACTGCTTGTAGCTGCTATAACGTAAGTAACAACAGGGAGTAACTTGGTGCATGGACATTCCACAGCACGAAAATGGCTAGAAATTATGATGTCATTCTTTAATAGGTAAAAAAAATATCTAAATGCTGTGGTATAAGAGGCATAGCAATGCTTCATGGTGTGCTGTTATGGGAAAATAATCAACTCTGGCGTGGTATCAGTAACTGTGCTTCATCATACCACTCCATCACTTATTATTTGATCCATTAACAGCATGCTCATGTTTTTCACTTCTTATATAACACTAGATGATCTTCCCAAACAAAGCTAGATTAGTAATGCTAGTAAAACTTTCATGCTAGTATGAGTGGTATCAGTAACTGTGCTTCATCATACCACTCCATCACTTATTATTTGATCCATTAACAGCATGCTCATGTGTTTCACTTCTTACATAACACTAGATGATATTCCCAAACAAAGCTAGGTTAGTAATGCTAGTAAAACTTTCATGCTAGCTATGAGTAAGTAAGCAAACAGCAGAGATGGAAGGCAACTCGGCTTATTTTATTTCGCCTTGTTTTGTTTATTGATTAGTTTTTGCAGCGCCACAGTCCGCCATTTACACTGTGATACCCTGAACACTGGGTTACTGAGCCGTATGGTTGACATCCTATTAATATTTATATTTTTTTAACCCCTGCTCCTCAATATAATCACTAATTCCACATTCACTACACAATATAATGATATTGGAGCAAAGCCAATCTGATCTCATGGGAATTTCACAGTTAAACGCGTTCTGATCTTCTCTTTGAGCCGGATTATGGAACTTTGTTTCTCAGCCCGTGTAAGTTTGTTGAAAAACGGCTATGGGTTATGATTATAAGCCTTTCAGAAAGTAACACAGCCCTTTACATGATGCACTTTCAAAGGCATACTTCATTAACATTTCTAATGCAGCCTTTCATCCTTGCTAATTAGAGCTTCGTGAAGCGAGTCTTGCATTTCAAAAGAGAGAACAGACGAGAGCACGACACCAAGGTCTCTGTCCCTGTCTGCACAAACTGCTATACTGTAACGTACGGGTTCTGCTATAGCAACTCATGATGACTGATTATTTATTATGCTAGAAATTCCTGACGTTGGACAAGTTTCAGCGTTTACATCACAGCAGTTATTTCTGATTGTAAAAGGTAATGCATGTGGCGTTTAAAAAGCACAAGCATGACTCTCTGGAATATTTTGCTTTTAACTGAATGTGCAAATTGTTATAAATCGGATGTGGAGTGGATTTTTGAGGTTTTATCTCTGACTAGAAAAGCTAAAAACCTGTAAACAAAGACCTTTCATTGAAAATCAATAATGGGATTCTGCTTGTTTCACAAAACCTTTAACGATTTGTGGAAGACTTGTGGATTCTTTCTTTTCTGCTATTATATGTGAACATTACATGTACATGCACACATACAATTACTATATACATCACTTACTGTAGACGATGATCTTATAAGAGATCAGTGTATCTGTAGTATACAAGAGTTTAGTGAGCTTCCCTGTAATTCTGCATTATGGTGGACTCCACTGTGGCCTTGGAAGAGTGTACTGTATACTGACTTGCTTACTCACGATAATTGAAAAGATACAGCAGCTGCACGTAGCCTCTTACATCCCAAGAAATAGATTAACTCATCATTTCTGAGATGATCCGCTTCCCATGGTAGCCTGTTTCATCAAATATTTTTAAAATGACTCCTGTTTGTTAAGATGATGGATTCAGGTGCAAAAGAAAAAAAAACACTCCATACTGAGCGTCAGGACTCCAGCAGTACTACAGATTCTACACTATAGCTAATTTATGAACCCTCCGCTGTTTCTTAAACGTGCTGTTGGTTCTTGGCTGCGATGCTCTGCAGGAGCTTTTTTTCGCTAAATTTGTCTGCTTTTGTTTTCCATCTGGACTGTGTGAGCCAGGCGTGTAGTCGCACCGCTCTCGACGGCGTGCTGCAGATGTCACGGTTCAGCCGTAATCCTATTTCTCAGCGAGGATTTGTCACCCGACGATAATGATTCTGCAACACCATCTCCAAGAAAGCGGCCAGTCTGAACCATCTGACTGATGTGTTGATGGGATGCTGTGGCCTCACCATGCTGATAAGCTCCACATGCACACACTCCTGCTTGCGAGCAACTAGAAAATAAAACGTGGGCTCTGCTCTACAGCTCTCTATATGCAGAGGTGGAAATCATATCATCAAAGTTAATATATTTATTATCGAGTTCTTATATGGGCTGCACTCAGAGTCACAGACTTCCAGTAAGTCCAAAAAGTAATGCCGAAATTTACATAGGAAAGTTATGTGTATTCAGAGCGGGGTTATGCACATGCTTAAATTGAGTTTCTGAGTGCACAGTTTAGATTATGCAAATGGCCTGTGTAGAGTTCCCGGCCCCAAGATGGAGTAGAAGGGTCTGAGACGGGTTTTTCAATAGACCTTTGCCTTTAAACACAGGCTAATGTGGCTAAAATACTAATGTAATGAGAAAATGGCAAGCATTGAAAGCATCGAATAGGAGTATACAGATAGTATACAGTATACAGATTTGAAATAAAGTCATAAATGAAATTGTAATAGTTAATTCGATGCACTCTCCTGTAAAGAAAACGTGTCCGAAGTTTGAAGGATAAGCTGACCGAGCACTCATCTGCTGCACGTACAGCTCACTTTTAGCTGATTCATAGCTGTATGAGATAACATAATATAGAAAAAATAAGAAATATTCAGTCCTAGAGATAAGAAAAAAGTAAAATGTGTCTCTCCAATCTCCTCTGTGTGAAAAAAAATTGAGGGAAGATATTATTAATAAATCATAGTTTCATATTTTTGTATTGAATATTGGCCTCAAATGCCATTCAGTACAGTGTATTTGAGTGTATTTGTAGCCCAAAACATACATTTTAGCATGGTATATTATGATTACAGCAAACTGTCAGACAGTGAACTGGACTCACTGTAATACTGCGCGTTGTTCAAGCCGATATCATGCTTTTAGTTCAGGTTCAGAGTCACATCCCTGAGACTCACCTGGGTTTTACTCAGACTCCACCCTGCATGCGTGACTTCTGAATAAGTCCGTAATTGCGTCTGAGGTCTGAATACGCATGCACACAATTTCGGTATTAAATAAATCAACTCTGAATACGACCCGTACGTATCAACCTGTTGAATTTAATGTATTTAATTAAACATGTCGATGTATACATGATGTCACTTGGACCTACAGAATGTGTCCATTTGGTGGAAAGTTGCAAAAAGAAATTGCTCTGTGCTTCTAATAAATATCCAAATGGTTATTATATACATAAAAATATGTATAAAAAGTAATATTATGTTATATTACTGAGGGGGTTCTTGGAATTTATTTTGTAGTTAAACGCAGACCTGGCTGCATAACGTTTGAGAACACCCAAGATAACGAATTCTGATTAATCCCGGTTGGAAATAACTAGAATTGCTGTCTACTTTAGTTGGTATTAACTGGAATGATTTTCTACTTTAATTGAAAATAACTGGAATTATTGCTTAATTTAATTGAAAATAACTGGAATTATTGCTTAATTTAATTGAAAATAACTGGATTTATTGTCTAAATTAGTTGGAAATAGCTGAAATTATTGTTTATTTTGTTTTGTAATGACCGGAATTATTGTCAACTTTGGTTGGAAAAACTGGAATTACTGACTAATTTGGCTGTAAATAACTGGAACTATTGATTAATTTGTCTGTAAATAACTAGAACTATTGATTAATTTGTAAATAACTGGAACTATTGATTAATTTGTCTGTAAATAACTGAAACTATTGATTAATTTGTAAATATCTGGAACTATTGATTAATTTGTCTGTAAATAACTGGAGCTATTGATTAATTTGGCTGTAAATAACTGGAACTATTGATTAATTTGGCTGTAAATATCTGGAACTATTGATTAATTTGGCTGTAAATAACTGGAACTATTGATTAATTTGTAAATATCTGGAACTATTGATTAANCTGTAAATAACTGGAACTATTGATTAATTTGTCTGTAAATAACTGGAACTATTGATTAATTTGGCTGTAAATAACTGGAGCTATTGATTAATTTGGCTGTAAATAACTAGAACTATTGATTAATTTGTCTGTAAATAACTGGTATTATTTATTAATTTGGCTGTAAATAACTGGAACTATTGATTAATTTGGCTGTAAATAACTGGTATTATTGATTAATTTGGCTGTAAATAACTGGTATTATTGACTAATATGGTTGGACATAACTGTGGTTATTGTCTGATTTGGAAATAGCTGGAATTAATGTCCAATTTAATTGGAAAAACTGGAATTATTGTCTAATATGATTGGAATTAACAGGAATTCATTACTTCAAAATGGTACCGAATGAGCTCCTCTAGTGTTCCCTTGTTTTCTACCAATTCTTATTCCTTTACTGTGAAGTAGAATTTACACTGAAACTTCTCTCTGCTTTTATATACTCCATATCCAGGGCTTAAACTCAGAGGAAATGCCTTTAGCATTTAATTTAATCCTTCAATGACAGCATTTACACAAGGATTAGCTCCTTATTGTCTCTGAATCAGTATTGCATGTTATATTACGGTGGTCCTGTTGTTCTGAAGGATAATCCATAACAAACCACGCTTTAGCTGAATCGCCTTACGCCTTAATCGTATCATTTACTCAGGTATTGGATGGGACAGAAAAGACACTTAATACATTTACAGTTACAGCGTTTAGCAGATGGCCTCATCCAGAGCAGCTTCAGAAGTCTCCATCAAAATAAAATAGTTTAGCATCTAAGAATGTAATCAAGCTAAAACCCTGTTCGAGCAGGAAAAACAAGTCAAGCGATTTATTTTTTTATTATTATTATTTCTTATTATTATTAAATCAGTGCTCATTTAAGTACTTTTTAACCATTTGACAATTTGTATTCTGTATGGCTATATGGTCAATTGCAGAAATATTGGCACCCTTTATGAAAAAAATTTAAGACTACGCATCATCATACACATTTTCCAATCAAACAATATAAAACTACTTACCTTTTGCTCTATCATAAGATCATTCTTCAGGAGAAGAAAATCCATCCAAATGGATTCCTTAAAGTATCAAGTGTCCTCTTACAAATAAATGAAAACTAATATTTAGTAATAAAGTATTTGTGGAAATTATATATATATATATATATATATATATATGTGTGTGTGTGTGTGTGTGTGTGTGTGTGTGTGTGTGTGTGTGTGTGTGTGTTACAAACAGTACACAAAATGAGGTCTTTCTAAGGGGAAAAAAAACATAATGCAGATCTTAAAGCTCTGGTGCTGTGAAGTGTAGGGACAGGGTGAAAATAGCTGCATACTGCGAAAATCTCCCAGAGCCCCTGTAAAATATCATGGTGAATAAGGAGACCCCGACAAAAGAATAAGAGAGGTCCCTTCTGTATTGGTTTTATATATATGTAATGTGTGTGTGTGTGTGTGTCACACACACACACACACACACACATATATATATATAGTGAGAATAAAACCACCTCAGAGCAGTAACCCACCTTTTACATTTTACAGTGGCAGAATGTTATTGATGAGCATATAAACCTCACAGTGAGTTTTACAATGATTCATATAGATAAGATATAAGATATAAGATTTATATAATTTTTTAATTTACTCTCAGTTACTGTTGTCAACCGCGAACATTAATGACAACATATAGTGGCACAGGACTTAATCCTGCTTCTCACTGGAGTTGAAGTTGAAGGTGAGAATTGTGCCTAACAGGGACACCGCTCTGTTTTGACACTTCGATGCTGACACTGTATTTACAGCAGACATAAAACGTCTACAAGATGCAAATCATGTTTAACAAAGTATTAGTTAAGGGGTGTGCATACTTATGCAACCAGGTTATTGCAAGTTTTACTTTTTTTCCCACATATCACATTAACGGTGGAAAAAAGATCTGACAAGATTTATTCTGGTTTCATTTTCCACATTACAGAAACCTGCAATTGTAACAGGGGTGTGTAAACTTTTACATCCACTGTATGCTTGAGGTCAAAATCATTACCCAAGCTAACTCAAACCTGAATGATCATCATTACTTAAACATTTACTTTCTCCAATCTTATGCTCATGTCATTTATTTCGTATACAGTGTGTAAAGTACCGAGTGTATTTTTCGCCTTATGCTTTAATGGCATCACCTATAATGATGAACGTGGTGGATGTATAGCCACAAATACATTATCCAAGCCTTATTAATGTGTAATGTGTAAAGACTGCGAATGAATCTCGCCCACCAGCTCTCGCTCAATCACTATCCACCGTCTTCATGCAGCATTTGTACTTAAACTCGTTAATCAGATGTCCAGGGTCCGCCTACATCCCTCTTCAGCTTCAAAGCTAATTTGCATCATAATAGCAGGTTTGCAGTAGCTTTTATCATTAAAATTGCACACTTGGCCTTTTCTACATATAACTACTGAGATTTTGTGTATCATCTAAATCTGTCATTGTGATACCAAAGGGAAAGACACTTGTAGGATGGCAGCATGCATGTCTGTCCTTGTACTTGTAGAAAATGCTAACGGAATTGTGTAAGAACTATCCAGAATGACAGATTATTATGTGAAACATTCTTACAGGTGTACAGAAGCGCTTTTTCGAAATTGAAACAAAACCCGATCTGTGCTGTACTTGATCACCAATGTACCTCGGGAACGCACTTCATTTAAAATACACTTTCTAATAGTCTAAAGAGGAAGTGATCACATGAACACGTACATGTGCGCTTTTCATGGCCACTATTTAAACCAGGGAAACAGGGCTAAGTAGATTACAGATTTCACTAACAGTGGTATCAATGCATCCCTACATGAATTGCTTATCCCTGTAAAGGACACACCAAGAATCGCACAAGCTGCTGGAGGACACCGGTAACCTGACTGCAAATGAGCAGTGGCCCAGTGTTGGCCCACACTTACAGCTTCATCATGTTCACATCCTACTGTGGAAAGACAAATCTGTCTGCCAGGACATGGCCACAGCTCAACTCTGATGATACCATGTCTCAGCA
The DNA here is from genome assembly GCA_037577455.1 of Pangasius macronema. NCBI lineage: Eukaryota > Metazoa > Chordata > Actinopteri > Siluriformes > Pangasiidae > Pangasius > Pangasius macronema. The sequence goes on from CM074958.1 coordinate 20,275,780, forward strand.
ATGATATGCAACAGAGCAGATGAGCCACTTACGTCCCAGAATGGAAATGCCAATCAAGCATCGAGTGCATTCGGGCCATTTTTGCACCAGCTTCCAAATGCCATAAAAACCTCAATGTGGCTGCATACAGATGGCCGACAATACACTCGCCGTTGTTATAACTGGCAATAACTCAACCATATTTGGCTGGGATTATAACATCCATTATGTCAGAAGAAGCAAACTCAAAAGCTTTCTTGTTGTTCCTTCTTGTTATGGCAATGTGTTGAGTGAGAGACGAAACCACATAACATCAGCAGAAAAAGCAACAAGTCAATAAATCTTAAAAAAATAAATAAATATTTCTCACTATACAACAAACTACCAACATTAGTCGCCTAGTAGCACGTTCTGTGAAGGCTGCATGAATAATGACCCTATGAATAAATTCCTAACATGCATAGGTTTGTGGAACGTCCATGAAACAAGTCACAGCTTTACCTCTGACTGTTACAAAGCCCTGACACTGGAGACTCCTTCCATAAAGGTTACATATACATATATCTCCTCACAAAGGAACGTAAGCATATCAACAATTACACACATTACTTCTTCCGCCATATACGTCCTGTCTAAGTTGTTACTGTAGAAATAATAACTTACTAGAAATGATAACATGATAGAAAATCAAGCAGCACTGTTTCGACCAATCGGAATCAAGCATTCAAGGGGGGGCATCATGGTTTGAGGCTGCTGTGCTGCCTCAGGGCTTGGACAGCTTACAATCGTTGAGGGACTAATGAATTTAAAATTATTCATATTCAGATTCGTATTCAGCATCTCAGCTACGATACACAGACATCACTATTACTAATTAGCCCATACATTATTAACGAGGCATATACACAGGCATCTCTGATCCCCTGATTCTGTTGCAGCACTGCATTCTGCAATATCTAGCGCTTTCAGGGTGGTAAAGACAGAAAAGGATAAGCATCTGTACGTCTCTGTATTAGCTGAATGACATTGAACAGTACAGAGCTGAAGGCAAACAGAAAGCCAGCTCTTTCACAGGTCTCGAGGACGAGCGCCTCCTCTGAGCTCGGCCTCCTAATGAGCACGCTGCTTGCCTCAGGATAACATTTGTGAAGCTTATTAGCGAAGCTTGGTGGAACTGGATACTGTTTCCACTCAGCGCTGCCCTTTTCAGGATTTGTTGAACAACACCAGCTACATGACAACGGGATTATATATCTTCTTTATTTATTATCTTGTTTGGTTTTAAAGCTACAGTTTGTGTCTGTGAATCAATTAATTGTTGAATTTAGTGTTAAACAGGTCCAAGATGGTTTCACATCTGATTGCAGACATACAGGGTGAGGCTACGAAAGACAGCTTTGACAGTCTTTGAGTCTTTTGAGGTTTCCTCACCACCACAAAATACTTGAAATTGAAAACTTGTATTTTTACATGTCCATGTTACAAATCACGAATGTTTCCATTTCTTTCATCCAGTCAATTACCGTACGCTATACACCAACGATTGGGCTCAGTTTAGCATCCAATCATTTCAGTTTAGCATCCAATCGAGTTCTTCAATAAATGGTGTCAAGAATCAAGCTAACTCATCATGTGCAGTGACCTTTCATGCTACACAATGTAGTTATGGCTACAGCTACAGCCATCCGTGTGCATCTGAAGATGTATAATCCACTATACTGCAGTGTGGAACCTGAGGATGAGTGTCCTGGCCCTACCTCAGTAAAATGTTTCAAAATGCTAGAGTAAGCAAGGACTAGTAGCATAGAACCCCCTCTAATTAAAAAAGAAAAGCATTTTGAGGTAAGCTTAGCTAAATAGCTAATGTTAACTGGCTATATTTAATAAAGTTGGCCTGTTTTCTTTGCTAATGTCAGGTTAGACTGGTATTGACACCAGTAGCTAACAAATTGCTTACATCAAATTAACTTAAATTCACTAAAACTTAAACTGTTTTACTTTCACTTGTGTCCATACTTCCACCAGTGATGGCTGGGATAGTTGGGGCATATGGCACAAATTTATTTAACTGATCT
>CM074958.1:20288716-20301168 GCA_037577455.1 Pangasius macronema
AACCTCATACCAACTGTGAAACATGGAGGTGGAAGTGTTATGGTTTGGTGACGCTTTGCTGCAGCAGGACCTGGCCAGCTCACCATTATAGAATCCCCTATGAATTGTACATTGTATCAGAAGGTGCTTGAGGAACATGTGATATCATCTGTCAAAATAAAATTGAAGCTGAAGTGGAACTGGACCTTGCGACATGACAGTGACCCAAAACACACCAGTAAATTCACCAAGAACTGGCTGAGAAGTAAAAAATAGAGAGTTCTGCAATGACCAAGTCAAAGCCCAGATCTAAATCCTATTGAGATCCTGTGGGGTGATTTGAAATGGACTGTGCATGCAAGAAACCTCTCAAACATTACAGCTGATCGAATTATGCATTGAGGAGTGGGGGAAACGTTCTTCCAGTCAATGTCAGAAACTGGTAGATGGCTACAAGAAACGTCTCATTGAGGTTATTTCAGCCAAAGGGGGAAACACTAGCTATTAGGGCATAGGGTGTCCTAACTTTTTCCTCAGTTGAAATACTCATTTTTGTTGATTTCTTTTGTTTAATAAGTGAAAACAAAGTGATTTTTTTTGTTGTTTACATGCAATTACATCACTTTCATCTACAGGTACAAATGAAAACAAGATCAGAAATTGAAATGTTAACATTTCGTAATAAAGAACTGAATATTTAATGGGGTGTCCTAATTTTTTCACATGACTGTATATATATCCTAAACGTCCAAACCCTAATTACACTTAATATATTCTTAGTCACTAATTTAATTTATGCTCATCATGATTTCTTCAGCTGGCTAGTTAGCATCCAGTTGGTTGACCACACTAGTGTTACTAAATGGATTGTAATGTCGTTGTGTATCAATAACAAGCATTTATTCTGATTTAAGTATCAGTGTCTACTGTAAATGTGTTAAAGCTCTACGAACATCCCAAATACGACAGAGCTGCATTTGGACATGTCAGTAGCACAGAGCTTAAAAATAGGGTAAAATTATTGTATCATTGACATAAAAAAAAGTTTTTACCATTTCTGCTAGTCAGCAACATTATAAAAAAACATGACTGTTTTAGGTTCAGAGATTGTATCCATTTCCATTTATTTTTTTTCCTTTTCAGCATGATCCCATTATCAGAGATGTGGGCTTAAGGTAGCCCTGAGACTGCATTCTCCATGTATAGTTACTGTGAAACCAAGCTTGCTGTCTGCGAGCTTCTTTTGGCAAGTTATGTGAAAAACATCAGAAGCATGACAGCGTCATGCTTGAAGACAAGTTGCGCCATGTGTTCATGTGAAAGATCTGTATCATGTCAGTCAACACTATGTATGTAAATAGCATAAAGGATGTCAGTGGAAAGCCGAAAGGAAAGTGTGTCAGATCTAGTCCAGTGCTGATCTAGTATTTGAGGCCAGTACCCTATATCGGATCGGGGCATCCTTGAAATTTTTTTATTCAATAAAATGCACATATTAATGTGTGTGCTTGGTCAACCGCTAACATGTACGAAGTCACACATTTTCCCCTTGTTTTTTTTTTTTTGTTTGTTTGTTTTATACGGAAGACCATAATCCTGATTATTCTGGCCCTTCAACATATATTCAACATATCTTTTCCAAATATTCCCTCTTTATGCAAAATTTGTCCTGCAAGGCGAACTTAGATTTGTACTTGTGCTCTCTGTTAATCAGATGACTTTGTTTGATTTTATTTTAATTGCCAGTGTGTCCTTTTTCTACCCGCAGAGAATGGAAAAATAAATGGATTTGTAGTTGAGGGAGAGGAGACTCCCACTTCCCTTGACCTAGACAGCTCTCTGCACTCAGTGAGCCAAAATGGTGACAAACTCCTACTAGAATCCGACTTGAATCTGAAACCCTCCGGACAGCCCTCACACACTGGCCTGAAGGGGGAAAGGAAAGGCAATAACACTAGTAGAAACAGTATGGACTGCAAAAATGACAAGCCCTCAGAGTTGACTGCACATGAGGGCAAAAAGGAGGCCCTGGCGTCTCTAAACGGCGTGGTGACACTAAACTGTGGGCCACTCACCAACGGTTATCCCGGCAAGCCCGGCACAGACAACGATGGCAGCGGCTCAGAAAGCGGTTACACCACACCGAAGAAGCGCAGAGCCCAGAGGAATGGCAAATCTTTGGACAATGTGACTCCTTCAAGCCAGGTCAAGGCCATGCAACAGGCCAGTAAGCAAGAACCAGGGCCAGCCACTCTAGAACTGGCCGACAGAACCTCAGCGGCGCTGGTGGAAATCGGCCGAGCCTCAAAGACAGACAGCCATTCCAGTGGCTTGACTAAAACTAGAGAGGCAACCACTACCCCACCTGCACTACAGACGTCCGAAGTTTACCGGAAAAGCGCTGGGAAAAAATTTGAGGATAAGTCCACTAAAACGAAAGTGGCAGCATCAGCTAAAGAGGACTCGTGGACTCTATTCAAGCCACCACCTGTCTTTCCTGTGGACAACAGTAGCGCGAAGATAGTGCCTAAGATCAGTTATGCAAGTAAAGTGAAGGAGAACCTCAATAAGTCAGCCCAGACTGGCACAGAGATTCCCGCTCCTGCTCCACAGGTACCTGGGAGGCCTTCGCAGGTGCCCATGTCGGCTGTGAAAACCATCACCTCGGCCAGCTTTAGCAATGGTGATGGCAGCACCTGCCCTCTGCCTGGTCCCCACTTTAGCTCAGTCCCCAGTTCCTCCCCCGTGCCAGTCGTCTCCTCAGCAGGCTCTGATCATGTAGCATCTTCCTCCGGCAGTAGCTGCAATCCCTCCACCTCAACTACTACACCTGAGCCCAGGAAGCCTAATCTGTTTGTTTACCCCCTTTCTGCCTCCTCTTCTTCCAATATGCAACTTTCTCTCCCCAGCGGCCGTCAGTCTGACCCCCCACCCAATCAGAAATCTCTGGGCGACATCTTCCAAAACCAGTGGGGTTTGTCGTTCATCAACGAGCCCAGCGGCGGTCCAGAAGGTCCGACATGCGGCTCGGCGGCAAAGGCCAAACCCGGAGAGGTGAGCTTTCAGGGAGGCTGCACTGCCGCTGTGGCTACACAGACACACAGCGCCCCCCAGAGGCCAGATCAGTCAGCTTTCACAGAAAAACGGACTAGCATGAGTAAAGGAGGAAACCTCACACCGTCTGCAGCCAGCGGGTCTACCGAAGGCTCGCCTCAGGCCTTGAACCTCGAGGTGGATACGCAAAAGGACGAGCCTGGGGTTTCTGGTGCAATAGTGTTTTGCTCTTCCTCTAAGGACGTTGGGGCAGAGCTGCCGCGCAAGCTGTCTCTGCCCAGAGAGCAAGGCTACACTAAGGGCTTCGAGAGGAAGGCCAGCTGGGACTTTTTTGATCTTAAAGCTGCTGTAGTATATCACACTAAAGGTGAACCACCATCACTTCTTATTAATTGCTCAAATATCTTTTTGCTTGATGTCATGTGATAATGCTTCCTATTTGTTATATGCAAACACTTTTAGTAAATGTTTTTTTAGTGTCAAAGATGTTAAAGCTTTTGATGTTGGCTAATTTAACTCATTTAATTCCAGTACCCTTTAAGTGAACTTTTAAACTCGAAGCAGTCTTGAAGCAGGTCCTAGTCTGTAAGACGAATTTGCTTATACAAAATATTTTGACAGTTTTGGTCCATAAATGTAAGCATTTACATTAATAAAGGCCCCTTGCAAGAGTTCTTAAGCATCTTCATAAGGGACATTAGTACAAACAATAAGCTTTTTTTCTTTTTTTTTTTCAGAAATGGAATATATTTTGAATTTGCAAAAGCAAGGTAAGTGTCAACATTTTTTAAATCTATGATGTTCATTAGTGAAAATGTATTCAGATTGTAGCCTTTTATTGATCAGTAGTCCTGATGTCAAGGTACTTTAAAGGGTAAGTTTGGAGTTTTTGCATGTCTCTAGACCAATTACCTTCATGTGATTAGGATACGAGACTAATAATTTTTAATTTATAGCTGCCCAACAGACAAGAATGCTTAACAACCACAAAAGGCTACTCCTTATTGACTTTCTCAGAAGGATTCATTAGGTACCAGGCCCTAAATTAAGAAAATGAAACAGTCACTGCAGTCGACTTTTTCACTCTCCTGCATTGCTGTATTGCTGCGTTGTCGACACTGGATACTGACAAAGACCACGATGCCCGTTCTCATTCATGTCCCATGGCCACATATTGGATCTGTACGCAATCTAGGACTGTATACGGAAGTGGCTCAGGTCTGATTTGAAAAGCTCAGATTTTTGTGTCCACGTAGTCCTAAAAAATAAATGAATAAATAAATAAAAGATGGCTGCAGTGCGTATCCTGAGGTTGCTTCTCCCCGTCCTAAGAGATTAATGCAATGCCTGCATGTGGTGCATTACTAACATAGCACCAGGTGACACTGTGCCTACAACTAGCTAAACAAACTAGCGTTGTTTCTCAAATCGCATAATTGCACTATATGGACAAAAGTATGTGGACACCTGACCATCACACCTATATGTGCTTGTTGAACCTACCATTCCAGATTTATTCCCCCTTTCCTGTTACAATAGCCTCCACTCTTCTGGGAAGGCTTTTGGAGTGTGGGGTTTGGAGTGTGTCTGTGGGGATTTGTGTCCATTCCACCAGAGCATTAATGAGGTCAGGCACTGATGTTGGGTGAGGAGGTCTGGGGTGCAGTCGGTGTTCCAACTCATCCCGAAGGTGTTCAGTGGGGTTGAGGTCAGGGCTCTGTGCCGGAGATGCGAGTTCTTCCACCCCAACCTTGGCATACAGTGTCTTCATGGAGCTTGCTTTGTGCACAGGGGCGTTGTCATGCTGGAACAAGTTTGGGTCTCCAACTTCCAACTTTGTGGCAACGACTTGGGGAAGAACCATATATGGGTGTGATGGTCAGGTGTCCATAAACGTTTGGCCATATAGTGTATGTACTATTTTAAAGTACTAACTGAGTACTTTTGAGTACTAACACTAACTGGTTTTCCTACTACTATTTAAAAAAAAAATAGTAGCCTTCAAACCTAACTTTCTGTATACCAAGTTAGCTTAGTAAAGCACTTTTGAGTGTAAGGTCAGCGTTTTCGATTTGAGACGAAACTCAGGACAACAGTCACGATGCCAGCGCAAAGCTTGAAAGAGATACTGTGTTGAACATCGTTGTACAAGAAATCATTTACAGTTCAGGATGTTTTGGCTCTGATGTGTTTTCTAGTGGATGTCGCTTTTAACCCTCCAGATTAAATAAAATAGACATGCGAGTGTGTGAACAATATCACTCACGTTGCTGCTGCTTCTGCACTCGCAAGTTACGCGTCAAGTATAAACCGGAGTTTAAGGAAGAGAATCACATTTGTTTCACTTCAAACTGGTAATGTGAACGTAGCCTAGATCTGCATCTGGATTTGCGTAAAGCTGCTTTGTAATCAAGTCTGTTGTTAAATTGACTTGAATTAAAATGACAATCTTCCTCACTGTACATTTCCAGATCCAAATCGCGTAGTGCTCTACAGTGAATCTAAGAACGGTCCTGATCAGTGAGACTCAGTCTGGACACGCCGTCTCCTCAGCCGGACTCCGCTAAGAAAAAGATGCGCTTCAAGAAACCCGGCTGCAGCCTCTGACTCGGAAACGAACATCGTGACTCAGAATAAAGGCCGCTCTCGAGACGGAGTGTTTAAAGAGGCTGAGCGCAGAGGGGATGAAACGGGTTGGAATAAAGGACGCGAAACGAGGACCTGGAGCCAAGACACTCTGCTTCGAAAGCAGGACCTGTTTTTTTGTTTGTTTGTTTGTTTTTGTTTTTTTTGTTTTTTGCTGAAGACAATTCAAATTTTTTTTTTTTTTAAGGGATGTTCACGAATTCACAAACTCTTACAGTACGGCTTTTCTTTTAAAAGCGGAGATGGCGGACTTTGTCCTGCTGGCTGCTTAGGAAGAGGAACCGCGCTCTCGTGTTCGAACACACTGAAATCCTTTTGACGGGCATGAAAAAAAAAAACGTCGCCCTCTAGTGACTGGGGGTGAAATCACCGATGATGAACTGTTCAATGTTTCAGGGGACACAAAATACCGTTTAGGTCGAGCTGGCACTTGCTAAGGCCTTGGGATAATTGTCTTAATTTTGTGAATGCATTTGGATGCATCATGTTATTGACTTTTCATTTTTTTTTTTTTTTTTTTTCCATTTCATTTCAGTTATACTTAAAATAGAAATGAAATCCTAAGGTTTCCAGGGTGCACTTAAGTGAGAATAGACTTGCGAACTGCTGTCTGCGTACGTCCTCTTGAAGATTCACTAGTCTTATTGTCGTTTTTTTTTTCACCTTTCACGTCACCGTGTAATCCTGCCTGCTATAGTCTGACTCTTTTTTTTTAAAAAAAATCATTTTCCATTTTCAGTTTTGCATTAGCCCCCCAGCGGATGAGTAGACGAGATGCACCACGAACGTTAAAATCGCTTCAGCAAGACTTCTTTTTCAGTTTATTATTTCCTTAGAGCGTCTTTTCTTAGTCTGTTTCTCTCTGTATGTATTTTTTTTTGCACAAGGAACAGACTCTGCTGTTGTGGTGTGAGTTGTTTTTAGGGCTGCGAGGCCACGGTTTATAGCATGACACGATAACCGTTTGTTTAATGCACATGAACAGGCACCCGGCGTTTTTCCTTCTTTCCTTTTCCTTTTTCTTTGTTTTCAACAAGCACCATTTATTTCTTATCTTTTTTTTTTAACTCGTTCACAGTTAAACAGGGCTCTGTTCCTTTATTCTCAAGCCCTTGGGTTTATAACTGAAAGCCGGCGTCGTCGGACGTTCGGCTTCTCTGCAGCCTGGAGATGTTTTTTTTTGTTTGTTTGTTTCATGTTATTTTCTTTAGCGTCAGGAAGCAGATATTAAGATTTAACTTTTTTTTTCTTTTCTTTTTCATCTATTTTATCTCATCACAAGATAATTGATTCATATATTATATATAATGAGTAGCACTTTATGTATTTTTAAATCGTATTATCTTGACAGAACATCGGCAGATCAGCGCGTAACGGAAATGATAGCGATTACGAATAGGATACTAATTTCTAACAGCGGAATGGAGGTCCTTCTAAAGGAGAAAATACTTTAAAAAATTAAAAAAAAAAAAAAAAAAAAGGAATGATTTAGAAAATGACACAAGGAGAGTGAAATGACATGAAATGTACCAACAGTGTTATTGCCAAAAATGAAAAAAAAAAAAAGGGTGTCCATGTTTGCTACAAATTTTTTATTTTTTTTTTTTTTGTCTGTCTAATGAAACTGATTTTAGACTGCAGTAGAAAGCCAAGTGGATCATTTTAGCATTGTGTACCCTCTCTCTCTGGATTTGTCAGTTTCCTTTGGCTTCGTTGCCGCTTTCCGTTTCTGAAGCTGGCGCACGGTTCGGCCCTGGATCTTTCACGAGACACTTCAGTGCATCAGCGTGATAACTAACCCATACGTCATAACCGAGATAACGATAAAAGGTTATTTGCTTGTTGCTTGTTTGTTAAATGCTGCTTTTCCTCTGGTTTAACCGCCCGCTTTCTTTCTTTCTTTCTTTCTTTCTGTCTTTCTCTTTCGCTCTAACGCACCTTCGCTACTTTTCTCCTTGACTTCCTAAGCGTGTTCGAAATCAGTTAGCGCGAGTTGGTCCTAAGCCTCAGCAAACATAGTGTTTACTTTAAAGCACCCTATAAAAGGTAGGTATTTGTTCTTGTTTTTGTTTTTTTTTCTTTTTTTTTTTTCCTCTCCCCCCAAAGGATGTGATCAGAGCAGTACGGAACCCCTGAAGGGACATTTACCCCAAAAAATAAATAAATAAAAAATAAAAAAAAAACCTATACATACAGACTAAAAAAGAAAACTTGTGAAAACAGAAATTATCACGTGCATGACATAATTTTCTGTTTTCACAAAATGTTCTTTTTCTGAAACAAAAAGACATGGTGTAATGTTGTTGTGTGTGTTTTTTTTTGGTTTTTTTTATAATTTTTTTTTTTAAATGCAGTTATTGTGTGTGAACCCCTTACGTTCTCGTTTTCTTTAAAAAAAAAATTTCTTGTGAAAACAAACAAAACAAAACAAAAGTTATAGCGTTATGTGCAGGAGATAATTTTCCTTTTTCGCAAGATTTTTTTTTTCTCAAAGAAAAGGATATGGTGTAATTTTTTATTTTATTTTTTTTAGGGAATTGTCGTATGCACACCTGTTACTGTCTTGTTTTTGTTAGGGGAAAAAAAAATCTTGTGAAAATGGAAAATGATCACAAGTACGTGAAAAATTTTCCATTTTCATATGATTTTTTATAAATTTTTTTTTTTTGAAAAGATTTTTGTTAGTGTGTTTTATATTTGTGTTTTTGATTTTTGTTTTTTGCTTTTTTTGTTTGTTTGTTTTGTCCCTTCAGGGGCTCCGTAGAGTAGAGTAGAGTAGAGTAGAGTAGAGTAGAGGTGTGCGTGGGACTACTTTCTTTAAATCCCAAATCTGCTCAATCTGATTGTCCCATAAAACTTTCTTAGTCCAGTTTGCCAAAACATAAACAGGAGACAGAGACTTCACCACAGTGCTGTCGAACTCATCATTCGGATCAGGCAGAAGGTGTGCATGCTCCATAGAATAAAAAAAAAAACAGAAAAGAAAGCAAAACAATATTAGTCACTGATCTTTACCATTGATGGAAGGAGTCTCCAGTGTCAGCGCCATCACGGGAAAGTCTTCGAGACGCTTTGCGGTTTCTCAGTAACATGACGAGATTCATTCGAATTTTCTTTGTCTAGTTCACTCAAGGGAAAGGGGAAAGAGAGACTACTGAGAGCTTTACAGCTGCTATAACGTAAGTGAGAACAGGAACTAACGTGTTAAATGACACTTTAAACGGATTTATTAAAGTATTCTTGAATACGTAGTCAATGGTTTGTTGTGGTGTAAGAGGAGTAAAACACCTGGGGATGTGCTGTTATAGGGAAATGATCCATGCAGGGCGGCACGGTGATGTGACGTTGATTGTTTTCCAGTAATTGCATGTTTTGTTCCTCTTACAGCACCGCGTCGTCACACGGCCTCGTCGATTACTTTCCTATAACAGAACACCGGCAAGAGCTTTGTTTTTTTGTTTTTTTTTTTTCCCTTGCAAGCTTCATATCTGACCCTGTGTGTGAAAGTAAACACGCCCTTTTCCCACATCTTATTTTCTTTATTTTTTTTTTTGGGGTCCTGATGCACACCTCTAGCTCAGAGTTAGTCATGTAGTACCATTTTTTTTTTTTTTTTGAAACCTTAAGAGTTTGCTGCACTTCTTCTTTTCTGAGCTTTTTATCTAAACGCTTCTGGTGTGGAGCTGGAAGACTCGGCGGATGCACACACACAGAGCTTTGATGCACAGAAATCCTATTTTAGGGGGATGCACATCGAGAATAACTCTATTTGATCCGTTAGAAGCACTTATTCCCCGTCGATTTTAGAGTTAATAGCTGTGTGTGTGTGTATATGTGTGTATGTGTGTATGTGTGTGTATATACATATACATATACACACACACACACGCGCGCGTATGTATAATTATGCACACTAATCGAAACCCTTGATTTCAAGCCTAGGAGTGAGTAAAGAAGTGAGAGCAGGGAGAGATCATCGTACTGAAACTAGACTGTTTATTCTGTACATTGGAAACGTTTCTACGTCAGCGTATACATTTTTCTACTACACGTGTTCTGTTTGTTGTGCCGTTCCGACTGGTGCGTCTGTCTGTCTGTCCGTCCGTCCGTCCGTCTGTGTGTATGTCTGAGCATGTGTATTCGTCCTCATCTAACCACTCAACGATGCGCAGTGTTGAGAACTTGCTTACTCCCGAGTCCAGGCCACGCTGCCTGCGTTGTAAGAAATATTAAACGAACCCCATCAGAACATGGAGGAGAAAAAAAAACCAACCCCCCCTCAACTCTCTCTCCCTCTCTCTCTCTCTCTCTCGCTTCCCCACGTTCCCCTTCTCTCCAACACCGTTTAAGTTGTGCCATGTTTTGACTGTTAAAAAAAAAAAAAGAAGAAGAAGAAGTTTGAATGAATATTTCATTTTGCGTGTTGCTCTGTCTGCATTTCCTCCTGCGGTAATGAAGAGGAGGGCAACGTTCCGTTTCAACGATCTTCGTCACTGCTAATAAACTCAATGAAAATGAAAGTGTTGTGTCTTTCTGAGTGTTTGCAGCGTTAATGACGTGCTTATGAACGGGAAGATTACTTCTGTTCATCTCAGAACTAAGCACACAGGTATTACTCCACCTTACACACACCATGCTCTTATACACATCACACTGCTGTGTGTGTGTGTGTGTGTGTGTGTGTGTGTGTGTGTGTGTGTGTGTGTGTGTGCGCGCGCGCGTGCGTGCGTGTCTATGCGTCCTTGTTTGCGCTTGTGTGTGACCATGGCTTTGTGTGTGTGTGAGATCACGCAATTGGGTGACCATGTCTTTGTGTGTGTGTGTGAGAGAGAGATTGGGTGTGATTGGCCATTTGTGCAACAGTGTCTTTGTATCTAGATGTGTTTGCGTGACCATGTCTTTATTTGTGTTTGATTGTGCATTTTTGTGACTGTGGCTTTATTTTTGTGTGTGATTGGGTGTGATTGTGCAGTTGTATGATCATGTCTTTGTTTTTATGTGTGATTGTGTCTAGATGTGCTTGTGTGACCTTCTATTTGTTTGTGTGTGATTGTGCATTTGTGTGAACGTTTCTTTGTGTGTGTGTGTGTGTGTGTGTGATTGTGCATTTGTGTGAACGTTTCTGTGTGTGTGTGATTGCATTTGTGTGAACGTTCCTGTATGTGTGTGTGTGATTGTGCATTTGTGTGATTGTGCATTTGTGTGAACGTTTCTTTGTGTGTGTGTGTGTGTGTGTGTGTGTGTGTGTGTGTGTGTGATTGTGCATTTGTGTGAACATTTCTTTGTGTGTGTGTGTGTATATGTGTGTGATTGTGCATTTGTGTGAACGTTTCTGTGTGTGTGTGTGTGTGTGTGTGTGTGTGTGTGTGTGTGTGTGAGAGAACGTTTCTTTGTGTATGGCAGAGAGAGAGGGAGGCAGAGAGAGAGAGAGAGAGGCAGAGAGAGAGAGAGAGAGGCAGAGAGAGAGAGAGAGAGTCAGGTAAACTACATGATATTCATGCAGCTCTTCAGAGCGCTGTGTGAAGTGTCGAGGCTACAGCTGTCCTCTAAACAACTCCTCCCTTATGGGCAGTGACTCTCTGCAGCTCCTTTAGAGTTTGGTAATTGATAAATTGATAAATTTCTAGAATTTTCCCAGAACTTCAATATTATGGGAGATTTTGTGTCGAGTCATGACATAAAATCCTGATGAAGTCAATTTCAGTTCCAGGTTCTGACCCTATAAAATGTCGAAACATAAATGTTGGCCCTGTATATGTTAAATATAGATGCCATAAACACTTTAAAATAAACTTACAGCAAGAAATCCTCGATCAGCTTCATGCAATGCTGCAGAGCACAAAGCCGGGCCTTTCCCTTTTAATGCGCCTTGCTGCCACTGGATGTCGCTGTTGTCTAGTACATCGTATAATTAGCGCAATATGAATAAATTCAGTTAGTTTTAACCAAATGAAAAGATTAGAGTAGATTAACGGTGTCTATTCCTCACTTTTCGCCTGTGCGCAGGTTTTATTAGGTAAATAGCTGTAAGTCGAGGAGGTCTTGAGTAATTATTCCGCTCAATGTTCGGATAATCCACGCTGTCTGTTAGAAGTTGTTCAAATCATCTCTTTATTGTTTAATGAAGAAAGCAATGGGTGATGTTACGATGTTGTTTGTGTGTCATTATACAGTATTAAACCTGTAATTAGGAACATGGATGAACATATCATGAGGGGAAATGAGTGCTCAGACACTGTTGGTTGTTATTTAATATACTTCCGGTGCATAGAAACACTTCACACATAATGCCATTATGCAAAGTAGCCATCATGGAGCTTCCTAAAGTTCTCCGAGATGATGTTATTAAACAGCACTTGAATGGATAAAGCTACAAAGCCATAGCAAAGCCCTTAAACATCTCTGTCCGTAGACTTGGTTTGACTTGGTGGAAAGTTCACTAATCGTCCCCAGACAGGTGAGTCACGCACGATTTCACAACTATATTATCTAACAACTCCGAAGGTAAGAGAGAAGCCAGAAGCCACTTGAAAAGAGTTGCAGGACCACCTGAAAGCAGCAGGAACAACAAACTTCACTGCAATCATTTCCATTCCTACGTGTTTACGTTATGGTATTTGGCAGACGCCCTTATCCAGAGCAACTTAAATAAAAGCTGAATATGAGCAGATAATATTGCCCGAAACACTTCAGAACTCATCCTGCTGCTTTTGTCAGCAGTCACATCATCAATAAATACAAGAGAACCAGTTCCATTGGCAGCCATACATGCC
>CM074958.1:20334079-20347250 GCA_037577455.1 Pangasius macronema
GTACAAGACCCTGTGTACAAGTCCCTGTGTACAAGACCCTGTGTACAAGACCCTGTGTACAAGACCCTGTGTACAAGATTCTGTGTACAAGACTCTGTGTACAAGTCCCTGTGTACAAGTCCCTGTGTACAAGACCCTGTGTACAAGTCCCTGTGTACAAGACCCTGTGTACAAGACCCTGTGTACAAGACCCTGTGTACAAGATTCTGTGTACAAGACTCTGTGTACAAGTCCCTGTGTACAAGTCCCTGTGTACAAGACCCTGTGTACAAGTCCCTGTGTACAAGACCCTGTGTACAAGACCCTGTGTACAAGACCCTGTGTACAAGATTCTGTGTACAAGACTCTGTGTACAAGTCCCTGTGTACAAGTCCCTGTGTACAAGACCCTGTGTACAAGTCCCTGTGTACAAGACCCTGTGTACAAGACCCTGTGTACAAGACCCTGTGTACAAGTCCCTGTGTAAGCTGTTACTAGCAAAATGATAACATATAGAAAATTCTGACCAATCAGAATCAAGAATCAACACAGCAGTGTTTTATAATAGTGCAGTATCATGTAATAAACAGTTGCCCCATCTTTATTTAGACTCTGCATGCCTCATCTATGGTGCACATTTCCAGTCCTGGAGGTTTGTACTTTAACAATATTTGGGGATTTCCCTGTGTGAAATTTGTCTCATCGGTTGATTGCCACGTTTAATTCTCAGAGAAATCACCAAATCCTCCAACGCTGTAATCCCTGCCAAGCCAGATAAACCTCCTCGTCACTCACAGGATATTTTGAGTCATGAATACCTCAGGCAGTTAGCTCAGAGTGCTAGGAATAGTAACAGACATGTCGTCATACATACAGGCGGAGAGAGTGCTGGGATCTGGCTGAGTTCCCTGGCTCGGAGTTCACGCAGCCTGTCAGGACTTGGATCAAGAGAAAAGCCTGAATCACATCCTCTGAAAGGCGGGCATGTGCTCTCCTGGCACTTCCTTTCACCCGCCTTACTGGAATCTCCTCCCTCTGTGGGCCCTGAGGAGAGCGCCGTCTCTCCCTGGAGATTATCATGACAACTCTGTCTCTGTAGCAAACCACCGACCTCGACCTGACAATCAGCACACGCTCTTACATTACATATCTTTCCAGGAATAAATAAAACACACCATGGGGTTTAGGAGAGCGCGTCTCATTTTGAATTTGGCATGTGAGCTCGTGAGCACAGCACAAGCATCGTACAGTTGTAAGGTGTGTGTACACTCTTCGAACAAAATTATGAAAACAGTGTCAAATTAATTTGGAAAATAGCTGGTAGAATGTGTCTTAGGATACTATAATTAGTGAAAAAATAATTAAATAATTAAATAATTACTTTTCATGAGATCAGGTTGAAAATTTGCAAAAATAAAACTGCCTTGTATGATTGAATTAGGTGGCAAAGTTAGTTAATAACTTTTAAAAAATGCTGAAAATGATTTTTTAATTAATTATGAGTTATGGAGCTATAAGTCATTTGTGATAGTGATAAAGTGATAAATATTTAATTATGATTTTTAATTAATTAAATAATTAATTAAATAATTATTTTATAATTATTAATATTATTAATTATATTAATAATGATGTTAATTAATCAATAATATTAATATTAATTAATTAATTAATCATTAATTATTCATGTAATTATTTAATTAATTAATTATATGAGTATTTTTTTCCTGGTGAAATTATTCACCTTATAATGCAGTAAATGCAGTCTATCAAAAAAAAAATAAGACTATATCAAATACAACATAGATACAGAATTTAATCATTATTTTTCAAACAGTTATTTTTGCTATAATTAATTGTAAAATAAAGAAGTGCCTAATTAAAGAAAGGGATTGTTTGGGGCTTTTTTACGCTTAAATCTATAAAATAAAAAGTTCACAAACTCTGGTTGACTCATATCTTATATCTTATATCTTATTTTCCTGATTTTAGAGTGTTAAAATAAAGCAGTTGAAATGTGAAATTTAACCAAAAATATTATTATGTTTAAAAAAAAAAACTAAATAAAAAAAAAAACTTTCAGACAGCCCAGCACTTTTTAATTCCCAGCTGGTTAAAGAATAAGGGCAGGTTGCTGGAGAAAGAGTGAGTCAGCTCTAATCTAATGTAGGTCTCGCTTCATGTCTATCACCTTGAAAATGTACGTCTGCTGTCTGTCTGTATTCATCTGAGAGCAAAAGTTTGCGCACCCCATCTTCTCTGGAGAAAAAGAAAAGATATCTCTATTTTACAAAAGAACCATTTTTGCCCAGACTCTCAGACATGCTAAGAATAACAGGCAAAGTTTAGCAAAGCAAAGAACAGAAACGTTAGGAAGGTTATAAAATCTGCTCTGAGGATATGAAAAGGAAATAATTTAGATTATATTAGACTTCAAGTATATCAGAGTTATAAAATAGAGAACATTTACTGTATATCATGTTGAGAACGTTTTAATGAATGGATTGCGCTGAGATTTTTTTTTCACTATGCTATTTTTCTCAATGGATGCTATAACAGCTCATAAGGTGTTAATTATACAGCTTATTATCTGATGACTGATTGATTCCCAAAACAAAATGAGACAGGTCCTACATCCCCGGGGCAGAGGTAGCAGTAAATCACTCGTTTTCCACCAGCACGTAAAAGAGACACACAGGCATGATGAGGTGGGTGGAATTTATGGCTGTCCATCAAGCCTTAACACACACACACACACACACACACACACACACACACACACACAAACATACGCACACTCCATTTCCAAGGTTGTGACCATGTAACATAAAGTAAAGTCATAAACTTAGAGGACATGATCATGTTTGCTTGGCTTATAAATATACAGGAAGGAATAGCACACTCCGTGTCATGCTGTTATTGGAAAATAATCAACAGCGGCGTGCTGCGATGAGGCGGAGTTACTGTTACCACCATGACGTTGATTACTTTCCTAGAACAGCACATCCTGAAGTGTTTTATTCCTCTCTTACCGCACCACCGCAATAGATTTTCATTTATTTATTAATGAATCGTGGATCTTTTGATCCATTTGTAGCTACATTTAATGTTGTTCAGTGTCCAAAAAAACAAACTCTTCATCTTCTCATATTACAGAAAAAATGTAAACTCGCTCTTGTCTCCTGGACTCTTACAAACACGTTACTGTGTTAACTGTGACTGTGTACACCGGAGACTTCCCTCCTAAATGTGAAATAAATCTCTACTTGCAGAAAACGTCTTTTATGCGTTGATTATGCGTTATTTTGAATCTGTTTATTATTAGGCTGAGATTATGTTGTACAAGTCCCTGCATACGAGCTGCTACTGTAGAAACTAGAACGTATTAGAAGGAGCGCAAGCAATTCGTTTTATTTTCAAGATGTGGAGAAGCAGCGAGGAGCTCGGCTTGTTTGCGAACTTTAAGAAAAGCTTCTGGGGTGAAGCTCCTCGTGAAGATCGTGGTCGTGATCTTCAACCTCGTGGTTGTGAAGATGCTGAGGAACCAGGAATACTGTTAGAATTTAAAATATAGACTAGCTTTGTTTTGTTTAGTTGCATATGTGTTATTTCATAGTGTTCATAAAGTCTATAAAACGGTACAAAAGCGTGTAAATGAAGACATGCAGTGAGCAGGGGTGTACAAACTTTTGAGAGGTAGCGGATTTTCTGTTCTATGTAACATAGTAGAGAGTGTGAGCGGAAACAGCAGTAATGTTGCTCTTGAGATCAGTCATGATTTACACACTTTTATTTACATTTTAAGTAAAAAAAAGAAGAAGAATGATTAAAAAGACGTTCATTTGAGCAAACAATTTATTATATGGCGCCATTTTGAAACTGAAAGCGCCTCATATGAAACCTGAGCTGAGATTTAGATCAGAGTTTGTAGTTTGTGTTTTATATCTCTGCTGCCTCTACATTAGTGTGTTATACACTGCTGTGTGTATATATTAAAGTCATCACATTGTACGTCATCAGATATGTCTTAAAGATTTCGGACCTTTCCAGGAAACAACGTTCATCAGCTACGCAAATATGCTAATGCTAACTCCTATTAATAATAAACTTCTGTTCTGTTTAGATCACATGAATTTTTTTTTTAGTCAAATCAAAATATTGGCTTGGAACAGATGGTTTTATTTTGTGCTTATTTCATGCACAAGCTTGTTTTTTTCTTGGCTATGAACTTAATTTGACCGTATGGCACATTTCCTCCGTAGCTAGGTGTCTGGTAAATAAACATCTTTTTTGGTGCTACAATTCAATAATTACACAGAATGTAATAAGTAATAATGTCGACCTTGTAAGAAATACTTGGTGCATGTTTTGCTAGTTGTAATGTGCAAAATATTGTATGTAAAATTTGCTATGTAATGCTCAGAGGTAATAATAATAATAATAATAATTGTGTGTGTAGTAGCCATTGTGCATTTTGATTGGTCAGAAGGTGTTGCTTCATTTTCTATAACAGCAGCTCTGACACTAGTGCGGCTCCAAATCACAGGATTATATCAAGCCTGTGAAATTGTAGATATGCTGAAGTTTTTGTAAGGAGACACATTTATGGAAGGAGTCTCCAGTGTTAGAACTTTGTAACAGTCAGAAGTAAATCTGTAACTTTACGTTTTCTGCTTTGACAAGTCGTAGTAAAGGGTTTTTTGTCTTTGTAGAAGAGAGGCTGGTGAAGGAAATACTTATCATGTTAAAATAATATTATAATAATAATATAAAATGTACAACATAGTATGAACAACAAATTAGCGTATTAGTCTTATAGGGAAATAATCAATGGTGTAAAATGGAAAATGGAAATATTTATTGATAAAGTCACGTCCAAATTTGGGTCTCAGCATCAGGTACAGCTACACAGCTAGCATTTTTGTTTTGTTTTGTTTTTTGTTTTTTTTACATTTTTCACGTTACTATGTACTCGGATTTCCAACTTTCAAAGTATGTTCCAAGCATGTAAGTACTACACAACACATTACAGATTAAAGTCAACTATACACTGCCTAGAAATTCTCAAATAATTTACTACATACGTGAGAATCCAGTATGTAAGGAATGTAGCTTGGAGTGCTACATATTTACCTATGCATTCAAGGCGGATGCATAGCTCGCAACTCGTACGACACATTTCGTGAATGCTGAAGTAAAGTTCTTCTAGAGGATCCGATTTTCACACAAAGCTGTAGTATACAGTGCATTTTATTCCTCCATACTCGATTAGTTCTCCACAAACACAAACTAATACCAAAGAGTTCATGTATTAAGTGCACAGTCAGTGTGTGTAGTGTGTCCCAGGTTATCAGTGCATACTTAGAGACTGCTGGAATCCCGAGCACTGCCACTGCCAGGGGAAAGGCGTGGCCGGAGCATCTGAAAACACTTCCATGTGCTTAAAGCCGAATGGAAATTCAGGGTCTTGGCTATAGCAGGGAGAGTTCAGACCCCCTGCGGAGTAAGTGTTCGCAGGAGAGAAGGTGTTGTAAGGAGGAGACGGTGATCCAAGAGCTCCAGATAACACTGAAGCATGCTGAGGGGTTCTGTGGAGCTCTGCTTGGTGCTGGGTGTCTGACCAGTTCTCCGACGGTTCCTCACGTCGGGTGTCATCCAGCCTCACGTTGTACCCAGGATGGATGCATGATGGTGCGTCCGGTTCCTCTTGTGAGTCTGACTGTAAGAGCGCAGACAGTGCTGAGATGCGATGGATGGCCCGGCGCAGAGTTGCGATCTTAGATAGACGTTTGCCACTGAGGTCGTGATTGAGCACCACGCGTAATGCATTGAAGGCTTGGTTGTAGTCCAGGATGCGCTTGCGTTCTCGGACGTTCGCAGCAACCCTGCGGGCTTTGGAACGAGCCGGCCGCCTTCGCTTTTTAGCAACGCTGACCTCCGTGAGATTGCCTTCTGAGGCAGCTGACAGTTTATTCAAAGGATCTTCAATGGGACTGTCTGAAACCTCCAAGCCTGACGCACAGCCCTCCTGCTCGTCCTCGGAAAACTCCGACTCAGTGCTGGCGCTGGACAAACTCATGGTTCCTCACTCGGTGTCTCGGTGATGTTGAGTAAGCTTTACAGAAGGCTGTGCATACCGTGAGTTCTCAGACTCTCCCCATGTCACAACCCTCCACGTACGCGTCCTCGGTTCACTTTGGCTCACCCGAGGTGAAAGGTGCTATTAAAAGCACTTTGAGGACGCATCACGTGGACCAATCAGCCGATAGCAAAGGTGTGTTTGGTTTATAAGTGGCCTCGGGCCAAAACCCAGGTATCATTCAAACAGTCGGTGACACGCCTCCTGAGCTCACAGTCTGCAGCGTAAACTCGACAGGAATTACAAACGCAGTCGTCTGCTTTATGGCTGAAAGTAAAATCCAACATTGGAAACAGGTCCATAATGTTCGTCCAGATTCTGAAAAACTGAATTTGGTTATGAGTGACCTTTTTAGAATTATATACATCCCTCTATTAAAAAGTCACACAGTTTCATTTACACATGTGGATTTTTGACAATTTACATATTACATTTTTTCGCATGTAGTGCATATAGTTTTTATTTTATTTTAATTTTTTTTTATCATTTTTAGAAACGACTCTTACGCATGATGGACACTTTTAGAGACAAAAACAAAACAGGATTAATTTATTTTCAAAGGTAATTTTTTTATTATTTATTTTTATATACGTTTTTAGTGCATGTTTTTCTTTTTCACGCTATTTTCTAATATCATGAATTTCTTTTCACATTATTTGCTTTTACATATTTCATTTAATTTCACATTAATTTTTCACATCCATTTTTTTTTTACGAGTGTTTTTTTTTTTGTACATTCACTATGATTCATTTGATTCAATATGTAGGAACATCTTATTCACACGATGTCACGTGCGTTTACTGAAATTCAGCGTGTATGTGTCAGGACATAACATGTTGAAATCCACTTTCCATGTGAAATGTGTGTTATTTATTTTTTTTTTTTTACTTACCTTACAGGTCACTCCACTGGAAATGGATTTAGCATAACACATAAATTAAATAATAATCTATTTTTATAAAAAAAAAAAAATAAAAAAAAAAATAAATGACCTCATTGTGATAGAAAGAATGATCTCTTTTATAAATTGATTTCTGTTCCAAAAAAACTTTTTTTGGATTTTTGAAGAGAAACTTTGACCTGATTTTAGTCGTTTTCCTCATTTATATTGCCACTTGACTATGAGGCATGATCTCTTGTTTTAAATAAAAGGCGAGAGCAGGTCTAGCCTGGCCGCAGGAGAATGCAAAGCGATGTGGGTGTACACGTCGTCATAAATCTAAAGCTGCTCCACTGACATGAACAGACAATAGCCTCAGCGCATCAAAGCTGGAAAGAAGGAACCTGAACGTTTTATGGTTCCCTCTCGATCTGTCTTCACCCTCCTCCCTCCTTCCTGGTCTCGGCTGTTGGACTGTTCCTGTGACGAGCAGAGCCGTTTGTTCAGATTAGTGGATGGTAATATTGTGAAGCTCTAATAACAGGATGCTGTGGATTCTTTTGGGCTTTCAGCGCTTTGTTGTTCCTTTCATTCATCATTTATGGCCCAATTTAATTAATTATTATTTGTCTTGTCTAGTTCTTTTTTGGAGCTGGATAAATGCATAACAAAAGTATAAGTGGAACAGTGGGAGTAAACCTTGTACCTAGACACTGTAACAACCAAAACAGCTGGTGTTTGCTGTTAGGGAAAAAAGTTCTCTCTGAAAAAATAGTACTAAATAACAATACTGGTATCTGTGATCTGCCTGATACTGTGCTCATTGACGCTACTCATACTGGTAGAAATGCTCAGCATCAGTACCATGTGATACTATGTGACATAGTGATAAACCTAGTGTGCGTTGTTGCACTAATTAACGACTGCGATCTGGACGTGTTTCACGATTAATGAAAGTAATCAAAGCAGAGCAGACTGCAAAGCTGTATTGTGTGAAAATATCAAGAGAAGGATAAATGAGAAGTGATAAATCATCTTAAATATAAAACTCAGCATGAGGAGTTCACTGCTAGCAAACACTAGCTAGGTGAGAAAAGTACAAACGCTAGGCGAGTCAAAATAACAGCTCTTACCCAGTATGTTGTTCTTGGAGATCAGCCAAAGGAATTCAGACGCAGTGAAACAAAAACAAAATGCTGTACAGAAATGTTATTCCAAAATAAAATAAAATGCCACCTTTCTCCACTGAAGCATGACCGAGGTAGCTGTTGTAGCTAGCTAATCCACTCACTAATGCTACGAAGAACACGTCTGGTAGCCTAAGAGCATGAACACAAACGTATGCTCTTTCCGTGGCTGCTGTTTAAACCGGAAACATGAACAGAGATAAATAAAATATTCCATGACATCCCTGATTGATTCATTCTCATTAGGTTACTCATTTCGGTATCAGTATCGCAAGTACCAAAAAGCATGTACTTGCACTCAATCTGAAAAAAAACTGTTCCTGGTGCTCAGGTGGTACCTTCAAGGTTACTTCTTTGGTACCTTTAATTTGTAATTTGTGTATGTAAAATCTCACAAAAGAAGGCTCTAGAAATATCCATTATGGGAAAGGTTCCCCTCTGGGGAAGCCCTTAAAGGTTCTACACTTTATGGCCAAAAGTATGTGCACCCCTGACCATTACACCCATATGTGGTTCTTCTTCAAACTGTTGCCACAAAGTTGGAAGCACACAATCGTCTAGAATGTCTTCATATGCTGTAACATTACAATTTCCCTTCACTGGAACTAAGAGGCCCAAACCTGTTCCAGCATGACAATGATTTGCCAAGGATGGAGTGGAAGAACTCGAGTGTCCTACACAGAGCCCTGACCTCAACCCCACTGAACACCTTGAGATGAACTGGAACACAGCAAATATCTAGTGGAAAGCCTTCCCAGAAGAGTGGAGGTTATTATAACAGCAAAGGGGGACTAAATCTGGAATGGGATGTTCAGCACACATATATGGCTGGTTTGGTGATCACAAACTTTTGGTCATATATGGTATATTGGGAAGTAACTCCTGACCAATCAGAATCAAGTACAGTGCTGTGATATAAGCTGAATGCAATGGATTATATTTGTGGGAAAAAAGCAATTCAGACATAAACAAGCAACAGGATCTGATGTTTGATAATTCGTAACAATTCACACAACTCCGCTGGTATTAAAAAGTTAGGTTAGGTTTAGGGTTAGCAGCAGAGTCACTGAAACCTTAATGGTTTAAGAGGTCGAATTTGACCAATCTTTCATGAGAACGTGTTTAAATAGCTCTATAGCTGCTTTCTAGTAGTCTGAATATGACTAATCCCTTTCCAGGTATTTAATAGTGGCATTTGCAACATTTCCCTACAAACAATTCCCTGCTAATCATACTAAAAAAAGACAACAGTGACAAGCAACTGTTCATTTTGTTTGAGTTTCTCAATCCTACGCTAATTAGGTATGACACAGTGAAGTGACAGATCCAAACAATTGGCTCGAATGATTCCTTGGACCAATCCTATGGAGTGTGAGGTCCGACGTTTCTTCAGTTCCCCCACTCACAACTTCAGTTCCTAACTGCAGTTATTTTCACAAAAATGGAAGAACCGTGGTTTCAGGGTAAGCAATCATATACGATCGTATATATAAAATCTCTCATTAGATGTCTAGAGACATAACAAGGAAAAGCCTTGGAAGGAAGTAGTGGAGATCATTAGTCCCTTTGGTGAGTGTACATAGCTAGAACAGTTAGCTTGCTTTGCTAAGGAAGCTAATGTAACACGTAAATCAAACAAACACATTTTAAACAAAAGTGATGTATATAAACTGCATATTAGGCTGTAGGTATTTTGGCCACTACTGTTTCTCATCAGACCTTAAAAACGCTGGATAGGCCACGCCCACAAGTGACAATAGTAGCTTCGTTGCTATACCCACAAGAGACAAAGCAACTCGACTTGGATTCAAATTTGACTTAAACAGTGTGCCTGAGTCAGACATAGCTTTTTCTTACTCCTAGCCAGTGAACTTACATCCATTAAACTGAAAATTGCTGGTTTAACTCAAATTTATGACCTTTTATATTTTCTTCTCCCTAAAGTCTATGGCTTTAAGCTATTCAAAATAACCCACAATTCCATGAGGTTGCGTAAAGGGTGAGAAGGGCATTGGTCAGGCCATGTATCTGTTAATGATGAGAGTTTTTCTTCTTGTTCTTGCAGAAGGTCAGGACTACTATTTATTACGAGCTGCAGGACTACGGTCAGGGCCTCAAGCCAAAGCAGGAGCGCAGGAGGACTCACTAACACTCAGATCCTATCAGGCCAGTGGGTGTGGGGGGTTATAACACTTAGACGCTGAACGAGACGTCATTTCAAACATTGCTTCCTTCCTGCATGTCTTTTAGTGCTGACCACTAAGAGACTGATTATGAGTTCAGCATCCTCGCTCACCTCTGATTAAAGAGCATTTTGAGCAGATAAATGGATAAATTGCATGTTTGATGCAACAAAACACAAGAAAACATGACTTGAAGAAGCGGCGTTACCATTAGCACTGCATCATTGACTTTTTTTTCCAGTAACAGCATGTCCTGAAGTGTTTCTTACTTTATAAACAATAGATCTTAGAAAAACTAAGACATGTGATGATTTCCATGTTGTGCTGTGACAGGGAAATAATCAACAACCGACTGCTATGATGAAGTGGAGTTACGGTCACGACTCCGAAGTTTTAGAAAGTCGAAAGTTGTTTTGTTTTGGGGTTTTTTTTTAACTACAACTGCTAGTCACGAACAGTGTTTTATTCCTCTTAAACCCCAACAATCTGACAACGATTCATTTTGTTCTAATAAAGAACAACACCTTTTAGTTTTTGATCCATTTATAGCTACATTTAATGTTGTGGAACATTCCACAAAACAAGTTATAGCAAGTAGGCAGTCATTCCCTTACCAGCCTCTCGCTTTTCTCTCACAAAGTTAATAAGACACAGAAGAACAGCATGTCGTGTTACCGAGAAACCGCAAAGTGTAAACATGTCTGTCCTGAATATATATCGAAAACGTCAAGTTACGGCTTTAGCTCTGATTGTTACAAAGCGCTGACACGCTGACGGAGACTCCTTAACATCTCGATACAGAAACACGTCCCTGCCAATGAATTGTTACTACAGAAACGATAGCACATTAGAACGAGTGCGTTGATATAAACGTGTGTTGCAGGAAACTAATCAACACTTTCTGACCAGCATTGTGGTGTAATTATGCTTAAGACATTCATTTAACCCAATCACCTATATTATATTATATTATATTATCTGCACCTTGCAATAGAGTTGTTTTGTGCACGCCAGTAACAAATCCAAATCCATCCTACCGGTTTGTTTTGACAGTCAGACCTGCTGACGGAATATCCTGAGGGTTTGCGAACGGTGCTTTCCACTACGGCAATAAAAGCCAAATTGGTTTTTGTTAGCGGAAAATCAAGCTGCTTAAGTGAGAATTACAACATCACCCTTCCTTTACTTGTTCTGCAATTATAATGTAATGCGCAGGTTGGCTAAATACAGGTCTGCAGCTTCTGTCGCTCTGTGAGCTTGCTCTGTAATTTGAAATTAGATGAAAACCCTTTGCGTGTTGGTGTTTTGGGAGGCTGTGTGTTAATTCAATTCGGTTCCCAGAAAGGTGTGTAAACAGCAACCACAGCAACTCAAATGGCTTTATCAAGAAAATCACGCCAATGATGATCTAGCTATTTTTTTTTCCATGAAATATTCCAGTAGGGGAATGGATATGTTTTCTTTGGGGGAAAGAAGAATGTTTTTTTTTAGAAGTGAAGAAGAAGTGAAGTGAAGTGACATGTGACCCATACTCGGAATTTGTGCTCTGCATTAATTTATTTATTTTATTTTATTTTTTAAAGAAGAAGAAGAATGCTCATCATGAACGTTTGGAGTCTTGTTGGAAACAAAGAAGTTCACACAGTCTGGGAAAACCATGAGAATGCCTGTGTAATTGCTGGTGCCTAAAAGCACTTTTTCACCAGTTATGTGAAGAAGAAAGAGTTCTGAACACTTACTGAAAAGTCTGAAGGTCACGACGGCTGTAATTCTGGGTTTTTCTCCCATGGGAACTCAGCAGAAGTTGGTGCAGCCATTTTACTGGTTCAGAAGAAATGCAAGAGTAAACCATAATATAGTTATTCTTAGGAAATCATCCAATCATTTATTGGATTGGATTGGCAAAATGTTGCTCTGATTTGTCCTGTTTGACCAACGGTTTATGTATTTGGTGATAAATATGCAAAAATGTTAAAGGAAGCGCTCAGACTGTCATCTCAAATGAAAACGCTATCATATTTCCATGACTAATTGTTAAACCCGTTATATCTCCTGAAACATTTGGACACATTCGAATGAGAATGGTTGGACATAAAGATATCGGTCCCCAGGTTGTTCCTGAATGCAGGTTACGCCCCACGTGCTTCCTCCGAGACACAAGCCTTCTTTCAGCAAACTGTTGCTCCTGCTGCATCACAGGGTGGTGTAACACACTCAGAACGCTCGATCAATCCTCTTATGCATACATGAGGACAGAGGAGAAAGAAATACTACATCCCTCCCACCCAGAGAGAACGGATAGCTCTGCTCCTTTGATTCTCGGCCATGTATGGCTGTGGCGTCGTCAGGATTCGAACTTGATGATGGGGCGAGCGCTTTTCTGTTGCACCTCTCAGGAGCCTTTATCTTTTAGTAAGGTTAATGAAGGTGTTCAGTCAAGTTGCTCACTTTGTGCACAGGGGAAGTGTCATGCTGGAACAGGTTCGGGCCTCTTAGTTCCAGTGAAGGGAAATTGTAATACTACAGCATACAAAGACAAACTATTGGCTTTATAGCGTAGATAAATCACTTCTGTAAACGCCGTAAGTATAAATAAGGAAAGAAAAAAAACGCTGACCACGCCCCTAGCCCTAACAGTAAACCTCTTCATTTTTCATTTGTATTAAATTGTTGCCCTACTTCTGGTTGGAGTTCTCATCGGTTGAGTTCGCTCACTGCTGCTGGCGCCCCATATGGATGGCCTGAAGAACCGTGTGGTTTGCTGGGGATGGTGCCACCTGGGGGCTGTGGAGATGGTTTGGG
>CM074958.1:20381507-20386507 GCA_037577455.1 Pangasius macronema
AGGATGCAGAAGATAGGGATAGGTGGAGAGTGATGATTCGCTGTGGAGACCCCTGAAGGGAAAAGCCAGAAGAAGAAAGCATTTCACTGCAGGTTGTACTGTCTCTGGTTATGCATGTGACATAAAATTTGAATTTAATTCGATATCACAGTGTCTGTTATAGGTCACTTTACATAGTGGACAATATAATTTACTACTATATAATATAATTTAAATCCGTTATAGCGTGAGAGAATCACAGCTGTGCCGATTTTCAGCATAACCGCACCATCGTGAGGGCGATATCGCTTTTACATGACAGTGTTACAAACAGGAAGTTAATACTGAGTAAGTGACATTTAGAATATGGCGAAACGTCCTGTTCATTTTTGCTCCGCAGGCAGAAATAGATCCCGAGAAGCCCGTCTCACTTTATAGCCCGTCGGCTAGCTGGCTAGCTAGCTCACATTGATTTGCACATTCCTGTTAAAGGTGCATCTGGTGAAATTCTTTCTTTTCATCTTCATCTGACGAGCTTTCATGGTTTAAGTCGAAAGTTATATTTTTGAAAAGTATTGTTTACCAGGTCTGCTGGTGATATCGCTAACTCTACTGTAGTAACCGTTTCTAGTAAGGAAGTGGAACTTTGCGTGGTGAACACAGACAGGCGGAGTGATACACACAGTGAAACGTAATATAGACACTCCTGGAACACCGCTTGACCAATCACATTAGTGGACCGGAACTAACTGTTGTATATTATATTATCTTCATATATATCGCCAGACCTGCCAACCTTTCACGCATTTTGCGTAGGAGCGCATTTTGTGTAGGAGCGCTTGAGTCATAACTTGTTGACCACACGTGATCATGCTCAATACTGAGTTTTTAGACCGTTTTCTCGTCAGAAATAAGAGGAGTCATTTTGTTTTAATAAGCCAAGCAACCTGTGAATATCGAAGGATTCGTGCAGATATTTAGAACTTCCTGGTATTATAGGACATGACCTGGAAGCCCCGCCCCCTTTCCCCAACTCACATGGAGAAGCTCATTGGGCGCTCTCGCTTTCTGTAAAGGTAAACGAAGAATACTTGGAGTTTATTAAAATCTAACAGGGTATGCTTGACTTAGCTATCATCAGACAAGTGTGTATTTATCATTAATTAACTTTGACATTATGAATATGAAATTTGCCACCAAAACATTTCTCTCTTACCGAACAAGAGATGAATGCAGGAATGAGGATTTTGACCCAAAAAGAGTAAATAGATCTACAAGGAAGTGTCAGATCTAACCCCTTTACAAATAATGTGAATGATGATGATAATTAGAGAGTAATTAAATGAATTTGAGAGACTTTTTGACCTGCTGTGTCTCTTTTGGTCTCCTGCTGTCTTGTGAGCATCAACAGTGAAAATATCAGTCATGTGGACATTAGACAAGCGAAATGGTGGAAATGGAAATTTTAAAATGGAAAATTACAAATCGAAGTCAACGAAGTCAAAATCTTTCTCCGCAGACCCTGACAGAGAGCGAGAGCGCACCACATGACGAGAGCATGTAAGACGAGGCGGGAAGGGGGCGGAGCTTCCATGTAACATTGGTTAGCATTGGAGAGTTCAAAACACCTGCACAGACTCTACTCGTTCCAATCAATTGGCTAATGTCTTGATGTATTGAGTAGAGAAACACTGCTCTTTTGGTGTGTTTATGAGACATAACTCATACCAGCATACTCTGATGTTGATCTCCTACTCAAAATGGTAATATAATATAATGTAATATAATGTAGTATCACTGGATATTGTGACAGTGTAATTAAATCGTTCTATCACACCGTAGCGTGTCCGCGGCGTCTCTGAAAACGCCGGACGCCTCATTTCCAGATCACAAAGCGCAAGTGTGAAAGACTCCTCTTTTTTTTTTTTTTTCCTCCAGTTGCATGTTTGCTCTCAGCTGTGAGATCTCACTGAGTGCTAGGAACCGAGGATCAGGAGGTCTGAGTCAGTGTTTGCTTCACACTCTCGTCAGCGTGGTGCCCGTGTACATCTGCTCGCACATTACACACGGCTTCCCAGGAGTCTCTGTGGAGGCTTCACGACGGGCGTGTAGCGAGCGAGTGTGTGAAAGCTGGAACATATTAACGTGCTGTGTTATTACTCATCAACTACCAGCTTATATAATTAACTACATTAGAGGAATCATCTCTCATGCACAAGTTGTCATTTGTTCAAGTAAGGAATGAAGTGTTTTGTTAATCTTACACCACAGCAGTTTGCCAACGATTACAATATTTAATTTATTAAAGAATGAGGATGGAGGTGGGACTGCATCAGGGATTGGCTCTGAGCCCCTTCCTGTTTGCTGTGGTGATGGACCAGTTGTCGGAGGAGGTCAGACAAGAGTCTCCTTACANTGGAGAGGTGGAGGTTTGCGCTGGAGAGAAGAGGAATGAAAGTCAGTCGTAGTAAGACTGAGTACATGTGTGTGGATACCATGATACATGTCGCGTGTTTTGAAAACATTTTTACGTTATCGTGATATATTTGCAGTCCTGCCCCGTCGCAAAGGTCCAGTCGTGACCTAATGGTCTGAGAGTCGGACTTGTAACCCGAAGGTGAACCTGAAGGTGGTGGGTTGGAGTCTCGGGTCCGGCANGCGCCGCAGCTAAAATGGCTGCCCACTGCTCCGGGTGTGTGTTCACAGGTGTGTGTGTGTTCACTACTGTGTGTGTGATGGGTTAAATGCAGAGCACAAATTCCGAGTATGGGTCACCACACTTGGCCAAGAAGTTTCATTGGGCACAAAAGTCTGGATAAGCGGCTAACGCGACTGAACAGTGACATTAGCTACCATTTAATGCTTAACCGTTAATCATTAGCTCATGGCTACGAACGAAATAAAATAAGACGCATCATATTGTACAGCTGTATTAACAGACCTTAATAAACAAACAAGCATTTCGATATTGTAGGATTGTTCATCAGTAAACAGGAGGATCTCTATGCCAGAGGCGTTAATGGGGATGTCTCCTCCACCCACGACATTTGACCTTGACCCTGTTTGGATCAATTCCAGAATCTAATCAGTTATAAAGATTATTCCGTATAAATCCTGCAAACATTCAACTACTCGTTCTTAAGATATTGAATCTCGGACAAACGGACACAACATAATGCCGTCACCGTGTAGCTGCAGAGGCGTGGAAATAGCAGGGGAAGGACTTTCTAGAAGAATAAAACAGGTAGAACTTGACGCTAATGGCATGGACGAGGCATGAAAGCCTACAAGTCTAGTCCTTCTTGTTACTAATTAGTGTCCCTGAAACACCCTTAAAATAGACTTCAAAAAAAGGAATGATGCTATTGATGAGAAACTATTTCACACATTTGACCTTGCTGTGACCTTGACCCTGTTTGGATCGATTCTGAAATTTAATCAGTTCATCTGCTGGTTATAGTAATAATTCCATATAAATCCTGTAAACGTTCAACCACGTGCTCTTGAGATGTTGCGCTGAAACTAAAGAAAAAGTAAAAAACGTAGAAAGAAAGTTCACTTTAGAAACTCGTGGTAGCTGACCGCAGTGCATCAGCATCTCTGCGTCGGTGAATAGTTTCATCCCTGTAACATAGCGGACTAGCACTCTGGTGGACCTTTTCTTCTCGAATATTAATTTGACTTACTTGACTTGTCGTCAGAAATTCATTTAGTGGGTAATGGTTCTGTTTTGTCGCGCTTCGCCTGAACACTTTCGAATAACGCCACAGACTCCGAACAGACGCTTCTGCGAACGTTTGTAGCATTCAGCGCTTTCTGTCCGGATGTCTTTCGTGCTGTAGCGACTCTCTGGTCCTTATAAATAACTTAGATGAATGCAGGTGATTGGATAAGCCTCAGCAGAGGATCCTCTGGCGTAGCAGGAATGTGAAAAGTGACACATGTAGCCGAGGAAGTCAGGAAGGCAGAAGACCGAGGTGATTAGGTGACACATCTGTGTGGAATGAATGAAAGCTTTTACTGCCATTGTATATCTCTGTATACAAGGAAGTTAGGAGCACTGCTTCTGACTGGTGTAAGAAAAACAACCATATAATGTTAGACAGTAAATAAGACTATAAAGTGAGTATACTGTATGGTATAGAAGTATGAATGTACAGCAAGTATACAGTATAGTATAGAGTATATACAGTAGGGCTGCACAATATATCGAAATTATCGAAATATCGCAAATGTGAATATCGCGATATGCGTATCGCAAGGGCTTGCGATAACGGGATGAAAAGTTATGAAAAATTCAGTAGAGACTGCTTTCTTTTCCTCAAAAGAACATGAAACATTTATGGTGGTTATGTCATTTTCAGTTTTTAAACATACAATATATATATATATATATAATTTAAATTGATTAACAATAATGGGCGGAGTCTCCAGTGTCAGCGCTTTACACGCTTATAGCATTATAGTACCGCATATCGCATTATTTAACAAACGATTTATCGCATATCGCGTTTTTCTTCAGTATCGTACGACCCTAATATACAGCAAGTGACTACGTCATAATATTGTGCATTGAACGTCCAGAACACTCTGAATAGTGGTAGTGCTGCACGTGAACCGCTACCCTGGTGTAAACAGTGGAGTACAGACTCACAGAAGTACAGACTACGTGTAATTACAGAACACGTGAGCGCAGTTGAGCACGTGACCAGAGATCGTAGCTGCACATTTACATTCTTTGTTTAGTGCATCTGAGAGTTTAGAGTCCTGGTATTAGCGATGGATTGTATTGTATGAGCGATGGATCCGGAGCTGGAGCTCGACCGTGGAGCTGAGAGAGAAGGGAAGTGACTGGCTGCCGTTACTGGAAGTGTCTCGAGCCAGAACGCTCCCTAGACACTCGGAGCTATCTGTCTAGCGTCTAGAGCATTTATTCTGGCCTTCAGAAGTGGCAAACTGAGCATGCAGTTGGACGGCTTTCTTCCTCTTAGAGCCTGAAATGTCTTGAATTAGCATCATTA
>CM074958.1:20389007-20391647 GCA_037577455.1 Pangasius macronema
AAAGCGAGGAAATGGGTGGATTTTCTCTCTCTGTGTGTCTCTCAGTCTCTCTCTCTCTCTCTATCTCTCTCTCTGTCTTTCAGTGTCTCTCTCTCTGTGTGTCTCTCAGTCTCTCTCTCTCTCTATCTCTCTCTCTGTCTTTCAGTGTCTCTCTCTCTGTATGTCTCTCAGTGTGTGTCTCTCTGTCTCTCAGTGTCTATCGCTCTGTCTCTCAGTGTCTATCGCTCTGTCTCTCAGTGTCTCTCTCTCTCTCTCTCTCTGTCAGTTTCTCAGTGTGTCTCTCTCTCTGTCTTAGTGTGTGTGTGTGTGTGTGTGTGTGTGTGTGTGTGTGTGTGTGTGTGTGTCTCTCTCTGTCTTAGTGTGTGTGTGTGTCTCTCTCTCTGTCTGTCTCGGTGTGTCTCTCTCTCTGTCTGTCTCTGTGTGTCTCTCTCTCTGTCTGTCTCTCAGTGTCTCTCTCTCTGTCTCTCAGTGTCTCTCTCTCTGTCTGTCTCTCAGTGTCTCTCTCTCTCTGTCTCTGTGTCTCTCTCTCCCTCTCTCTCTCTCTCTCTGTGTCTGTCTCTGTGTCTCTCTCACCCTCTCTCTCTCTCTCTCTCTCTGTCTGTCTCTGTGTGTCTCTCTCTCAGTCTCTCTCTGTCTCTCAGTGTGTGTCTCTCTCTCTCTCTCTCTCTCTCTCTCTCTCTCTCTCTCTCTCTCTCTCTCTCTCTCTCTGTGTCTCTCTCTCTCTCTCTCTCTCTCTCTCTCTCTCTCTCTCTCTCTCTCTCTCTCTCTCTCTCTCTCTCTCTCTGTGTCTCTCTGTCTCTCAGTGTGTCTCTGGAATAGAGCCGATAGGGTTGTAGGGTTCTACAGAGACCCTTTAGGACAAATGAAGAGTCATTGAATGGTTGTAAATTTCTATCTGCGTACAGCTGGGCAATATGGATACATCAATATCATGATAAATTGTTTCACAATACACTTTTCTGTGATATCATGGATATTGTGACCTCTTTTTATACTTTTTAAAAATGTTTTTCTTTTCTTTTTCTTTTCTTTTTGAATAAATCCATACTGATTGGAAGTTGATTTCACATAAAATTTTGTACTAAATCGTTGATATTGTAATATATTCATTTTTTTGTGTAAGTATTTCCTTTTTCTCTATTTCTGTGTTAATTAGCCATGAGACGATGCACTAAAGCTCTAATCTTTTTAGTGTTACACGTGTACAGCATTGCTGATGGAAAGATTGTGTGGCGGTAGACTGTGCCTTAAAGGATTGCGTAATAAATCAGTGTCATCTCGGCTCGTGCTGGCGTCTGCCGTCCGTCTGAAACTCACGAACACGTCACACTTGCTGATTTATCTGTGCAGGTGAGAAAAACAACTGTGATATTGTACATTTCCTGCCATCCTGCCAAAATGAGCTTGCGGTTATGCCACTGTCTGCGCAACACACGACGTGCTTCGGAGGCGTTTCAGATCCGAGTGCGACTTACATCAAGCACAGCACCCAGACTTTGATTTTAAAAAGCAACGGAGTGCGCTACCTCTGCTGCTGCCACCTAGTAAGAAGAGGTCGAGCGATGAGTGATTAATATTAACAACTAAACGAACATATTACGATACGCCACAGAGAAGCAAAATTCGTCTCACCAGTGTTTTGTCTCGTGATATTCGAGACAACAAAACTCCGCCTCATGCCTCGCGTTAATTTATTTATCTACACGTTATGTAAAAGTAGCATCATACACACTTTTTCAGGTTTTTTTTTTAAACTCGACAAACTCACAAACTTTGGGAGCACTGGTCAGGCTGTGGTCTCTTCTTTCTAGAGAAATAAAAGAAAATGAGGAAATTATTTATTTCTCAGAGCTGCGTACAGTTAAACTGTAAAAACTCTCGCTCGCTAGCTTCACCACTTTGTTTCCTCCAAAATCACAAAGTGACCCGCCTTGTAATCGCCTGCGGCGTGAAGAACGGCCATCACGGATGATTTGTTTGTTATTGTTTTTGCTTAGGTTGTATCGCCGGTTGCCTCTACTCATTATTTCAAGCTCAGATAAACATAATTGTGTCTTTCTTTTCCTTCATCTTGAAAATCCCTCTCTCTCTAAATTAGCCATATGGCTGATCCTATTTGTGAAGGTTTACCTGTGGGCAACACACACACACACACACACACACAGCTGCAGTGGGGATTTAGCGAAGTGGAGAGAGAAGTATGAGGAATGTGCGGCGGATTAATGACCCGCTGCTATGTGAAAGAGATTTGTGCACGGATCTGAAACACCGATCTCTCTCCTGTTCCAGGCCACAGGCATGCTGTTATAGTAAAATAATCGATGACGGGTCGGCGTAGTGAAGCGGAGATACTCTTACCTCCCCAAAATGGATTCTTTTCCAGTAACATCACATCCTGTGAAATGTTTTATTCCGCTTACACCGCAGCAGTTTGCCAAGCCAATGTTTCCAATGTAAAATTCATTCCAGACTGAAGTATCACACTTTTTATCTGTTTAAAATACAAACACAGGCTTTCATGGGGTGTCCTAATTTTTTCACATGACTGCATGTGTGTGTGTGAATGTATGTGTGTGTGTGTGTGTTCCAGCTCTGCCACGCTGCCCATCACTTTTAAGTGCCTGCTGGAGAACAACCACA
>CM074958.1:20403992-20423014 GCA_037577455.1 Pangasius macronema
TCGAAGGAAGTCTTCATTTCCTTCAGACTGACAGTGTCTTCATTGACAGTTCAACTGAGGTGGTTTTTGTTCTGAAAATGGGATCTGTTTTACTATTTCACAGATGAAGGTCTGTTATAAATCTGTTGTGTCCTTGTTAAGACAATATCTCCCATATGGAGCTTCCGGAAACTGGAGGGTTTAATACTTATACAAACAGCATTTTTCAGAATTTGATGTTCTTTGAAATAGCTTACTTGTTGACCTATAATTAATTTAGACTTGAAATGATTTACAGAGAAATTTCATAATTCATGTCAAGAGAGCTCGTGTTTGCAGAACAATACTGTCAGGAAGAATAAGCCACTGCATTTGAGCATTTATTTCTTGAAAGAATCAAAATTGTTTGCCAGTGGAATAAGACCATTTTTAGTCGTTTGTTTGTTTTAACAAAGTTCAAACTCAGAATTAGTTAAAAATGCCTAGACATTGATTAAAAATAATATTAGCATTTTTAATTACTGGCTATTAATATTATAGCTAATAATTATAGCAGTCTGATTTATCTGATGTAGAAGATTAGACTAATTTTTCTATATTTCAGATGTTTTCACTTGAGATTTTAGTTTTGCAGTGTCCTGAATGGCCCTTTAGCTTTCAAAAACACGTTGAAAAAAAAAAGAAGAGAAAATAATAGGGGAAAAAAAGGAAAAGTGGGGGAAAAAACAGTGATGGCTACATCCAGGCTCTGGTATAATTAGTTTTTCTTCTTTCAGCTCTCGAACATCCCGTTTTGATGACTTCTTGTCATCACTAAAGCTGTTATTTGTGCAGCTTTGATTCCTCAGCCTCGCAGTCTCGTGTGTACCGATGTAAAAGATCAGACAGCTGATGTTGTCGGAGTTAGCGTGTTAGCGTGTTAGCGTGGAGCCGCGCAGAGCTGTCGGTCGTGTGGCATCACGCTGGATTCAGGACCTCACTGCTCACCACGGCTCCCAGCTGGAGTCTCAGATTAGCAGCAGGAAGGAGCCTGAGGATTGTTTGTAGCTCGTGATGTTCCATAACGCCTGTGATGAGGTGCGCTGGGACGTGACGCTACATGCTACAAATATTAGCCTTCTGAGGATTTACCACGGAGTGCCACAGTGTCCTGATTGTTATGAAAGTGGCGTCTGTTGGGATTTGGTTTTCCTTATGACTGGTCTGATGTTCCGTCTTTATTTTAAACAAGATCCTCTACTGCGTTTCATTTAACACGAACGTTTTTTTAAGCTAAACCTGCGTTTGCACCTGCATCAACGCAGCACGACGCAACTGAGCTTTCGTAAGTCGGTCACTTTCAGTGAACGCTTCAGATTTGTCTGTGGAGTGGGCGGGGCATGAAGTGGGCGGGGCAGGTTTAACCGTGTTTAATTTTATGCAAATAAGACACAGAGTGATGCGGTGACTACTAATGAGAATAAATGATATTAGCATAATTCTTTTTTCCTCACTGTGGGCTTGAAGAGGTCAAAATACCTGAATAGTGCCTGATTTTTTTTTTGTCACAGCGACTTTGTTCCTCTATAATTTTCATTAAATGTTGGAAGACATGTGGTTCTGTAGCTAGGTGTGTACTAGGAAACCATGGCAACGAGCAGCAAACCCGCACAAAAACATCTTAACATGGCAGGTTTTTTGTTTTTAGGTTCGCGAAGGGTGCTTGGGCCCCTCACGTCTCTGCTTGCACACAGATTAGAAAAACTGAATGTGTTTAACAAAAAAAAACCTCCAGCTCGCAGAATTGGATCAGTGCCTCGGTAGCACAAAAAAAAAGAAGAATGAAAGGAGAAGTCTCGTTTGTGCTGACCTTTTAGTTCCTTGTCAGAGACGTGAGCGAAGCGGAGAGATGATGAATCTATTTTTTAGCGTTGAGCAGCAGTGTGTTGGGCTTTCGGCGCTCTGACGGCGGATCACACTGGCTGATGATGACATTAGAACATCAGACACGGCTGAAGAGAACGCTAAAGGCCATGTGGGCTTCACTGTTGAAGAGCTGGCTGTCAGTTTCTCACCACACTCGTCTCTCTGCTCTTCTCTTCTCTTCTCTTCTCTTCTCTTCTCTTCTCTTCTCGCTCAGGTCTGTGACTGACCCCCGGGATGGTAAACGTGTGGCCCTCAAAAAGATGCCCAACGTCTTCCAGAACCTCGTCTCCTGTAAGAGGGTCTTCCGCGAGCTGAAAATGCTCTGCTTCTTCAAGCACGACAACGTGAGTTCACTCAGGCGCTCGCCGCCGCAAAGCTAAACAACGCGTGTGCTGTGTCTTTCTTTCTTTTCTTTCTTTCTTTCTTTCTTTCTTTCTTTCTTTCTTTTGTTTTGGTATGTCTGGTTTTCTTTCTTGCACATCATGCTTTCTTTCTTTCTTGCTAGCTTGCTTGCTAACGTTTTCTTCTTTCTTTCATTCTTTCTTTCTTTCTTTCTTTCTTTCTTTTGTTTTGGCATGTCTGGTTTTCTTTCTTGCACATCATGGTTGCTTTCTTTCTTTCTTTCTTGCTTTCTTTCTTTCTTGCTAGCTTGCTTGCTAACATTTCTTTCTTTCTTTCTTTCTTTCTTTCTTTCTTTTTTTTTCTTTCGTTTTGGCATGACTGGTTTTCTTTCTTTCTTCCACATCATTCTTTCTTTCATATATTTCTTTCTTTTTTAATTTTGGCATGTCTTGTTTTCTTTCTTTCTTGCGTGCTTGCTTGCCTGCACATTGTGTTTTCTTTCTTTCTTTCTTTCTTTCTTTCTTTCTTTCTTTCTTTCTTTGTCTCGGCTGCTGTTAGCTGAGTGTGCTTGCTGGTGGTGTGTGATCTTGGCCAGGCTGATGTCATGTGAAGGTTAATGTCAGTGTCTGTGCTCATTGTCGTCACTGCCATTGACCCTGAAGACTTGTTCTCTCTCTCTCTCTCTCTCTCTCTCTCTCTCTCTCTCTCTCTTCTCTCTCTCAGGTCCTGTCAGCTCTGGACATCCTGCAGCCTCCTCACATTGACTACTTTGAAGAAATGTATCCTAAGCAGGCACAGTGAGCAGTGAGCAGTGAGCAGGTCACTTCCTGGGTGGTGTTCAGGGTGGTGTTCAGGCTGGTGTTTTTTTGCTCTGTGTCTTTTTTTTAATGAGCACCTCGCCAGCCTGTCGGGCATCCTTTCATTTTCGTTAGAATAACAGCGTTCTGTTTTAGTGTCTCTTTATATAAGTTTTTGTTTGTTTGTTTTTAACGGCTGTTTGGTGTGCACTGTCAGTCGTTTGGTTCCTGGTTCTCCTCCAGCCTGTTGCAGCGCTTACGTTCCATCAGCTCCGAGCTGTGTAGCTGATGCTTTAATCCGCGTGCTGCTGTGTGGCGTCCACACACACACACACACACACACACACACACACACACACACTCTCACTCACACTCTCACACACACACTCACCTGTCCTGAGACACACCACTGCTCATTTACCCTGTCCAAGCACAGTGCAACAGTTAGCTGGAAATAGCTTTCTTTCTTTCTTTCTTTCTTGCTTTCCGTTTTTTTTTTTTTGTTTGTTTTGCTTGTCCTTCTCTAGGAACAGAATCGCAGTGGGACAGTTGCGTGTAAATTGAAAGATAAGCACAGCCACACAAGCTCCAGCGTTGTTGAGTGAATGCACGTAGATGGATGGATGGATGGATGGATGGATGGATGGATAAACATAATGGACTGGCTAGAGAAAGCTAAAATTAAATGTTTAATACAAATTCAAATGAACAAATAACCAATAAAATGAAAAAAAGCTAAAGTAAAGATATGTTTTAAGCTTCTTTTTAAATTGCTAACTGCTTATGGGGCTGACGGCTTCTACTTTTTTGATTGTTTGTTTGTTTGTTTGTTTGTTTGTTTGTTTGTTTGTGCTCCACTGTGCTTGGGTAAAGGTTATCTCAGAGGGTATGGTTATATCAGGTTTTATATCAGCTGTAGCAGGGCTGCCCTGGGCTGCTTTTCGAGCTGGGCTTCGTGTCCGAGTTCATCCATTTGAGTTAGCAGAGCTGAGGTGTGGGCTGGCCTTAAAGATTAGTCCTTAATATAGCTGAGTAATGAGGGCCATTAATGGAGAACCTTGGGAACGTAGACCTCAGCTCCACGCTGTCCTTCAGAACCTGTGCTGCTCCTGATTCGAGGCTGATGAGGATGCAGGGGAAAGCCTGAGAGGAGGCTGTGTGCTGGTGGTCTGTGTGCTGGTGGTCTCCTTCTTCTCACTCCTGCACGTCATGAGCGAATGTCTGGGCTCATTCTGTTCCCGATCCTCAGCATTCCCAGTGTCAGTGCCCGATACGTCTGCAACGTGACCGATAGCAACCGGTAGCCAATCATCATGTTCAGCTGGATCGCACCTAAAGATGTAGGACAGCTGAACGACCTTGAGGGATCTCGAAAGAGGACTAACTTACAGGTCAATAAACACGGACAATATTGGCCCTGGACACTAACCGATCGTAATAAGGCTTAATTTCTCTCCCTGGAGTTTAGCCACCGTTCCCTTTTGTTATGTTCGTTGTATTTCACGTTCCTGGACAAATTTGGTTTTGTAGGACGTGAGGAATGATGTTCGAGAAGAAATGCTAATCTGCCTGTCTGTACTCTCCTCTTTCCTCCCTTCCTTCCTTCCTTCCTTCCTTCCTTCCTTCCTTCCTTTCCTTCCTTCCTTCCTTCCTTCCTTCCTTCCTTCCTTCCTTCCTTCCTTCCTTCGGTTTCTTCTCTTGATCTCGCTTTAAGCTCTCTTTCTTTCTTTCTTTCTTTCTTTCTTTCTTTCTTTCTTTCTTTTCGTTCTTTCTTTCATGTAGCACTGTACTACAGTTATCCAAGTGTTTTAATCTGTCATATAACTTAATCAGGAAATTACACCTACCTCCCACTCTTTAAACCTTTTAGCTAATATTTTAAAAGATCTTTCAAACATGGAGCTGGCTTTTCTTCCATCCGAAGCTTTTGCATGAATTAACGGGAATTATAGCTCTGTAGAGTGAGGAACAAAAAGCCCCGGTGTTAATGAGCGTACTGCATTTTCCTGTGCTCTGTATTTTTAGCTCGAGCTCATGCGGTGTGACCAGACCAGAGCTTATGGCCTGGAAAAATCCAGTACTTATGGAGATATATATATATATATATTTAAAATGACCATGGTCTGGCGGTGATACACTAGCCGCTTTTGGAGGCTTGGAGTCTCTGTGTGAGCTTCTCAGACGTCCTGTTGCTTATCCAGTGTTCAGCGGAGCGTCTGATACTTTTGTGTTTCAAGAGCTTCTTGATCTAACGTCTGTTGGAGCCTTCAAGAGCCTGAGCTGAACAAATAAAGTTCTGTGTGGTGATCTTTCTCACGTACAGCTCCTCAGAAAATACTCCAACTTCCACGTTTTTGTTTTTAAATATTGCTTTAATATGTATTTCTTTATACCTCCACAGAGTTATTCTTCGTCATTCTTCATTCCCAGACACAAAGGAAATTAGTCTTACATCCATCTATATCATCTACAATTCAATTTTTTTTGTTATAATTGAATTTTACACCTCTTATTGTTTCTGAGTGGGAGAAAAAACGTCCAACTCGATTTTATAATTTATGTAGGAAAAGATTTGCTTTCAGAGCAGTTCAGAATTACATGTGGGTGCGTATTAGAGCACGAAAACAAAACAATAACACGATTTTTCAGAGAAAAACATTTGGAAATAAAACAGTTTCCAAAAACATGAGAACCTTTACAGAAATCTCGTCTTTAAAATGTATCTAGAAAATTGATTTCCAAGTAAAAATAAATAACTGTGGATGCATTCTGCAGCAAAAACAACGATTAGATGTAGGGGGAGGGAGGAAGGGATGGATGGATGGATGGATGGATGTTTAGATAGATAGGTGGATGGATGAATGAATGTTTAGATAGAGAGGTGGATGGATGAATGAATGTTTAGATAGATAGGTGGATGGATGGATGGATGGATGGATGGATGGATGGATGAATGGATGTTTAGATAGATAGGTGGATGGATGGATGGATGGATGAATAGGTAGATGGATGAATGGATGTTTAGATAGAGAGGTGGATGGATGAATGGATGGATGGATGGATGGATGGATGGATAGGTAGATGGATGAATGGATGTTTAGATAGATAGGTGGATGGATGGATGGATGGATGGATAGGTAGATGGATGTTTAGATAGGTAGATGGATGAATGGATGTTTAGATAGATGGGTGGATGGATGGATGGATGGATGAATGGATGTTTAGATAGATAGGTGGATGGATGAATGGATGCATGATCATAACAAACTGGGTATAAAGCGCTAAAATTAAATGTATAATACAAATTCGAACAAACAAATAACCGATAAAAGGAAAAAAAAAGCTAAAGTTAAGATGTTTTACTCTTCTGTTTAAAATTAGTAACTGCTCATTTTTAATTACTGACACTTCTACCCTTTTTTTTTATGGTTCCAGCTCTGTATCAGTGGAGCTTATGTGCTGCTTTATGTTGCAGATGTTGCAGAAGTTTATAACACAAGCATATTTGTGTTCTACATGAAGTCCACACATACGGAAGGCGTAGTGCTGCTAATTCATGCTCTTCCCCTTATTCTCGCCCTGCTCGTCAGACAGTAACGATGGGAATAATGCAGCTCTGCTGCAGACCTCGTCCTTGTTTCAGTCTAATTATGGCTGCTGCCGAACAGCGCTCCATTTCTTACTTCATGCAAGGGTTTGCTTCAGTTATTTATTTATTTATTTCGGAGCGAATGATGAGAGCCCTCCATTTGGTGTTTTTGTT
The DNA here is from genome assembly GCA_037577455.1 of Pangasius macronema. Lineage (NCBI taxonomy): Eukaryota > Metazoa > Chordata > Actinopteri > Siluriformes > Pangasiidae > Pangasius > Pangasius macronema. The sequence continues at coordinate 20,410,779 of CM074958.1, forward strand.
GTAATGATTGCTCAGCCAGGCTCTTGCGCCGTTCCGCTGATTGCATTTAGCCCAAATGATGGATGATTCTGTTTAATCTGGAGAGATTTCCTTTCCTGTACAAGGACAAATGCTTTTTCCTGGCTTCGCTCTTTCCAGGAGGTCATTAAGTCTTATATTGGCCTCTTCTTGTGTTTGGGTGCGATTGTGTTTCTTTGTGCGCTTGTGAGTTTGGTTTTCCTTCCTGTTGTGTTGCTTCTGTTGCTCTGATCATTGGGTGGGTTTCAGGCCAGATGTATGTTACAACATAGGGTTAGCCTTAGTGTTCCTGTAGGTGGTGTTCATCCTGTGTGTGTGTGTGTGTGTGTGTGTGTGTGTGTGTGGGTAGAGTGCAACCTGTATATGTGTGTGTGTGTGACTTCACTCTGTGCACTCTGCTTGCGTGTGTGTGCCTGTGTAGTCGTGGTCCTCGGGGGTGAGATATTTACATCCTCCCCCACTGGAGTTCATGCTTGTTCTTCTCTCTCTCACACACACACACACACACACACACACACACACACACACACCTTCCACTGACTTAATTATCGCTGTAGCTAATTAACACTATGCCTACACCTGACCCTAACCTCAGTAACCAGAAGCAAATATTTTGGCTCTGTCAGTATTTTAAATAAAAGCTGCGAGTTGGGAAAAAGTCCCCACGAAGTCAATCAAATATTTTCTTCCTTGTTTAGATATAAAAGGTCATCTCAAGGTCATAACTCTCTATCTTTATCTCTCTATCTCTCACTCACACACTCACACACACACTCACACACACACATTTACACATGTGTATCTTAAGATCTTCAGTTGACGTAATTATTACTGTAGCTAATTTAATGCTACACCTAAACCTAAAACTAAACTTAACCTCGGTATCCTAAACAAAATATTTAGGCTTTTTTTTTAGTATTTTAAACACCGACACAAACTTAGTATTTTTATGAGGACCCTTTACTGACATAACTATTACTGTAACTAATTAATGAAATGATTAATGCGATGATTAATTCTATTAAAAGCGCTTTTCCTCCAGGGACCAGGCAAATGTTCCCACAAGGTCAAAACTGTCTGCTGTTTCTAATCCTTGTATGCTTTTTATATTTTGTATACCAAGATATAAAAACATGCACACACACACACACACACACACACACACACACACACACACACACACACACACACACACACCTGTCCCCTGTTTCTCCTTGGCCCCTTTAGTCACCACTCATTCACATTTAGCTTTAAAGCCAGCGTTACAATCAGCTCTTTCACTGAGGTCCTCGTCTCTGTGGATTTTATCAGCAAGACGTCGGCCCTCTTTAGTCCAGTGACCCCGTGCGCACAGACGCCAAAATCAGAGTGGAGCTGATGCAATCTGAGGCTATTATTAGCTCTGATGGTAGCACAGGGATTCAGTTTGTCAAGGCATTGGCGCACAGCTGCATCCTGCTGTAGCGTTGAATCACATTCACAAGAAGCTCAACCTGAGAAGACAACCATAGTATCAAGTCTATGGCTAATTTTCCACATTTGTATAAACTTCAACAAATTAGATAATTACACAAGAATTAGAACATTTAAGTAAGAAATAGGTCAGAGATTTAGGTATTTGATGGAACACCTATTTTATTTCCTTAATTAATTGCCAGCAGAGGCAAAACTAATATAAATCTCATGTATTAAGGTTCAATTAATTTAGTAGGACATTATAGATTGAAAATTCCAAGCTCAATAGTTCAGGTAATAGTAAATTCCAGTTCAGCAATTTAAGATAGTAGAAAGTTCAGGTTAAAGAAATTCAGGTACTAGAAAGTTCAGGTTCGATAAATTCGGTTAGCAGAAACGTCAGGTTGAGTAATTTCAGGTAGTGGAAAATTCAACTTCATTAAATTCAGTTAGTAGAAAATTCCAGTACAGTAATTTCAGGTAGTAATAAATTAAAGTTCAGTAAATTCAGGTAGTAGAAAATTCCAGTACAGTAATTTCAGGTAGGAATAAATTAAAGTTCAGTAAATTCAGGTAGTAGAAAATTCCAGTACAGTAATTTCAGGTAGTAATAAATTAAAGTTTATTAAATTCAGTTAGTAGAAAATTCCAGTACAGTAATTTCAGGTAGTAATAAATTAAAGTTCAGTAAATTCAGGTAGTAGAAAATTCCAGTACAGTAATTTCAGGTAGTAATAAATTAAAGTTCAGTAAATTCAGGTAGTAGAAAATTCCAGTACAGTAATTTCAGGTAGTAATAAATTAAAGTTCAGTAAATTCAGGTAGTAGAAAATTCCAGTACAGTAATTTCAGGTAGTAATAAATTAAAGTTCAGTAAATTCAGGTAGTAGAAAATTCAAGCTTGGCACATTTGGTAAATTCAGATAGAAGAAATTTCAGGTGAAAATCATGTAATAGGTTTAAAAATTCCAGGTAATTAAAAAAATTCAGGTTCAGTAAATTCCACTAGTAAAAATTCAGTCAGGAAAAAAGTTGAAAAACTTGGGCACTTTACATTCATGTGGTTGTGAAAAGTCAAATAGTAGAAATTCCGGTTGTAGATAAAAACGTATGTAGGTAAAACATATGCCATACCTAAAGAGGGCGAACAGTTCTTAGCCTTATTGTGTCCAATTCTGTTTTAAAGAATTTCACAGGTAAAAAAATGTGGATTTTGTAAGATTGAACAAATCTGTGATTTAACAAGGCATCAGGTTTTAACTTTAGGAATTACAAGGGTTTAACTTTAGACTTCAGCTGGACCACATCATCTGTCACCTGCATCAGTCGTTCCCGAAGCTTCGGAGACTCGGTGTTGTGTGTAAACATGATCTATTTGACAGTGATGCATTTGACACCATGTGCAGTTTTAAGTAGTGACAGCAGAACAATGACAATCCTGCACTCGCTCGACATGACTGTCAATGTCAGCGACAGCTCATGTATTTATTGCCTCCTTCATCACGGCACATAACTCCTCCAATTATAATGACATCGCTCGCTTGAAGATAGAAATACGATCATGATTACAGTTGTGAATAAATGGATAGATAGATAAAAGTACAAAAAATGTGGAAGGCTGCCTGAGCAATCAGTTTAAAATAAAAAAATGACAAACAAACATAGATAGATAGATAGATAGATAGATAGATAGATAGATAGATAGATAGATAGATAGAAATAAACAAACAAACAAATGGATGGATGGATAAAGATAATCACAGGAAGACTATCTAATTTATAATAAAGTGAAAGGCTGCCTAAGCAGTTTAAAATAAAAAATGACAAACAAAAATAGATAGATAGATAGATAGATAGATAGATAGATAGATAGATAGATAGATAGATAGATAGATAGATAGATAGATAGAAAGAAAGAAATTAATGGATGGATAAAGATAATCACAGGCAGACTATCTAGATTATAATAAAGTGAAAGGCTGCCTAAGCAGTTTAAAATAAAAAATGACAGATAGATTGATAGATTGATAGATTGATAGATAGATTGATTGATTGATTGATTGATTGATTGATAGAAAGAAACAAACAAATGGATGGATGGATAAAGATAATCACAGGCAGACTATCTAATTTATAATAAAGTGAAAGGCTGCCTAAGTAGCTTAAAATAAAAAATGACAGATAGATAGATAGATAGATAGATAGATAGATAGATAGATAGATAGATAGATATGAATATAAACAAACAAATGGATGGATGAATGGATGTATAAATAAAATCACAGGCAGACTGAGTATCCAGTTTATAATAATAATAAAAGTAGACGGTTGCCTGAGCAATCAACGTTAAATAATAAATAACCTTGTCAGAAGAGTGGAAGGTGGCCTGATTAGTCAGTTTAGAAAGACAGACTGATGGACTGATGGACAGACGGACAGACGGACAGCATTACAAAAATGTGGATTGCTGCCAGGACAGTTTTTACTTATCTGTATCTATATCTCCATTCCCCTCTGAAAGTATTGGAACAGCAAGGCCAGTTCTTTTGTTTTTGCTACACCTGTTCGATGTCTCGCTGTTTCTTTCTTTTACAGGAAATTCCAAACTGTTGCGTCGGCTATGCCCGATGCTCGTGCAATGGCTTCGATCGATTTCCACTTGTTTCTCAGCTTCAGAATTGCTCTTTTTTTTAACAACAAATGCACTCATCACAGGCCAAACTCAGGACTCAGACCAAGATTAGACACTCAGACCTATGAACTGTTTGAACAGTCAATCTCACAGGGAACACCTGGGCAACAAGAAACACCTCACATGTTCAGTCACATGTTCCAAACAAAAGACTAATTCTTCTCATTTGTTTAAAAAAAAAAAGCAGGCAGAAACACAGAAATATGAGATATGGCCTTGCTGCCATTGAATTGCGCATGTTTTTCTCCAGCATTACAAATTTAGATTGTGGGAAATCTGTTTGAGGAGATCAAAACAACAGACTGCGCTGGATATAGACCAACAAGCTTACTTTAATTCCATTGTAATTTTTTTCCCTCCTCCCGTCTCTTTTTTTCCCCCCCTTTACGCTCCTTTTTTCCACGAGCTTCTGATTGCATTGTTGACTCCGTGCCACTGCATATGACATTGTCATAAAACATCAAACGGCGGAAGATAATGAGTTTCCCTCCAGGTTGCGGGCGGAGGTCAGGCCTCGGCGCTCGTGTGGAAATTGAACGTCGCTGAAGTGTTCCTATAGGTGCCGCCTGTTGACGCGGAGGCGCCGAGCGTCTGGCTGTGAGAGTGTGAGGAGTGTGAGGACGTGAGGGTGTGGGCCAGGCCTCCGCCTCCACTATAAGAGCTGTTTTTACTGGCAGAGGATGCTACAGGTGTGAGAATTTGCACCTTGCATGCAGACTGCTGTCGCGTGCGAACAGGACGAGGCGTGGCGGAGTTTATAGAAGAGGCTGCCAGCGTTGATGTTAGAGAGTAAGCCGTGTGGATGAGCACTGATACAAAATGTTGTGCTTCTGTATCAGGTAGAGCTCTCTGACAGAAGAGTTCCTTAAAATACTACAGCAGGAGTCATCAAATAGTGGACCACTGGACTGAACCGAGCACCCGAAAAATACTTTAGCAGAACCGATTAATGTAGGAGTTAAAAAAAAAGAAGTCCATACTTCGGCCACTCCATTGTGAACCATGTTTGCTTCTGTATCATATCTTCTGTCGTGGTTTATCCAATCACATGCGTTTATGTAAATTATTTAGCTAAAGGTAGCTCATTGGACAAGTGACTAATGGTGCTTTCGAATAAAATCCAACTAGAAACAAAAAGAAAACACTCCCTCAACTCAGAATTCCTCCTCATCAACTTAGGATGGTCTCCTCAACCCCGAGTTCAGCAAGTGGCATCAAATCAAAATGGCTGCTCACAGCATCAGCAGTAAACATGTAATATAGGGAGTAGAATGTTTGAGTAAACCCCAAGTAAAATACAGACTCTTAAAAGAACGACTTCAGTACGGCGACACAGTAAATCCCGTTTGGAAAACTTGTAGCTTTATAACCTTAATGCTAAGCTAGTGGGCTTGCTCGCTAATTTAGAGAGGACACCACAGGCAGGGAAAGAGTGCACAAGAGTTTCGTTCTGTTTGTTTAATTGTGCTAATATTCATGGGATGATAGTCAGGCATTAACGTTACTGTACTCCACTCATAGCCACACACATACACACACACACACACACACACATATGTACATACACATTTGAGGAATACCAATTTGGCAGTGGAGGCTTCCCCGTCAGTACCATTGGCGTCGAGTTTTGCTTTTTTAAAATTAATTTATTTATTTTTTTAACTTGTTCGAGGAAAAAAAGGTACAAATCGGGCGAGCCAAGGGCATGAATCACTCACTAACTGAGATATAACTGTTTGTTTAATACCAAAACACAGAGAAACCTCACAATAGTCACTTGAGGCCTCTAGCTAAAACAACTTTGCAACTGGGTAGAGATGCAAACTCCTGACTGACTGTCACTAGCGTCCCACCAACCTGGAGAACGGATTTAACCAAAAAATAATAATAATAATAGTAATAATTTTTGAAACCTTTTGCCACTCTTGTCTGTTTCCCCTCTCACACTATCACCCAGCTCCTGCCAGTCACCATGTCGCTGGACTTGTTTTGTGCCTAAGGCTCGGTTTTGGTGACCTTTGTCAAATTGTGTGTGAAGTATGCATACAGATTTCCTGCTGATTCTGACCTCTGAGACGACGTGAGTTACCTTTACAGGACTGTCAGGCTGATTCGCAGCAGAACATCAGATTATACAGTATTTTTTTGCTAAATTGATCACTTTGGGAAAAAAACCTCCACATTATCGCTTTAACAGATCATTTGTAATGCTGTAAAATGACATGTTCAGGCACTTTAGAGTATTATGTATTCCAGCCCCTGGAAGTGATTTATAAAAGCCCTGTATGGCTTCGGTTTTGGGAAATAGCTGAACAGGCGTCCTGAAATTTGCATGAAGCCTAATTTTTCCACCCAGCAGAATATATTTAGTTTCTGGCACAGAAAAAAAAGGAAAAAATGGAACGGTCAGGGCAGCGGGGCTGCGTTTTGATCCATTAATACCGCACGACCGCACAGCTGGAGAGCGAATTCAGAGAAGCTATGTGTTAATGATGATGCGTACGAGCCTGATGCTGGGGTCTCGGTGGCCGATAAGCGGCTAGATGTGCAGGGTTTAATTAAAGAAAACACAGAAGCAGCAGTTTCTCTTTCCCCCTACACACCCCACAGGGCAATTAGCAGCCGGTCAGCGTGTTTCTGCAGCTGGAACCGTATTATATTGTGTTTTGTATTGTGAGAACTCAGTTCAGCCCAAGCACTGAGAGATAACTGTGTGTGTGTGTGCGTGTGTGTGTGCGCGCACGTGTGTGCGTGGGCGCGCGCGTGTGTGTGTGTGCGCTCACGTGTGTGTGTGTGTGTGTGTGTGTGTGTGTGTGTGTGTGGGGTGGAGGATGGGGGGAAGGAGATGTTGTTCTCAGTACCTATTATTCTGTACATCACTAATGAGGATTGATACATGTGTGTGTGTGTGTGTGTGTGTGTGTGTGTGTGTGTGTGTGTGTGTGTGTGTGTCAGGACGCTAATGAAGATCGAGTCTCTCAGGTACAATGACGTGGCTGCAGGCTGTAATGTAAAATAAAAGACGTCTGGCTCGATTACAGAGAAAATGCGGAGCTTCATCAGTTATCCTCTTTAATGATCTCGTTTTCTCTCGTGTGATTTAAATCCGATGTTTAATTGTTTGGGATCGGAATATTGGGACAGTATTTAATGTCAAATAAAATAAAAAAAAATAAAAATTACCCTGTGTAAGGGATCGACTTTATTATTTTAATTAATATTTATTTATTTATTTATAAGTTAACTAATTTGGGTTTTTTTTTATTTGTTTTTTGTTTGTTTTAGGGATTTTATATTTAATTTTTTTTTTTTTTTTCCGTAAGGGTTCATTGACAGGAAACCATCTCACACTCGTCTCTTACTTACATTACATGAGCATGATATTTGTTTAAATCCGTAGAAAAGTCCGAAGGCATGTTTAGCTTTAGTGTAGTTTTAATAATGCGTCACAGCGGCTACTGAATTTAAACACGTGCCATTTTTACATTTGGCTGAAGCAGAGTTAATAAAGTGACGAAATGATCAAGCATATTAAACAGAGATAGAACTTCTCTCCCAGTTTAATGACTGGTGCTGTAGGTAATATAACGACACCTAAACATAAAACTGCGGCAGTATAAAATTATGGACTTATTCATGTTTGAATGCATTCAGATCTTAATTGAATTTTGCTCAATTTGTAAACCAGCGCGTTCCTTTTAATCTTCTACAACCGACGTGAGCTCGCGGTGTGTTACGGGATTGCACACGTTTCTAAAAGACTAAATAAAGACTATCAATCAGTCAAGACTTTCAAGATTCTGCTAAACTACACACACACACACACACACACCTTTCACTTTTACTGTTGGTTTCACTGGAGTTACTGAATAATGTGCTTTAAGGTGAATCATGAAAAATCATGAGATTTTCAGCTGTTTGTGCGACTTAAATGTAGGAAGTTGACTTTTTTTTTGCAAGCACTTGCTTTCAACTTGCAGCCTGATTGCGCTTCGTACATTTCTGAAAAGTAGATTTAAAAAAAAAACGCCAAGTCTGAATAACAATCCTGGTCTTTAAGGGGTTAAACTTGAGCTTGTTAAGGAATTTCTGCATTAACTTGTGTGTTCTGATCCAAATCTGTGTCATTGTGTGTGTGTGTGTGTGTGTGTGTGTGTGTGTGTGTGTGTAAATGGAGTAGGTGAGTGGTGGTTAATGTTTTTTTCCCATGCTGCCACTGTGGGAAATGAATTGTGGGAACTTCTCTCTCTTCAGCTCTCGTCTGTCAGTTAGTCGTTCCTGAGAGGGGGCGGGGCTTATGGACCACAGGTGAAGCTCCGCATAGGCCCACATTCAGCCCTGTATTAGTTGGCATGGTGACTGCTGTGATAAGGCACTCGTGTGTGTGTGTGTGTGTGTGTGTGTGTGTGTGTGTGTGTGTGTGTGTGTGTGTGTGTGTTGCATTAATTTAGGGTAGGAGCTGCAGCCTGTGATCTGCTCCAGTGCTTCTAGTTCCAGGCCATTGTATGTGTGTGTGTGTGTGTGTGTGTGCGTGCGTGCGTGTGTGTGTGTGTGTGTGTGTGTGTGTGTTTTAACTCCCTCAGCCGGTGAAGAGCATGCCTCGGAGGATGTGTAGTTTGCATTTCAGTGAGCCACTCAAGCTTGGCTGTCATTTGCATGAGGCTAATTGTGTTAGAGACGTGACAAAAGCTCTCTTGTGCAGCTCCTATTCAGCATCACGTGCAACTGCGCTCGCCTCATAAGCTAATCTCTATCAGCTTTGCCAAACACACACACACACACACACACACACACACACACACACACCTTACATCTCGGTAGTGTGCTTATGGGAGGTTGCTTTTGGGTCTCGGGCAGCTGTCAGTATTTTGGACTTTGTCAAAAAGGAATTCACTTCCAGCGATGCTAAATTTCACCTCGTGCCAAAGTAGATGAACTTTAAACAGAAATCCGTCTGAAAAGTCTGTAGGAAAAAATAACCTGAGTGGAGGAAATGAGGATAATTAAATGCACGCTTTTTTTTTCTCTCAACATGTAAATCACCAGCGCATGCTTTACATGTAGTGCTATGGGAAGCTGTGATAAGCAGGGACGGAAAACATCCAAAAGGTGCAGAAGAGGCTATATGAAAATAAATAAATTAGATAAAATGAATAGTTTTTAAAGTGATTTTGAAATAAGCCCCAGCGTACGCTTTACATGTAATCCTCTGAGAAGTGAGTAGAGGGCGGAAACTTTGTGTTTTTCTTGTTTGCTTTTTGCTCTGGTCACAGTGGAGCGCTTAGAAACGTGCTTATAAAAAATCAACTGTATGAAAAGGTATAGAAATATAAATATAGTATAAATATTCATATAAAAATTAATACATTATACTTCCCCAGGTCTGTCTGTCTGTCTGTCTGTCTATCTATCTATCTATCTATCTATCTATCTATCTATCTGTTATTATTATTATTATTATTATTATTATTTAAAAAAACCTTTTTATTATGAGTTATGTAGCAAACCTAGAGGCTGTGTCCACAAACATGGTGGCACTGCTGACTTATCTGACTTACTGTTTTTTACATACATATATATATATATATTTTATATGAATATATTTATATATATATATTTATATATTTGCGTGACTTGTGGACCTGCCCTCCTCCCTCTTCCACACTCCGACTGCCAAAGAAGTGCTTTGCCGACCTTTTAAAAGCTGCAGAAACCTGAGTTGAGGGAGGTATAAACCAGCCTTCAGGGGGCTGTGAAGTGTCAGCAGTAGATCACACGCACACACACATATACACACACGCACACACACACACACGCACGCACGCACGCACGCACGTGCTCTTATACATCTTATTCACTAGCCAGGATATCTTTACTCCAGTGAAGAGGGAATTCTTTAAGACAGTGAATGAAAATAATTAGTATCATACTTTAATAAACCATTTGTTCATTTGTCCGTTCTGTTGTAATTCATAACGTTTATCCTGCTGGACAGAAACGTGGTGTATTTTCTGAGCCGGCTTGCCGTCATGCTGAGGAGGAGGTGTGCAGTGGTGCCAGTGTGAAGGCTTCGAAATTAGGTGTGTGTTTGTGGCTGCTGTCTCTGTGGCTTAGTGAAGCTGAGCGCTGGCACTGACGCTGCTGCTGATATGCACAGAAATGTTCCTGACTGAGTGTGTATCGGTCTGGACTGCAGATTTAACATAAACCACACACACACACACACACACACACACACACACACAGACCCGCCCAGCAATGCTATCTTTGTATTCTTAATTTTTCTTCCTCTTTTTGACATTTTTTTTGCTTATTATTATTATTATTATTATTATTATTATTATCTGGAGATTAAGAGTTTGAATCTGCATTAATTAATTAATTATATTTTTCCCTATTTTTTATATTAATTAGAAATGTAAAAAAAAAAGCCCCAAAAATATTCAACACAGCACAAAACAGATTTTTAGCTTTTGAATACTACTAAAATTTTTCACAATATTAATATATTCAAAATGAAAAAAAAAGAATAGTTGAAACATCAGCAGTCTTTTACTTTAAACCACATGTGTTTTTAACCTTTTAATCCCAGTGACTCCACTGATGATAAAAATCTCTGAATAAATGCATGCTGTTGCGTTTCTTTGTTTCTTTGTTTGTTTTGCATATTTCATTGTCACATATTTATAATTATGTGTCAGTTCATTAATTAAGGAATAAAGGAGCATAATATCAGCGACAGGAAGGCATTACAGAAACAGTGAAGTTCATATATTATAAAAGTCTTATATTGCTTTAATGTGCTATACATAAACATGGTGTATAGCTGATTCTCTTTGTGTTGATGAAGAATCATTAGAGGGGAAAAAAATGAAGTGTCTTTATTGCAGATTTCGGTTCGTTAATCCTCAGTAGTAGTATTTCACTTCCTTGTGTCGTGTGTTTACTGACAGAAGCTCGAACAATTCCAGCTCTCTGTGTTGTCTGAGAGGAGGAAATGTGAGAGGAGAGAGTCACTGTAGAGCCATTTTACGGGATTCTTTATGATCTTTGCGGCATTTTGTACCCCGAAGAGTGTTTGCCTAGTGCACTCGATGTTTCGTTTAGTGTTGCTCTTTCTGCTTGTACAGAGATGGGCTGAGCCGCGAGACTGTCCATTAGCATGGCATGGGGCAGGAAATGAGCTTCTCCTCCATCTTTCCCTCTATCGACTTCCCTTAGGGCCTTCTGATAACCACCCTGCTTTTAGCTAATCTCTCACACACTGACATTGTGTGTGTGTGTGTGTGTGTGTGTGTGTGTGTGTGTGTGTGTGCCTATGTGCATGTGCACACTTCCTGCTGTTATTTATAGAGCTGTGTTCTTCCTTAATTAAGCTCCTAATGTAGCTATGTGGTGACGGAGCTGATGCAGAGTGACCTCCATAAGATCATCGTGTCTCCTCAACCCCTCAGCTCCGACCACGTCAAAGTCTTTCTCTACCAGATCCTTCGAGGTAAAACCTACACACACATACACACACACACGCACACCACCTCTCACATATGTCCAGGTCAAAGTCAAACACACCCACAGACACTATCCAAATCAAGACTTTCTCTTCCAGCTCCTCTGAGGCAAAGAGAACTCATAAATAATTCATCTGTAGTGAACCATGTTACAGATCCTTAAAGCTACAGGATGTACGATTTTGGAGCTTTGCCCTCTGGTAGAATAATGCCATTGCAATCAACTAGAACATTTCATAGCATGGGTTGTGCTATGGGTTGTCTCCACAATCATGAGATGCCAACTTCTACAGTTCCGCAGCAGCACTCCCGATTCTGATCCCTCGATACAACAACACGGGAGACGCTTGCATTAAAAACGACACTATTCTGCATTTTCAGCTAAAGTAGTGAGAAAAAAACTCATCCAACAGTAAAGCAAGTTCACTAAAGCAAATAACTCTGTTCGTTGCACTTTGCTTCGGCGACGTACGGTATGTAAACTCTGTGTAACTGTAAACCGCGGGATTGTGAGCCAATAAAAAAGAAGAAGTGACTGTGATCTCTTTGGTCAGTAAAAAAAA
>CM074958.1:20423050-20440672 GCA_037577455.1 Pangasius macronema
TACAATCCCTGCCGGACCCGAGACTCGAACCCACCACCTTCAGGTTCACCTTCGGGTTACAAGTCCGACTCTCTAACAGAGTCCGACTCTCTAACCATTAGGCCACGACTGCCCCCTAATTAGCTGGTAATTAGCTGGTAAGTAACCGTCATACTGGACTTTTTGTCTTATTATTTTCTTACTGTTTTCTTACTGGTGCATTTCTAGAAATAAAAACACAAAGAAATTCGAGATGGCACTGATCCGATACTCAGTTTCAATACTTGGCTGATACCAGCAAAAAGCATTGGATCAGATATCAGAGCAAACATATCAGATATATAACAAAGACTGGAATTGGATTTTGAAAAAGAAATTTATATTTGGAACCAGAAATGTTTACATGTAAAGAGACTCGTCATTTGATAGGAATGACTTTTATTATATTTATTATATTTACATTGTAAATGATTTGTTTGTGTGAACGAGTTTAAGTAAAAAAATATATATATGTTTTAAAGCTTGATAGTTAAAAAAAAAAAAAAAAAAGCAGTATGGACTGGTATTGACTGGTATTAGCCGATACTCAAGGTTTCAGTATGGTTCTCAGGAGAGTAAGTGATATCCTGCCATTATATTTTATGGTAAAACTCTGTTCTTGATGCTGCTAGGATGTTCCTGTTAGCAGATTCGGTATCAACCAGAAGACAAGGCTGCGTCCCAAACCGCATTCTGCACACTAAAAAGAATGACTAAATATTATAGACACTTCAGACAGAATTATGTGGTTTGTGGCACATAATCATAAGATGTAATTATTTCTCTGTTGTATCCCTGTTATGATCAGTGTGCTGCTCGTGCAGGTCTGCCGAGTGCGATAACGAGCTGTCCATGAGGCTCTTTGAGGCCAATTATCATGAGCTATCTGGCTCAAAGACAGTTAAACGGAAAAGGCTTCGCTGCTATGATTCCTGCGGCTCTGTGTTGTTTCGCACCAGATAATTGGGGACGAGTCTTTGGCTGTACTACTTTCAGGTTCGATGACGTAGGATGCATCAGAGCTGGAAATTTCCCACCAGTTTAAACGTGACAGCTCCGCTCGTGACTTAATGAAGAGGTCGCGATCACATTATTTTCATCCTCATCAAAGCATCAGTGAGCCGCCGTGCCCTCAGGATGAGGGCGGAGTCATACTGGAAGAGACCACGCCCATCCAGATTGTAAAGTTTCATCGTTAGATGAAGATGATCAGTTAGAAGAACTTTGTATTCATTGATTTTGCAGTGATGCTTCAGTCTAAGAGGACGACTGAAGTCAAACCATGGCCACGAAATAAATAAAAGCCCCCACAGCATAACAGAGCCACTGGGTTTTCCTTTAATTTGTCATACATTTGTCAGGACCAGCACTTCAGATGTCTGACTGTGGTTTCTGTCATCATCTCCTCAGGTTTGAAGTATCTGCACTCCGCCGGCATTCTGCACAGAGACATCAAACCTGGCAACCTTCTGGTCAACAGCAACTGTGTGCTCAAGGTTAGTGTCGTCCTTCAGTGTCAGCATCCATACACTCAGGCCTCATCCATCATGCATATGGATATTTTTTAAAGCATTTTTAATATTCCAGCATGTGGAAGCATGACTCTATGGAAGCATAGTTTTTACCTCTTGTTTTCAAAAATATCTCCACATGAAAATGCAAGAAGGTGACAGTAGTACGGTATACACTGTAGTGTGAAATGTGTCAGAAATAACATTAAGAGCTGTGTATTGAGTGGTAGAGACGAGTAAAAGCACCAAAATGGCCAAAAGTTATACACACACATAAGGATTCACATTCAGTGAGGTGGAATTACTGCTTAAGGTTACACATAAATATAAAAAAAAAGGCTTGTAGTGCAGAAGAAGTGGATTGAGGAGCAGCGTGGATCATGTTCCATCACACTGAGGGCGTAATAACAATAAAATAAAGTGAAATTAAAATGTACACTTGTTAGCAAATGAGAAATTATAGCCTGCAAAGTCACAACCTGGTCAGCCGCCATGATGAGAGGAGTCCTAGCACACATGTAAAGCACACCAAAAAAGAAACGGAGATGTGCAGTGACGCCGTGACGTCAGCGTTTCTAAAGAGGTTACGTTTACGTTTATGGCGTTTGGCAGACACCCTTATCGAGAGCGACTCACAAAAGTGCTTCGAAGTCTCTATTAATAAACACATCCGCATGCTGGCTCACTAGGTCACAGACCAAGACTCATATCAGTCTAAAAACTCTGTGGCAGCGGTTAGTGTAGTATAAAAAACACACAGGACATGAATTTATAATTGTTTTTCATTAAATAACAAGTGCTAATTTAAGTACTTTGTAAAGAGGAAGGTCATCATTTGTAGACAAAACACACATTTGTCCCGTCTGCATGGAAACCGTTTTAAAGGTGTTTTAAAGGTGCAATTGTCAATATTTTTAATTTTTCAAAAAAAAAAAAAAAAAACGTTTAAGCTGTGGTCTCAGCACAAGTGTATTGGACAGTTTGGAAGCACGCCATCCAGTCTGGATTTTTTTTTTGTTTGTATTCGAATTGGCCTCTTGTCAGACATTTTCTAGACACGCCCCCAACACCTGTTCACAAATCCGGAGACTTTTGCATGTGTATCTTTGCAAAGCTGTAACTTTATAACAAGCAGTTGAATGTCTGATTGTGCTTGAAAGTGATGTTTCGCTCATGCTAACTCTAGTTAGCTATCAGAACCTGTTTCTGGGGTAAGAGGTTTGTGTACATTGATGGCAACTCTACCATTAGAGACCAAACTTTCACAAAGCTGACCTAACGCGCCTTAAAAATCTTGGAGTGCGTTTTTGGGAACGCTTCAGTTTCAGTGACCCGGAATGCCGTTTTTGTGTCTCTGTAGACGTGCAGACGGCCTCAAACTATCCCCCAGACAAATGTTTACATTCCTCTGTTTACTGTACATAGAGGCCTAACGTTGCCCTCAGGGCTCTGTTAGTGTTTGTTACCCTTTCTTTTGGTCGCAGTATAGCGAGTTCTCGAAAGTAAGTGCCCAGTGGTGGTGTATGTGTATGACTGTAATGTTCGAGGTAACAGTAATTCAGGTCTTGTATGTTTAGATCAAGCGCAAACACACGCAAACGTTCACGTCTTTGGCTGCATGAGGTCATGGCTGCTTTGGGATTGATTTATGTGCTTAAGTCCCGGCATAAATCTTTATTCCTGAGCCCAACCGCAGAGCACTGCTAAAACTGTGTGTGTGTGAGTAGGTCATGCAGCTAGAGAAATGTCCTCGAGGCGATATACAGAATAGATGAAGCTCTTAGGCTTCAGATAGAGAATTATTTAGCATGCATTAACTCATTTATCCTTTAAGCTCCATTTCCGGAAAGAGAAAACATTTTTCCTACTTTTAGCAGCTGCTCACTGTTCTTCGGAGAAGTCCTCGTCCGTGTCTGAGTGGCCATCTGCAGGTCGCACTGAACCTTTTAGTGTTTTGTGGGTCTTTATCTCCAGCATCACTATGTGTNNTCTCAACATGTGCTTCTTAGTACAGATTGTCATTTTAGCATGCTGGCTCACTCAGCATGTCGATGTTCATCATTCCAGTTTGAGAGATGATTAACACCTCACTCCTAAAATCTCTCGCAGTCTCTTTTCACGTGACAAGCCTCGAAGCCTTGAAGATCTGCTCTTCGTGATTAACTGGGAGCTTTTTGCTTTGCTCTACATTAATCTCTCTCTTTCTTCTCCTTCACTTCCTGTCCTCCTGTCCACCACTTTTATTTTTAGCCAACTCTAAAAAGAACATTGTCCATGCTAGGGTTTTTTAGGGTCATGAATGAGTGAGTGAGTGTGTAATAATGGTGCTGTTTATAACGAAATGCCACAAGAAACACCCAAAGCACAACTTCTGTAAAACTAGGACTTTATTTATAATCTGTCGTTCATAAAATAGTTCAGTGAAGGGGAGGGGGGTGTGATGCAGCCCGAGTTACTGTTGTTTTCCTGTAACTGCACGTCCAGAAGTGTTTTATTCCTCTTACACCACAGCATTTTGAAAACATGTATGTATTAAAGAAACAACACGTCACACTTTAATGTCATGGAGCACCCATTAACCATATTCCTGTTGTCACTTGTGTTATAGCAGCTGGACGGAAACCCGAAAGCCAAGCGCTTTTACTTTTATTGCGCTTGAACTGTAATAATTAATGTGAAAACTGGAAAGGTAATTAATTTTCGTAAGTAATTAATTACGTACTAATTTTTTAACGAAATCCTATACTGAGTTTGGTCATTTTTTTTACATATAAAATATTAATTTATTATGTATTTAATGAATATTGACAACAATTTTATGCTTTTAAGTGCAAAAGTCATTAGGCAGAATATTGAGTTTGCAGTTTTACTAATGGTTAAAAAAATGAACTTTTCCAGTTTGCCGTTTTCAGGTGAAATTTCTGGTGGCGATTTTTAAGTAAAGTAGAGTACAGAGTATAGCAAGAGAACGAGTCAGGGACAGACACGACGAAGGAGAGTGAAAGGAGCTCATGTCACCTCCGGGAGTGTTTTTTTTTTTTTTCTTTCCTCGCTGTCACCTCTGGCTTGCTAAATTTAAAAAAAAAAAAGTAAAATACACCACCTATAATGTGATGCTATAAATACTTTTCGCCACAGATCTGTGACTTCGGTCTTGCTCGGGTGGAGGAGCCCGATGAGTCGCGTCACATGACGCAGGAAGTGGTGACGCAGTACTACCGCGCTCCCGAGATCCTCATGGGAAGCCGCCATTACTCCAACGCCATCGACATCTGGTCCGTGGGCTCGTAGAAGCGGCTCGACGACCCGGCTGCGTAGGAGAAGGTCCGGGTCTCGGGGTAGGTCGTCCATGTGGGAATCACGCGGAGCAGATCTATTCAAGAAAGAGTGTGTGAGGGAGAGAGAGAGTGATCAGTAATATGCATATTCATACCATGTGACGTATTGAACCAGTTGAAATGAATCGTATAAATCGCAGTCTGGACTGTTCCATGTTGCTTCTTTTTAATTGCTCTAAGTTGACAGACTTTTTTAATCTCATGTCTCACCTATTGTGCACAATATGACCTTCTGTATCTCGCCGTCAGTGATGCATCGCAGCCTTCGGGGAGGACCTAAATGACCTTTTGTATACAGTAAGCAGAACGGAAGATCTGTACTTATATCGTATTAACCGACTTTTAATCGAGACCCTAAGGACAGACTTTGGCCCTTTCGTGGTGTTCATCTCTATCAGCAATTTAGCAAAGCTTTTTATTTAAAATTAGACTTAAAGTGGCGGTCAGAATCAGGTCAAACTGTGGCCTCCTGTTGTGCATTTTGGCACGTCGTACACAAACACTCTAAAAGGAGAAATGAAGAGAAATGAAGAGAGCGGGAGTCTGAACGCAGCAGGGCCGAGCTCAAGGCTGTGTGCTCCTAACGGCCATGGAGCTTGATTTATGGGATGGAGGCCAGGATCTCTGCTGAACAAGCACTAAAGACACACAGCAATACTTCAGACTTTGCAGTCTACTTAATGGAATGTGCTAGGATAAAAAAAAAAATGCACAAGACGAGGAAGAGGTTTTGTTTTTCTCTAGCAGGTCACGGCTAACACATTCTGTTAGGATTTCCTTTAGAACAGAATAATCCTAGACAGACACACCCTAACTCATTAAAATCACACACACACTGTAATAAATGCAATAACTCGAGGTGTGTCCTTACCTTTATCTTAAATATTATCGAGTGCAACAGGTAGCATGATGTTACAGCTAAGCTAAGCTAAGCTAATGTAATGGCATTACATTTATTTATATTGCGAAATGGCAAATATCAAACGAATATGATTTCGTGACAAGTAAAACATATTGTCTAAACATATATTCTAAGATATCGTTGTTGAATGTATTCCTGATATATGATGGATGATCCACATAATCTAAGCCTAATGATACTAAACGGATTTGTTGTTGAATGTCTTGTAATTTAAGAAAGTTTTAAAATTTTCTGTTAAGAAACAGCTATGGAAGGAGTCTCCAGTGTCAGCACTTTGTAACACTCAGAGGTAAAGCTGCAACTTCTCCGTTTTCCGACACCTTCAGGCCCGAGGAGTTTACGCCTTGTGGTTTCTCTGTAACACGACACACTGCATTTTATCATATTCTTACCATGTTGCCTTAAACCACGAGTTCACAACCGACCGCAAGTGGGTATTATGAATTTTTTTTTTTTTACTCCAACCCTTGACCACAGTACATTTTTTTAAAATTCCATTTTTATTATTTCAGGACAAAGGTATAACATAAATGACTAAAGCTCAAAGAAGTTTTCCTTGCACTGCCTCACCAACCAGTCCAGAGGGAAGGAAGGTTGAACTTTCATTTCTTGACACACTTTTTTTAAAAAGTCAGGTGGTGTTTTCGGAAAGGGCGCATCTCCTTCCGCTGTCACATCCAGCTTTGAACGATACATAAGGAATAAAACATGATGCGGTGTGTTGTCATAGGAAACTCGTTCGCACCTGGTGTGATACAGCCTGAGGCGAAGCAGATGCATGATGCATGACTTCGCGTACGTGTGCAGGAGTGACGGCAATGCCATCGACGTTGTTCACACACACGCACCTGCGTATCTTAAGTATATTTGGACGATTAAATGTGGCATTCACAGAGCCTTAACATCTCTGTCCGTCACGTCGAACTGTAATATGTTAAGCGCATTCATGCCTAAACACTTGAACAGTATTTACTAATTTAGGAAATCCAGCAGCCCTGGTACACAAAAACAAACCTTTCAGTAGGTTTGAAGGCTACATGCAAGGTGTTTAAAAGTCAAACACCAACTGGAATAGGAAAACCGGTTAGTCTTAGTACTCAGTGTAAAATAGTACATAAGTACGTCATTTGAGACAAATCGCTAGCTTGTAATTTGCGAGGTTTTATTGCTGAATTCTTGAGCTACGGCTGTGTAAGTTGAACGTGGATGTTTTCAGTGCGACTCCCAGTAAGATCTCAGAATAGTAGCATGCAAAATCCGTCTTCATAGTTAGAGTTCAATTTCTAATAATCATTTGTAAAAAAGGAGGAAGAGATTATGAGTTGTAGAGACAAAAAGAGAGGCGGCTGAGGGAATGACTGTTTATAGCTGCCATAGCGTAAGTGATATCAGGAACTTTTTGCAGATGTTCCATAACAGTGAATGTGGTGGGAAAAAAAAGTAACTATAAGCAGATAAAAAATATGATGTCGTTCTTTCATTCATAAAACATTGTAATTGTTTGCAGATTGATGTAGCATAAGAGGAATAAAACACTTGGAGATGTGCTGTTATAGGAAAATAATTGACCGGTTACTGATAACGGTAACTCCACTTCATCACTCCATCCCGTCAGTGATTATTTAATTCCTTATTTAATACAGCTCCAGGATTTTAGGTGAAGTTTGTGTCTTCTAGCCAAGCTTGTTATGAGTGACATATAGATAGGTGTACGGTGCACGTCATACGGCATAATCAGCACACTAAGACTAACCAGTCTTCTTCGTCGTCAAGGTGAAGTAAAGAAATTTGTCTTTGTTGTATTGATTGTATGCAAGAAGAAGAGAAAGCACGTGTTCTATTAATATCTCAGCTCCAGCTGTTCCTCTGCGTGTGAGTGCGTGCATGTGTGTGTGTGTGTGTGTGCTTGTTGTAGATGGAGAAGTGTGTACAGCTGGCCATCCACCCAGACTGGAATGTGCACACATAGCACATCAACACCCCCCCCTCCTCCTCCCAAACCTCACTTTAAATCTTATACAACTCTCTCCAGGAGGGGATTTGATTTACTTGAGATTGAGATTGTGCACCATGTGAATAAATCAATGCATAAATGAAAGAGCAGTAACTCATAATGCTTAAAACTAGATTGATAATGATGTTGTCAAAAGACATGAACGACTCTATGTCATGAGAAACTGTTCTAAATAATATGACTTAATATGACTAATATCTTTTAAGCTCACCAGAGAACGTTCGGTACGCTCTGTTTAGTGAAGACTTGCTGGAACTGGAACAGTAAGATGTTCTGTATTTGCACAGTTGAACCTAATTGCCAGTGCTTGGACCCCTATGATCGCTGCTGTATTAGTAGTAGTGGTATTTGAGCGTGGAAAAACCTCTCAGAGTTACTTTCTCTTCACCGCCTGATGCTTTTCATTTTGTGTTGAAGTAATGGTGCATGTTTAATTATTCTTTTGTGTCATTCTCTCTTTCTCTCACTTCTCTCCGTCAGTTGGATTTGTAGTGACTGGACAACCCCTGCGGCAGAGACCTCCGGTACGCCTGCCGCACACTCCCTCGGTCTCGAGTATATGACTCGGGACCACATAAACAGGTATGTGTAATGATGGATTCGTGAATTGACACTGCACTCCGCGATTTCAGCCCTGATTTCCCAGTCACTTGGTGACTCCGCCCTCCTGTTCGGTGACTCCTCCGCGCCAACCGCTCGCGTAGTGTGCGTTGTTTCGATTCCCTCCGTCTGTAAGCTGAGGCACTGATATTTTGGAGCATGTTTGATTTTCTCAGCGATGAATCGCGTAGCCTGAAACCCTCTGCGACTACTTGCAAGCACAGCAATGAGAAACAGCTGTGAGAGTCCGAGAGGATATCAGATTTATCTGCTCTCATGCACCGCAAGTCCCTGAACCCAGTTTATCGTCTGTCTGTTTGTGTGGGAGAGTGAAAGTAAAATGTAAGCACAATAATAATGCTTCCGTAAGAACTTGCTCGTCATTGTCATACCCAAACGGTTGTTAGTAAAAGCAAGAATATACATAATTTGATTCCTGTCAGCACGCAGTATAAAAATAGCTGTTTCTTTTCAGCTACACATGCGTCCCCATCCAAGATTTCCTTCTCTTTTCTCTGTTTCTCTATTCTTATTTCCGTACATTGACAGTCAAATAATAAACAGCTCACATTTGGAAAGTCATGTAGCATGTTCTCGGCGTAATCAGGAACTGGAATTTTTTGTTTGAACTTGTAATTTCACACATAGAAAATTTTTCAAGAAGGTGGAATTCTGTGGTGATCTTTTAAACATGGCCTAATTAAGTAAGAAAGGCAAAGACAGTATTATTTATGTTAGAGTTTTTTTTTTTTAAAGACATTAGACTTTCTATTAGTCTACGGTAAGCTTTAGGATCAATAAATGCAGTACAGTGATTGAATCGTTTCAAGGTTAATTCACTTTATGCGTTCATTTGTATTAATGTATTAATGGTGACTTGCCGTAGCCTGCACCCTTCTGTCCACTTTTAAAATGTATTAAACGCTAATGAAAGCAGTTCATCCACACAGAAGCCAAACGATTTTCCATTTTCTTTGTTTCCGACTTTAAACACTTGAGATCATGTGAAGGCTTTTATGGTAGGAAATATGAATATCCAAGTAAGAGTAATGAATGCAGTGCTGTCAGAGATCCATGTAGAAATATGTAGATAACCACAAGTGTTGTTTTTTTTTTTTGTTATGAGAAGCCTGACCACCTTCCGAAGCTAAACACGGGTTTTAAAGAATGACACGATCTTCCGCCTGATCCGACAAATTATAATGATCACATTTTTCTGAAGAATTAGTTTGAGAACTAAAACTGTCCACCATTTTCTCTCTAACTCTCTAACTGGATGCATGTTTGTTTCATTATTTTGTTATAAGATCCATCTTTGGCTTGGTAATAACCTCCTGCCAGAGGCAACCCGTTTGGTTTAGGACACAACAAACTAAACTTCATCATGTAATGTTATTGGGGCTGCCATCTTGGACGACTGGATTGTTCTTCACATCACAGGTTGTTATTACTTTGCCTCCTAGGCCCCGCCTCTCAAACTTTATTTTTTAAATACAAAATCTAAGTACGATTTTACAATATTACTTGAAAATGTGATTATAAATTCCAGCAATGTCATTTGAAGCACATTTATGAAGGATTGGGTCTGGGAAAGATTCCATGACACATTAGCCAGTGGGTTTTTATCATCATAAGCAGCGTGTAGCTTTTGTCCATATCACATTTCTCATTCTTGATATCTGCTCAGATCTCTGAAATGTTACTCATAATCCTAGATTTAGAAAATGTCTTTTATTGTGTATTATGTTATATATATAATTTTATGTATTTGTATGTCAGAGAAAGTCTCCAGGTTTGTGCGCCACTGCTTTGGTGACCAGCACTTCCTTCTGAGTGACAGCACCTCTTTCACCACTCATGTGATGACATGTTTTCTTAGCTGAACTCAGCGTTTTCTGTCCTGTGCTCTGTCACTCTTGCTCCATTTTCTTTCCTCTGGCATGCATCGGATTTTCCAGGCCTTGCTCGTCTGAACCCGAGCCATGTCTGCGGGGTGTGGGTGGGTCTTTGCGCCTGGTCCTTTTCTCCCTGTGTGTTCTTCCCTGCGCTCAGCTGCGCGCTGTTCTCTTGCGCCTGTGGTGGTCTTGAGCTCTGCTCTGTGCGGGTTCCTGAACTCTCTGTTTGTACAGTGTGACTGGGAGCATGGGGATCGTATGTGGCTTGGCAGATGTGGAAAATAGTGCAGCTAGTGAAAGCATGTGGATACGAGAACAGCCACAGCATTCAGACGGCTCGACCGACCATTTTGTTTTTATTCCCAGCCACGCCATTGAAAAGTCTCTTGTTTTTAATCATATTTGTCGTCTTCTTCTCCATTCCCTTTCTTCTTGTTGTCCTTCGCTTACTTCTTTAGCCTTCGTCTTCTTCATCTTTTCTTCTAATACTGTCTTCATAATGTCGTTCATCTCATTTTCATCTTATTCGTCCTGTTTGTTTTCTCCTTATCAGTAGCCTTCTTCTCCTTGTTCTTCTTGATCATCATCATTCCTTTTCCTTTTTGCCCTTCTGTTTCTTCTTCTTCTTCTTCCTGCAGTTGTACAATAATGGTGTCAAAAGACATTGCAACTCTAAACGTACCTCTTGATAAGATAATTCGCTACGAAAGGATGTAGCACTTCCGATAGCCCGCAAAACTAACTATAGATAACACAAGGCCCTTAGCAGAAATTAAGGATTGATGAGCAAACTTGACTGAGCTAAGTGTGGGAGCAGTGTGCTGAGACTCGTGGACTCTGGTGGAATTAGATCAGTAAGTAGGTGGTGCAGTAATTGCACTGTTGAGCTTACTAGTGCTTAATTACTAGTGCTTGGACCCCGGCAATCACGGCTTGCCACTGTATTATTAGTAGTCGTAATAGTGGTATCTTTATTGTTATTATTTTATGAGTGAGGTTGTAGTTACTCTCTCCGTTGGTCTCTCAGGTTATTTCTTGGATACTGGGGAAGATTCAAACCTGCTGCTTTTATGGAGATATTCAAATATAATCATATTTAACGATCGTGAACATCATTTTTTTTCTTGGTAACGTTAGATGATTGATTATGGCGTGTTAACTGTAGTATGCTTTAACTGTGTATTAAGTTGCACGCTGCGTTGGGTTCTTTCTTCACTTTCATATTTAGAGTGTAATTGCGTGTATATTTATCATTTGAAAGATGTTCAGTGTGCGTGAGGAGCTGACTTGCTGTGGTTAAAGATTTATATGTGTGAAGGAAGAAAGCTACTGTGAGAAAGAAAGGCTACTTAAATCGGCTGGATGATTATGTTCATATTTTGATTTTAATATTGAGGAAACTGATTGTGGTTATTTTAGCCATTATTGTGCAACACCAGGGGTGCTTTCTATTTACTTTATGGTTTTAATGTCATTGGATGTATGGTGTAGTGTGTGTGTGTGTGTGTGTGTTTAGTGCTGGGTGTTGGCTCTGCAGTCCTCAGCAGCCCGCACAGAGAAAGCGATACGGAAGAACAGTAACTGCAGAGCAAGCACTACGGCCCTCCACTTCCTGTCTTACATCGACCCACCGCATGGCCACTGGTCCGGCAGCATACCTATCTCTCTCTCTCTCTCTCTCTCTCTCTCTCTCTCTCTCTCTCTCTCTCTCTCACACAGGCACACGCACACACACACACACACACACACACACAAATGCCTGTGCATAAATCTTATCCGTTTGCTAAACTGGTGATTGTCATCTGAGCAAGACTAGGCCCTTTTACCTCACCCTTTTTTTTCATGCAACCACACACACACACCACACACACACACTGACATTTGGCTGACCTTGTCATTCGACGGTCTGTCCCTCTCCCTCTCTCTCTCTCTCTCTCTCTCTCTCTCTCTCTCTCTCTCTCTCTGGCCTGTGTGAGCTTGGCAGGCCTCAGTACAGGATGTTTTAATCACATCTATCGACTGCTGCTCTATTTACAGGCGTTGTTCTCGTGGGTGGGGCGGTAGCGAGGGGGGCAAACTCCACCCACACACACTTGGAATAATGAAGTTATTAGATGTCACTGTGGTAATAAGGTGATGACAGGAACTCCAGCACTTGTACTGCTTGTTGCTAATCAGCTATGAGGTGTAAATTAGACATTTATAAAATTCCTTAAGGAGGCTTTGCATGAATACTGGTTCAAGGTAGCAAGGAGGTGCTACCTGAAACCTTTTCTTAAAGGTTTAATGTAACATAAAAGACAATTTATGAAGTAAATGTGAAAAGACAGACGAATGAGGAGATGGCTAGAATTGAAATAAACATCTAGTTGGAATCAGTATATTGCTGGATGAATAGTCCTAGTTGTAACGGTCACATTAATCACTGCAAAGTTTGGTTTAATTTAACAATACGGCTTCCACACTCATTATTCGTCACGCTTATAAAATAGCACATGATTCAGCCACAAGACACTAACCTGAGGTTATGAAATTCTTTCTTCGTGCTTTTAATTCACTATTTTGAGTTGCCAAATTAGTAAAATAATGCTAATATTTTTGTTGACTCACTGCATTCTCCTGAAAAGAATGGGTGCCAGTAGTGTGAAGGATAAGCTGACTGAGCACTCATCTACTATGCTTAAAGTTCAATTTAAGTGAATTTGTCCATAAAAGACAATCCTCTGTTGTAGGGTTCTACATAGACAGATTAAGTTTCTATCATATCTCCTTCAGTGTGCATTTTCTATCCCTGATTTTTTTCATTCTTAAAGGCAAGTGCTGTGTTTAAAGGTGGTGGTCTAGATTGTGGTTGTGTAGACTTTGCAAAACTCTGTCTCAGACGCTTCTACTTCAAGAACTACATGCAGGTGATTTGAATAATCTGAATGGTGCAGCCAGACTTAAGCAGGTGCATAACACGTGTCTGAATATGCATAACTTTTCCCATATAAATATTGATGTAACTTTTGGACTTCGGTCAACAACTTTTATATATATATACCTTGTGATTCAGTTGTCATAATGTTCTAATGCAAGTGAGCTCACAGAGTGTCAGCATGACACGAGTCTGTTGAATAAGACTTTATAAATGTTTAGGTAGGATTATTTCTCCTGTGGAGAATATTTATATACCTATTTATATAGGTGTCATCTGAATGTATGAACATCACCATTGAGTAAATACTTACCCTGTCAAATTCTGTAGCAAACTTACTTTGTAATTTATTCTTGTTCTTACGTTTTTTTTTTTTTTTTTTTATTAGCCCCCAAAAATACCAAAGTAGAGAGCCTGTCTGTTCTGAAATCTATCCATTAAAAGGAAATTGAAAATGCTGACAGGTTTCAAGGAGCGGCGTATTTTTCTTTGTGATTTGTGTTGACAATCCTGGTTATGTGACAGAGTGTAGAAGAACAAGACGGTGTTAAGAGTCTCTCTTGAGCGGGAATCTTATTGATCATGAAGAATGTCTGCTCCTTCTCTTCGAGACATCCATCAACAAGATTGGTGAGAGAAAAGAAAAGGGCCTCGAGATGAGCCTGAGATTTGGAGAGGCATCTCTTTGGTCATTTCGGCCTTGAAAGCCTCAGTCATGGAGTCCGGATCCTCTTGAGGTTCCTTCCTCATGTTGTCTCAGGGAGGCCTCAGTTGCCTCTGGATTGCTTATTAGGGATTTTAATCTACATCCAGATTTCTGTAAAGCTGCTTTGTTTATGTCTATTGTTAATAGTGTCATACAAATAAAATTGAATTGAATTGAGAGGAGGATATGAAGAGAAAGAGTGAGGAAATGAAAACGGGGACTGGTACATCTCAGTCCACTGGGGACCTAGTTACAAGCTATTAATTTTGCAGAGCCCATAGGATCAGTTGAGAGAGAGAGAGAGAGAGAGAGAGAGAGAGAGAGGAAGAGGGCTTTTAGGCTTTATAGCCTCTCGTGAACTGCTGCACAGATAGAAAAGAGAGCAAGGATGAATCCCCTGATCCACCTTATCTACTGCACCACCTGGTTTTTGTGTGTGGAAAAGCTGGTAAGTTATCCAGAGACAGATGTATGCGTGAGGCCTTGTTGTTTTTCTCGAAAAGGCGGCAACGTGATCAGATTTCCACCCTGTGTGTGTCTGTGTGTGTCACACACACACTTGCACAGCATCCTTCGTTCCACAGCAGAAGGTGGGCTGATGGTTAGAGGGTCGACTGTCCAACTCCAATAGGTATGGAAATCGGGGGAGTGTTGGGTATCCGTGTTTAGAACTTGGGCAGATGTGGCCTCCCAGGTGGACCCGGTGTGTGTGGCCTCATCCTTTCATGTTTTTCACAGCTATAAGCCACAGATGGCTGCATGACCTTTTCCTCAACCCACAGCAGTGCTTCGGTGTAACTAGCCGCGTTAGCACAGTGCAATATGGCCAGGTTAGTCATTCAGGCCATACAGAAGATTTCCAACTGTACTGGAAATTAGGCTGTCAGCAGAAAACAAAACATGCTGCTTATTCCTGTGTCATTTAGTACATCATTCCTAGATTATTCCTAGATTATTAGAGTCTCAGAAACTCTGAGTGTAGGGTTCATGCCATATAAATACAAAAAGCTTGCTGGCAATATGATCCTGCAGGCCAGTTTAAAAAACAAAACACTTCTCTAGTGCTTTTCAAATGTTCACAATAGCCACATGTAACATTTGAATGATTTGAACCCTATATTTATTTATTTAATGTATTATATTATTTGGAACGGGATGAGATTTCCAGATGTACGTTCAAGTAATGTCGCTGGAGGACATCTTTAATGATTATGTGCAGTTCGCGTGGGAAGAGCGAACTCTGTGTAAATCACAGAGATGGGAGTAATAATTCCATGCATACTGCACAATCTGACTGCTTTGACACATTTTATAAGCACTTATTGTATTGGCCACACATGTTGTGCTTGGTCATTTATAGGTCACATGACCACATCACAGAAATACCTGTGGTAGGTCTTCAGTAACACCTGAAATCTAGGGAAGCATCACTTCTCTGACACGTCCTTTTAAACGTCTAATTTATTTTTCTGCGCGTTAAACTCAGACCTGGTTTTGTTTTGGTTTCGGCTGAACGAGTGAGCGCTTCCTAGAGTGTGTGTGTATGGAATAAAAGGTGAAAAACCTCTCTTCTCACAGGATATAATGCAGTCTTTACCAGCATGTTTAATGCAAAAACAATGAGTGTGTTACTTATTTCTACATGTTCTTTGTAACTTATGACGTGCGGATTCATGATCATGATCATGTCACGTGGTAAACCCTGCGAGCCGTAATGTAGTGCTACTGCTGAAGTCCACTCTGTTGTCTGTTGCAGTATAAAATTACACACTCACTGATATACAGGTGAATATTAGATATTTTGAGCAATTAAAAGGAAAATGCAATTGAAAGGAATTTGATGGGCCAAGCCTACAGCATCTGGAGCTTTCTCACTCTGGGCTTTATCACTCTGTCACTGCTTTCATGCTAATCTCAGCTAAATTCTTCCATTTCAGATGAAGCTGGAAGCTTTTGATCTGTGTGGGTGTGGGTGTGTGTGTGTGTGGGGGTGTGTGTGTGGTGGGAACACACCCCTGCTGCTGCTCAATTTCGGCATGACACTCTAGCCTGCAAAAACGCCCAAATACCCATCTCTCTGTCTTCGCCTTTCAGCCTAGATTTCCGTTACACCACCGTACACACACTCAGGCACAGAGAGCAGCCTGTTTAACCGAACTCACTTCACACTTTGGCAGCTCTGTTGTCTCTGACAGCGCGCACACACACACACACAC
Source organism: Pangasius macronema (assembly GCA_037577455.1). NCBI lineage: Eukaryota > Metazoa > Chordata > Actinopteri > Siluriformes > Pangasiidae > Pangasius > Pangasius macronema. Next base: position 20,439,188 of record CM074958.1, read on the forward strand.
ACACGTGGATGAGGATAGTGGGCTTAAGATGCTGCTCACTGATTCTCATTTCCTCTCTGAGTGCAGAGTATCGATGTAACCGAATACACAAATCCGTTATTAGGGATGAACGTATAATGTGTTCTGAACAGATCCCTGGAAACCTGCAGGTCTCAACGAAATAGCTGCGTGAGCAGGAGCTTTCTACTTTCATGTGGGCTTGAGCGAGCGCTCAGATATGAATCCTTACGCTCATTAACGAACATGATAAAACATGATAATAAGCAAAAATATCTCTAGGTGTGATGAACTATAAACTGGAGTGATGTAGCTGAGGTTGAGGAACTGTCAGAGCCATGCTGACACTGCTGAGCTTATCGTCATCTCCGAGTTGTTTTCTAGTAGTTTCATAGCAAAAAAAAAAACCCTTCTGATTTAGGCCACTCCCACTTTAGGTTTAGCTGCGGATATTTAGAGCATTAAAGTGATACAGATACAGATCATGTGACCATTACACACTTTTAGTGAAGCGCTAACAAAGAGATGAGACCTGTACACGTCTGTCACAAACACACTTTGTTCCCCTGAAGAGCAATTCTCTCTTTCGTCTTCTCTTCCTCGCACTAGTGCTGAAGGATTCACATTGGCTTATCAATGGCTTGGCTTGTTTGTGTGTGTGTGTGTGTGTGTGTGTGTGTGTGTGTGTGTGTGTGTGTGTGTGTGTGTGTGGTGTGTTTTACCTAGCTGGTGGTGGAATTCTACAGCCTGCACCTGTCACTGAAGCGTGCTGGGGTTTTGCAGGTCAAGTGGAGGTCACATGGGCGTTACCACACAGGAAATTGAAGCTCAGTTTTGCTCTCTGAGTCTAAACTGTCTTAAAACAGAAGTTTCTCTTTTAAAATCTGGATGGGGCTTCCTGTCATGGGGTTTGTCTCTAGAAAAAATCATTCTAGGCCATATAGAAAAACAGTTGTGATGTATATTTTAGCAGAGTATTTTGATAATGAGTAGGAAAACTTGTTTACTGAGCTTGCTTTAACAGACAATGTAATATAGTTCATTTATTGGTGAACACTCAGTCTTGTTTGGAAGTGATCTAAAAAAATGCATTACAAGTCACATTAATTAGTGATTGTTTTTATTTGTTGCTTTTAACTATTCAAAAGAATAAAAAAGGTTTAATAAATTCTTTAAAAAGGTAATTAATAACAAGCTTCCCTGGGGATCTCTGTCCCATTGTGTATTTCTATCTGGATATTGTCCTGCGTAGTGTCATTAATTAATGTAGAAGAACAAGTAATCATTGATATGGTGAAGTTTTCCATAAGGAGGTGTTTATTTATCATTTATGGAAGGAGTCTCCAGCGTCAGCGCTTTATAACAGTCATTAAGACTTTGATTTCGGTGAATGGGGGCAGTCGTGGCCTAGTGGTCCGAGAGTCGGACTTGTAACCCGAAGGTGAACCTGAAGGTGGTGGGTTCGAGTCTCGGGTCCGGCAGGGATTG
>CM074958.1:20473700-20484734 GCA_037577455.1 Pangasius macronema
AGTCTGATTCTCTATTCTATTCAAGTCTGATTCTCCATTAGGCCACAACAGCCCTAGCTTAGCTGATCTTATCTGTTCTTATCTTAATAACAGTCATTAGGTCATCATTACAAAAGATTATGTTGTCTGCCCTCTCAGGGTAAATTTTTGCAATAATCACTGGCTGGCTGTACAATATAAGTACGAAATTTAAATAAAAATAAACTTTTTAAAAATTTATTTTGACAACATTTTTATTTAATTTTTTTTAAACTCTAAATAGTACCATAAGCTACACAGCAATGTGAACACTACTAGACATCTCTTTGCCGTTATTTCTCATTTATTTATTTATATAGTGCTTTAAACAGTTCTGTGTTACAGTATTAGCCTAAGTTTTTATATTTATAGTGAAGTGAGACAAGCTGATTGCAGCATGGAATACTGATATTAACAGGTAATTGTTGGCTCCTTTTACTCAGAACAGGGTGTACCATATAATAATCAGGAGTATTTTCTGTGGTTGTACAGCGGTTGACAAATGGAAGACAGATTCTCGTATCCCAGCTTGCTCTCCAGCCCAGGCTCTTAGCTACCTCCTGGATATCAACACACCACCTTCCCAAGGCTTCCTGCGCAAGCTGTCACAAATGACCAAGAAGGAAGATGACCGTCAGCGCCTGCTAGAACTGGCACTGGTATGCTAAGTCCATATTTAATGTCTACAAAGAGCACAAACAAGTTTCTTTCGTTATCCTTAATGATGTTTCAATGGGATATACAGCAACGTATGAAAAGTAAATGATGTAACTTTTGGTATCTTTCTGCAGGACTTCAAATGTTATTCAGAATGGAAGGCATTTAGTAGGCCTAACCTCCTGGAGGTTCTGGAGGAGTTTCCTTCCCTGGAGCTCTCTGCAGCCTTCCTTCTCAGCCAGCTACCCCTGCTGAAACCACGCCTCTACTCAGTTAGCTCCTCCCCTGATCTCTACCCTCATGAACTTCACCTCACTGTTTCTGTAGTTAACTACCACACCCAAGGTAAAAGATAAACTGTAATAGTACTCCTCCTAGTTTTAACCAGTATGATAAGGGTAGGCTGTGAAAAATTGTAGTGTATTATCATTATATGTGGTTTCTTTATTCTAAACAGATGGAACGGGTCCTCTTCATTATGGTGTCTGCAGTACATGGCTCAAAGACCTCCATGTAGGACAGACAGTTCCTTGCTTTATTCATAGGTACTTAACCGATTGTTGTGACTCTTTTGCCAACCATTAAGACAATCTGGTGTCTTGAAATATACTTTACTGTTATCTCATGGTTATGATTTCAGATCCGATGAGTTTCATCTTCCTCCAGATCCCACCACCCCGACTATCTTAATTGGAGCAGGCAGTGGCATTGCTCCCTTCCGCAGCTTCTGGCAACACCGCTTCTATGAAATGAAAAATAAAAGTACTCCCAGATCCACTCCTGGACAATCTGAATTGTTATCTGTTTGCTATAGTGTACAAAGCAAAGTGTCTTATTGCAGGTCTTGAAAAGAGTCCAATGGTGCTGGTGTTTGGATGTCGTGGTGCAGACATGGATCATCTCTATAAAGAGGAGACTTTTAACATGAAAGAAAATGGCATTCTGAAGAGCATCACTCCTGCATACTCTCATCAGCCTGGTCTCCCCAAGGTATTGCTCGTACTGCACATTTCACCTCCTGAAAGTGAACACTGGGCATGAGGCAGGAACACACATTTGGACACATATACATACCTAGTGGAATTTAGCATAGCCATTCCACCTACTGCCAGGTTTTAGGAGATGGGAGAGCACATACTGCTGTGTAACTCCACACAGACAGTAACCTGAGTGTAGGATCAACCCAGGGACCCTGAAGGCAATGTTACCCTATAGTCTTTTCATCAAATACAACCAGAATTACTTGTTTGAGTGCAGGAGTGGTACAATATATTCTTACTTTTTTTTTTAAACAAACATGCAGTTACACATGAGGAAAAATGTGAATGTTAGATAAATAAGCCTGATATCAAATGTAAAGCCAGTTTTCAGTAATTTCTACTTACAAGACCACATATTTGACACATGATTTAACACACTGTCCCTAACCATTCCTCCTGCTTGCCTAGATGTATGTTCAAGATGTCTTAAAGAAGCAGCTTAGTGAAGAGGTTTGGGAGGTCTTGAACCAAAGGTCTGGTCATGTGTATGTGTGTGGGAGCATGAACATGGCCCGGGATGTCAAACGTGCTATACAGGAGATCCTGGGTAGCTGTCTGGGTATAACACTCATGCAGGCTGGGGAATATCTAGAACAACTAAAGGTGACAGCCCTATTATTTACTTAATGTGGTGTTAAGATATACTGATGTCAACAAACAGCCCAAAGTAAAATAATTTGGCTGTAATTATAATTATGATTTGGTTGTTCCTACAGGCTGGAAATAGATACCATGAGGACATCTTTGGAGCCTAGTTCATCATATCCATCAAATAATTGAAAATCCAGGGAACATTTTCAGTTTGCAGGTTATTGCACCTCCATACTTCAGCAGTAATTGGGGCAAAAACATTAGCTGGCAGTGATGGATCTTGCCAAAATTGATTTACAAAGCAAAATTAATTTTATAGGGCAGTATAGCAGTAATTAATTCAAGCATTCACTTACTAACTCACAAACACACTTAGTACATTAATACTGCCATACTGTCAGACAATATTAATTTTGCTTTTGTAAATGTATATGTTTCCATTTACCTTAATTATTTTGACAATTTCTATACTTTAAATGCTAACTGCTGATATTGGCATATCTATCTGTGGAGGCGTTATACTGTTTCTTTACTTTTTATACTGTTTTGTCTCAGACTCTGCCTCTTTCATCTACCTGTACCTCATAAAGTTCCTCATATAAAAAAAGTTCCTTATAAAATTCATAGATCCTTATAAAGTTATATATAACATTATAGCATATGGTGTATTAACAGTCAAATATCTTGCTAGAATGGGACAAAGAATCATTATTCTAAATACAGTACATTTTTGCTTAAATTTTAGTTGAAAATGGTGTGACTGTTGCAGGAAAAGTTGTGTTATAAAATGGTGTTATAATAATATATGCACATATTTATACAAATACATAAAATTTGTTTACCATAAACATGTGTATACAGTAGCTTGCATAAGTTGTTGTTCTTTTTTCGGCTGCTCCCATTAGGGGTTGCCACAGTGGATCATTGGTCCACATATTTGATTTGGCACAGTTTTTATGCCAGATGTCCTTCCTGATGAAACCCTCCCCAATTTGTCCCAGGCTTGGGACCAGCACTGGGAGTACACTGTTGTGTGCAACTCCAGTGGCTGGGGTTGGTTCCCTCGCCGGGAATTAAACCCATGCCACAGTGGTGAGAGCGCCATTGGCCTAACCACTAGTCCTCCAGGGACCCCACAGTGCCTTACACAAGTATTCACAAGTATTCACCCCCTTGAACTTTTCCACATTTTGGAATGATGTCAGCTTGTGTGCAGTTAACACAAGTGTCTTGTGCTGCTACAGCCTATATACAAAGCTAAAAACTTGTATGGATTAACATGAGCTAGCTAGCTGTTGAACTTGGCAATCTACTGAAATCCCAACAGCATTTGGCTAAGTTCATCTAGCCAGCTAATGTTACCTTTCTTTATATACTGTTCCCTTGAGCATGGCTCACATGGTTGGTTATCATAATTCTTCAGAATGCTTTCCTCAGATATTGAATATTTTTGGATTAGTTGTGTCAATTGTAGTCATAAAGTGGCACAGTAGGCTTAAGGTTGTGTGTTTAGGAACCTGCTATTAGTGTGAAATGTGTATCTTAAGGATAAAGTCTATTTGCAGTCTATGGCAGTGTGAGACACTGTTGTGTCTGACGAATGTGTCTGTTGAAAAATAATTGTTTTCGTGCACCTTAGGTGAGTTTTTTATGTGGTTCATTTTTTATGCTTGTCTTTCCACCTGAGCAAATATTTTAAATGTCACAGACAAAGATGAATTGCAAACATTTCCAGTAGCTGACAACTATGTATTTCTCAACATCAAACCTATCATTATGAGACTCGATGAAAGCATCTTAAAAATCTGAAAAACAACAACAAAAAAAAAAAGTTTCATATGAATCCCACAAATCATTATGCATGCATTCTTCTAAACATTTTTTTTAAAAAATGTGAATAAGCAGACAGACTTAGTTGCAGTGATACTTTTCAATAAGTCTGTTTCTAAATTTTCTTACGCACACTGTACATAATATGTAAAGTATTACTATGCTAAATATCCTATAGTATTTAATATATCATTGCTATGATTTTTATTTTATGTGCTTGTCCAAGAACACAGACAAAACAAACTACACATGCATGCAAGAAATTCCTGTCTATCCAAGCTGAAATAGGTGACGAGTGATTGATTTAGCACCATACTGATTATGCCTGATTCTCATCGCATACAGAGAAGGTATTTTTTTGTTACAACAATGGGTAGTTTTTGATGAGTTGTTTTTAAATTACATGGCAGTGTGCTAGATGTATCAAATGATAGCAAGCGGCTATATTGCACCTACCGTGGGGCCCAAAAGTCTGAGACCACATTGAAAATCTGGGATTTTTTTTTTAATTTAAAATACAAAATAAACAGAAGGTTTTAAAACAAAGAAAGTAAATGTTCAATATTTAAGATTCTGCACTATTTCTAAGTCCCTATTTAAATCCAATTCAATTCAATTTTTCAACTGAGAAATTCAATTAAAATTTTATTTTATTTGTCACAAAGCACCTTTACAGAAATATATAAATTCCAGATATAAATTTAAAATTTATATATTTATCCCCAATGAGCAAGCCAGAGGTGACAGTGGCAAGAAAAAACTCCCTGAGATGACATGAGGAAGAAACCTTGAGGGGAACCAGACTCAAAAGGGAACCCACGCTCATTTGGGCGACACCGGATAGTGCGATTATAAATAATCCCCTTCTATAGCTGTGTACTACATGGTCCATTGTGTAACCAGGAAATTCATTATAGTGTTAGCATGAAGTCTATTTTGTTGAAGTTATCAGCAGTTCACTGATGGAGACTCGAGTGCAAAACTGTTTGTGGCAATTGCAGTCCTAAAGATATCATAGCAATTGCAGTGCTAAATCATCGGAGCAAGACTGTTTGTATCAATTGCAGTCCAAAGCCAACTTCATGGTTTCTAAGTGGCACCATCCACAGTAATCTCATGTACCTTTAGGCTGTCCGTATGGGGCCATCCTCAGCAGCAGTGAATGGTTTCCAAGTGATGAGAACTCCAGACAATCTATTCTTGTAGCACCCACAGTTTTATCTTTTACCGATGCTATATATGCTTAATGTTTGTTTTTTTAATTATAGATTGTCCACTTCTTCTAATTCTGTAGTTTCTAACTTCTGCCCTACATTCTAATAGCTGTTGTAAAATGTAAAGCCTATACTAAGGCTTCTGATCATGCCCCTTTGTAGCAATGCCAAAACATCAGTCTCTGCTGATATCTGGTTATTCCAGAGTCTTTACTTCCTCGTTCGGTTCACATATACCATAATATCATTCTTTAGAACAGGGGTTCTTCAACTTTTTTTAACTGTACTTCTTTAACTGTTCAAATCATTTCCCATATATTGAATTCAATTCAATTTTATTTGTATAGCGCTTTTAACAATGGACATTGTCACAAGGCAGCTTTACAGAAATAAATGGATTCACATGAGCGAGCCAGAGGTGACAGTGGCAAGGAAAACCTCCCTGAGATGATCTGAGGAAGAAACCTGGAGAGGAACCAGGCTCAAAAGGGAACCCATCCTCATCTGGGTGCAATGGATAGTGCGATTATAAATAAATAAACCCCCTTCTATTATTGTGTACTATAACCTCTATTCTGAAGTCCGCATTGTTTATAGGCCGACTTGTTTTTGAGTTATTGAATCAAACCCATTTGAATCAAGGGACCACTCGAAGCAATAANAGGCTCAAAAGGGAACCCATCCTCATCTGGGTGCAACGGATAGTACAATTATAAATAAATCCCTTCTATTATTGTGTGCTATATGGACAAATAGTGCAATTGTGCAACCAATAAATTCATCACAGTTTTCGCAAGAAGTCCGTTTGGTTAAAATCTATCCACCGTCCACTGATGGAGTCCTGAGTACGAAGGTGCTCAGTATGGACATATCCTCAGTATAGATTTATTTTATGAACATTATTATAAACATCAAGTACAATTGTATTATATAATAATATTTTGTTTATTTATTATAGCCATAGAGTTCTCTATTCCGAAGTCTGCATTGTTTATAGGCCGACTTGTTTTTGAGTTATTGAATCAAACCCATTTGAATCAAGGGACCACTCGAAGCAATAACTATAAGAACTCAGCTATAACTATAATGGTGAGTTGTTATTTTCATTGCTGTAACTAAACTAAAAAAAAAAAAATATCACAGACCCCCTGGCTATGCTTCACAGAACCCCACTTTGAGAACCACCATTTAAAGTAAAGTGAATGAGGAATGTTCTCAATGAGAAAATAACATGCCATCACATTTACTCTAGCTGTAAAGGCTGGTGCTTATTCCCTGATTTAAATTTAGGCCTTCTCTAATGTATTCAAATAAAATATAGGCATCAAGAAATCATAAGCTTACATCATAACGAACTCGACCCAATTGGATTTTGATCACTTTCTGACCTGGCTCTCGACGGGTACATCGAATCGGATATAATTTTGTAGGACGTAACACACTAAAACAAATAAAACAAACTCATATGTATGCTTGTCTACTGTCTTCTTGAATATGCCTCTCTCTGGTGTTCAGACTGATCAACTACAAGGGTCCAGCTTTCAGAATATTTAATCTGACCTGTTTGAGAAGGAAGCTGCGGTCATATATCTTTTCATGAAATCATATGAGTTCCATTGTCATGGGCCCAAAAGTCTGAGACCACATTGAAAATATGGGATTTTTTTTATTATTTATTATTATTATTATTATAACTCCCTGAGATGACATGAGGAAGAAAGCTTGAGGGGAACCAGACTCAAAAGGGAACCCACGCTCATTTGGGCGACNGTGTACTACATGGTCCATTGTGTAACCAGGAAATTCATTATAGTGTTAGCATGAAGTCTATTTTGTTGAAGTTATCAACTGTTCACTGATGGAGATTTGAGCGCGAAACTGTTTGTGGCAATTGCAATCTTAAAGACTTAATTAAAATCTGCAGTGTAGGTTTGTTTTACTGCTTTCCCTGTAAAAATAAGACACTCTTCAGACACCCATTTGAAGCACCTCAGGCTAAATGCACAGCAAAATAAATACAGTAGGTCTCTTTAATTAGCACAGATGATTTATTGTCTAATGTAACACGCTAAACCAAGCTTTACAAAATAAAATTATTCGAGCAATGTAGAGCAAAGCAATTCTAGCATTCATTCACCATGTAAATCACCATGTATTTGTCATTCAAGTTTAACTGACAACTGCTATGTAATGCCAGTCATTATCATACAAAGGTATCTCAAAACATAATAAGGTATTCATTTACAGTAAATTCTCACAAAGAATTTTTTCCCAGTTTCGTTTCATTCAAATCTGTCAGCAAGTCCTCAATTGGTTGACATATTTTATGAATCGAATCATGACGAACATGTGTCACGATCAAAACAAAACAAATGTCAGGTAGTCTTGTCTGAAGAATAAACAAAGGATCGTCTTGTCTGAAAGAATATCAGACAAAACAGTATGATCGAAGGAATGTGACAGTCGTTTCTTCTAAACTATGAACTATTTCCTATAAATGCTCCATCACAAAAGACATAGGAACAATGATACAGTCCTGACTCAAGCAGGAAAAAAAGGAGGTAGATACTCAGTCAGAGACTGAAGAAACTGCAGAAATATTGAGCTGGCCTTATTTATATATTTAAAAAAAATTATTATTATTTTTTATTATTGTAGCACACAATTGAACTGGCTTATTTTTTTTTTATTTGCTTACATAATGGTTTGTGAATAATCTGCCAAATAATTCCATAACAAAATTACATTCCAGTTTTTATACTTAGTTTAGAAGCTTTTAAAGGAAAAATCCAGTCTGAAACACATTAAATATATTTATATTGAAATATTTGTGATGTGTTTTGGATTCTGGTGATAATTTGCTTGATTTGATCTTTTCTCGCTCATCATATTAATGACAGTTTCCAGAGTAGAATCGTGGAGATGTTGGCGCAAATGTTGGACTCAATGCAGCTACACTATGCAGAGATATGGCAGAGAGCTGGTTTGGCTAGTTATTTTATTATTTTCATATCAGCAAGTGTACTTAATAATAATTTTATTATCAGCAAGTAGTCAAACAGCATTGTGGGTAATGACAATAGACCAATATGTCAACGAAAGACATTAAAAAAATTAAAATTAGAATTTCATTACAAAATAAATCTCAGATGCCACCGAATGTCAAATGTTAATTATAAATAATAATATATGGATGGATTTTTCCTTTAATAGAGGAAGTCATTAGTGGTGGTGATGTCTGTGAAGTATCGGCCAGAATCTGTTTGCCAGTTTGCACTCCCTTTAGGATACCGGCGAATAAATCCGTAATTGTACAGTAGGATTTTCCAGCATCTAACGGACGAGTGACTTCACCTTTGTGACTGGAGAATTAACGTTTTATAATATAACAATACTTATAATCACCACCAGTTCAACCAGTACAGTAAAGCACCTGAAAACAAGGCCACTTCGACCTCTGATCCAGATAGCTAGCTGAACTGCTTGACTCACTCATTGAGAGTTTGTCTCAGCAGTTTACTGATCTCTGGATTCGACAAACATATCAATAGTCACTAGTTATTTATGTATTTAATAGCAAATTAATATTCTTTATTTTTGTACCCTAAACACTCATAAACCTGTCCAGCACTCATTCACTTTGTGTTTATGAAACCGGCTGCAGCACATTGCTCCACCTTTTCTCATGCTTGCTGCTGTTTGGCAGCAAATTAATGTAGTGCTTTTCATTAGGATATACACTCACTGTCCACTTTAATAGGAACACCTGCACACCTGCTTATTTATTCAGTTATCCAATCAACCAGCCAATCATGTGGCAGCAGCACAATGCATAAAAAGTATGCAGATACAAGTCATTCTCCTCTGATCTCTCTCATCAACAAGGTGTTTAAGCCTGGAGAAGATCCACTCACAGGATGTTTTTTGTTTTTCGTACCATTCTGTGTAAACTCTAGGGACTGTTGTATGTTTCTGAAATACTAAAACCAGCCCATCTGGCACCAACCATCCTGCCTCGGTTAAAGTCACAGAGATCACACTTTTCCTAATTCTGATGTTTGATGTGAACATTACCTGAAGCTCTTAACATGTATCTGCATGATTTTATGGATTGTGTTGCTGCCACATGATTGGCTGGCTGATTGGATAACTGCATAAATGAGCAGGTGTATAGTTGTTAGTATTAAAGTGCACAGTGAGTGTCATTGAGGATGAGTCTGTAGATGTTGCACAATACTAATACATCACACTTTCAGTTTACATTCTGCCTAGAAAATTGCTGTGCTTTATTTATATAGTACATTATGCATGGTTCTGTGTTCTATGTTAAAAAAAAAACTGCCTTGGTATATTTGTATTGGTTTTGTTGTATAGTATGGGACTATTTAATAAGCCGATGTGCTCTTTGTGTTAAAAAAAAAAGTTAGAGCCTTTAAGAAAGTTTTTTTTATTAGGTGTTTAGCACTTATGTTGTGTTTCATATGGACCTCCAATGTCAACTCATAAAGCTCAGGATTTTCTCCACTGGCAAGCAGTTCTAGTGCCAGCACATTGGAGAACCTTACCCTTGGCTTCCATCCAAGTTGTATACATAATCTGACATCTTTCATCTGATAGCCAGCATATTTTAGTCACGGAAATCATTCAAGGCATCAGTTCTCTGAAGGAACAAGTTCTTATTATAGATAAACCTGTAAAACTTATGACTTAACCAGGAAAACTAAAGTAATGAGATACAGACAAATATGCAAAGGTCCTACTATTCTCGCTAGATGATGGCTATGATCTGTTTGTCAAATAAAGCTTTTGCAGAGAGCTTATGTAGTTCTTCGTTTAATGTAGACTGAACCTTAATTAACTATGTACATAACTTGCCAGAGTTAGTTCAGTTTTTATTTGCATACATAGTGGACAGATATAATAGTCTGACAAACCATTTCTAAGCAAAATAAAGCAAACACCAGATGTCAGACTTGCCATTATGGGATATGTTTTTTGCCAAAGGTTTTGCACAAAAACAGTAAAAAGATTAATGTACACTGTAAAGTAGCAACAGCACAACCCAAGGACACAGGAAATGGGTGACAGAATTCCTTTAACCGCAATAATAATAATAATAATAATAATAATAATAATAATAATAATAATAATAATATAGATAAACAAGTAAAAAACAAAAAAATGACTTAAAAAACATAAAAAATTGGTAAATATGAAGCTCTTTAAGTAAATCTTTTTCAACCACACTAAAGACAAGTTTGGAAATATGTTAACATTGCAATATTTTGTTAAATATCCCAAGTCACTTGGCTCCTGTTCTTCAGAGGACGAGATTCAGAATGCTGAAGGTGAAGCTGTATTAGTCTCCGAATATGTCCTCATGGTACCTCTTCTCAGCCTCAAAACAGAAAACATGTTATTTAGTATCTTATACTGGATGGTTCGAGCAATGGTACAATAAGAATCTGAATAAGGCAACAAAATTGCCTCTGTTATATTTAGTAAATAACACTGTAATGAGACTTAATGTCCTTTAATATTCTGCAGCTTTTTCGACATAACTAAAAGTGTTATACCTAATTACGTTTGCTTGACATCGTTCTGTTCTGTTCTGCTGTTTAAGCTTGTTAGGGGGCCAAGCACTGAAGATGTGTAGGCACCCTATTGTTATTCTACTTTTTCTT
>CM074958.1:20534512-20546085 GCA_037577455.1 Pangasius macronema
TCATAAAACGTGTTAAATTTGAATTATTAAGAGATGTGTCTCCCCCCATTGTAACTTCAAAACCTGGAAAAAATAATATAACAATATATGGGTTAAGACATTTAAAATGGACAAATTATTTTGTTTTATGACAGCTATGCTTTCTTACCTATAACAAGCTGACAAGAATAAGTGTGTTGATAACCAAGTCTGTGAAAGTGTCACTGGCATTATGAAACCCACCAACTGAACACATCTGAGGTGATGGTATTATCACCACTTGCATACGCAACCAGAGACTTAAAATATTTGTATCCCTCCATGTTAACTTTATCCCATGAGTCAAGTGTTGTTGTTTTTTTCATATCCCAGTTGTTGATCAAGTTACACGGAACTTTGGGGCTGAGAGGTATCCTCTGAGCTTTGCAGCTAATAGTTATTTATGGGGGGAAAAACAACAAGTAAAATGATAATTTGCAATACTGTATCTGGAAGTACATTTGGTAGCATGTGCAAAAGCATGTGCAAGAGAATATCTGAATATGTATCTGTTTGAAATCCTAGCTTCTAGCTTGAGTCTTATAACAGGTGCACTTCAACAAGTGCAGTCATTAGGCCAGGGGTGGTCAATCTTATCCGGAAAGGGCCAGTGTGGTTGCAGGTTTTGATTCCACCAGTTTAATCAGTTGATCTTGGCTTTCAGTACACACAAGTGTGGCTCCTGCTTGGATGGAATGAAAACCTGAACCCACACCAAACCTTTCGGGATAAAATTGGACACTCCTGCATTAGACTGTCCAAGTGAGAACATCCGTAATCATCTTAAGGGATCTGTATGGTCCCATTCACTGCAACCTCATAGCAAACTTTAGGCTGTCCATGAGAGGCCAACCTTTAGCAGTAGTGAGTAATTCATGTTAAAATAGGAAATAATTATTTTAAATCAAGGTCCAATTGCTTCTGGTAGTATCTGTTTGAGGAAATATGCAGGTAGGGGATCTAGTACACAAGTTGATGATTTTGAAGAGGAAATTAGCTAAATTAGTTCAGCCTGTTGGAATGATAGTACAAGATTTTAATTGCCCTTCTTACATTGCTATGTTGTTTTCTACTTAGTTAGTTATCATATTGTCTAACTGATAACTATTTTTCTGATAAAACTTATTCTTGACTAAGACCTTAGGATTAGGTCTTTTCCATCAGAGCAATAACTATTTGCACTTATCACAAATAAACCTATTACTAATGATGGAGGAGGAAAAACTAAACATCCCACACTTAACAACACTGAACAATCTCAATGTTTGTCATGTTGAATGTAGGAGCATATTTTGGTTGTAACTTTCTGGTGATGACAGGCAGATCCTATGTGGATCCTCTGTTTGCTGCCTTTAGACAAAAAAAAGCATTCTTCAAAAATATTAAGAGGCAGCAAAAGGGAAAATCAAAATATAACAGATGAAAACAAAAGCATTGAAATTAATAAAGATAAAAAAAAAATTGTTTAAACGCTAACACAGATGAGAATCTCGTGGCAAACATTTCAAAACCACCAACAGGAAAACAGGAACTATGTCACCATGTTTTCAATCACAGCCAGATAATAGTCAAATTTATCACCAAAGCAGTTCTCTCACTGCTTTTGCTGAAATGATCACTAGCAAGAAACAGTTTTATTGGACAAACATTTCAGTTCAGCATGTTGCACAATATTGTAAGCTTAACTGGGCTTCCACTTGGGTCAATGGCAGTTGTGTCCCCAAATTGAAAAGACTTCAGCGAATGCGGCCTGCCCGAGACCTAATACCAGAAAGAAGGTGAAACAGTTCCTAAGGCTGGCTGGCTATTATTGTAGGTTTGTGCCTAATTATTCACATGTCAACAGCCCGCTAACTGATCTTAATAAAAAGGGAGACGGAGCTGTGCCAGCAGGCTTTCACTCAGGTAAGGCTGTACTCTGTGGAGGTCCCCTGTTGTATGCTCCTGACTTCTCTCTCCTCTTTTGTTTTGCAGATGGACGCATCAGACAGAGCGCTGGAGTGGTGGTGTCCCAGGTGGTGGTGGTAGAGGCGTGCCAGGTGCAGAGCATCAGCCATAAGCTCTCCGTGTGTGAGAACAAATTACAGCACCATAGAAAAGAGTGTCTGGCCATCAAGTGGGCCGTCCTAGCCCTCCAGTACTACCTGTTGAAATGGGCCTTGCCCTGACCATGCACTGCTCCAGTGGTTCCACCACATGAAGGGTACCAAAGCGTGGATCATTCATTGGTATCTGGTACTTCAGCTGTTCAAGTTCCAGGTGGTCCACAGGACAGGGGCACAGACGGCTGTCATGGACTTCCTCTCCCAGCAGGGGCCTGAGTCGGGAGGCGGGGGCATGGTTCAGCGCCGTCTTGTGAATGGAGGGCGGAGCGGGAGAAGGTGCATGACAGGGATTACACACACCTGTGGGGAATTTCCTAGTTATTGTTCTGTGTTGCAGTGAGACAGAGAGCTTAAGGAAGGTAGCGATGAGCACCTTGAGATAAGGATCTGTAGTGAAGAGAGCTTGTTGTGTGTGTGTGTGTGTGTGTGTGTGTGTGTGTGTGTGTACATGTGCGTGAGATACAAGTTGCACCACTGAAAAGCAAGTAAAACGGAAAAGTGAAAGTGTTGCGTGAGCTCCAACCCAACCTTCCTTCAGTCTCCTCATTTCCATCAGGGAACATTATAAGCGGTTTTAGTGAGGGGGCTCTAGGCCCACCATCACAATGACCCAGAGACATGCTGCCCATAGTGTTGTGACATGCTGCAATGGCCACCACATAAACTTTTAGTAATAAATGGGGACCTGCCCTAGCAGTCCCTGATGAAAAGGTGATATTTGTGAATTAAGCAGTGAATCAGATGTAAATGATGAGATACATGCCACTCAGTTTAGTTTTACAAAATTTAATAGGTGCAACTAATCCAAAGCAGCTTGCAGAAGTGCTTTGTTGTCTCTATCAGAAACATGTGCTAGGTCACAATGTCAAGGACAAAGAATACCATCAAGCTAAAACCATGTTAGAGGAGGTTACTACAGCAATAAATAAAACACACATCAAGATATTTGAAATAGATTTAATAAGTGCTAATTGAAGTGCTTGGTGAAGATGTCTTTAGTCTTTGTTTGGACAGCCAGGGGAAATTCATTCCATCGTCTTGATGCATGTCTTCCTTGTACCTTGAGGTATGATGAGTCCATTCAAGGTTTTCAGGTAGGGGGTGGCTGGTGTGTATATGGTTTTGAAAAAATCAGTGTTTTAAACTTGATGCAGGCAGTAAGAAGAAAAGGGAACACAACAATTGGATGGTGTGAGAACTTGGGGGGAATTGAAAACAAGTCTTGCAGTTGCATTCTGGGTCAGTTGCAAGGGTCAGGTGACATGCAGGGGCAGACTTGCCAGGGGCAAGTTGCATTAGTCCAGTCTTGTGATGAATAGGCTAAGAGTGAACAATCATCTGAGTGGCCTCTGTGGATAGAAACACCCAGATTCTTTAAATGAGAATTGTACATGACTGAGGTAAGCAATGTGAGACAGGAAGGATTATTTGTTTACAAGAATTACCTTAAGGGTGTGTGCACTATCATGTTGAGAGCTTTATGCCATTCAGAGCTGAGAAGCTTTATGCCATTCATGACAAGATGTTTGCCAAACCTTCTGCGATCCATGCCGAAACATGAGAGTCTGACGGAGGAAAGGAGAGAATATGTTGAGAGTCTTAGCAGATCTAGATAGCCCAAGGTGGTATGAAATACCTTGTGAGAATATGACCTCACTGAGAGAGCAGGTATAGAGGGATAACTGAAGAGGACCTAACACTAAGCTTTGTGGGACTTAGTGGAAAATCTGCTTGGAGAAGATGTAGATCCCATCCATGTCACTTAATATGACATTCTCTCCAGGTAAGAAGCAAACCACCATCATGCTGTTCCATTAATTCCAACACTCATGAGAATGGACAGAAGAGTCTTTTGATTGACAGTGTTGAAGGCTGCTAATGGTCAAGGAGAATGAGGGTTGATGACAGTTTTGATGATCTAATAGCATGAAGCTTCTCAGTAATGGCAACATACGCAAGTTCTGTGGAGTGTGCTGCTTTTAAGGCAGACTGGTTAGGATATCCTGGGGAAAGTAAAGAGATAATTGTTAGAAAGAAAGGAGAGAAGTAATACTAGTCAGTAGTTTCTGATGACTGAGGTATCTAGTGTGGGCTTATTTTCAAGATGGGTGTAACCCTGGCTGTCTTGAAGGCAGTCAGAAGAGGAGGTCTTGTGAGATTGTGGAACAACTTATGGAACAGCTTCCACTTAAGGGCAAACAGCACAGGGCCTGTGTACTTGGGGCTTAAGGAATCCTCAGTCCAGGCATATGTAACCTGTTGGGTGTACAAAATCCTGCCTTTCATTAGGGATAGCAAATTTGCTTGAAGAGGAATTCACCAGGGTGTGCAGAGCACTAACGTGAGTAACTACTGAATTCTGTGCAACTAGTACTGGACCAGACTGGTCTTCCATTCACCTTAATATTACAATATTGACATTATCCCTTGTGACAAAGAGACAATGTCACTATTTTAAAATTAAGATGGTGATCATGCACTAAAGAAATGGCAAGCTTAAACTTTTTTCTCTCTGTCTGCCCTGTACCTGTAATTTTACCAATGATCTTGGCTGACCATAAAGTATAGGCCTTGTTTCTGTCATGGCCATCTAAATGCTAACTGCTAACTAGTCACTGCCTATCAATGTTTGCTCCTACTTGCTGTTTGCATTAACTTGTAGCTGCTAGCTAGATAGCCCAAGTCTTTAAGAGGTCCGGACTGCACTTATTGCTTATGGGTTCATTGACCACTGACTTTCAGAATAAATTGTATCAAAACTACAGTCCCCTCTGAAATTACTGGAACAACAAGGCCAAGGAAAACAACAGCAGTTGATGAGAGACACATTGTGAGAGCTGTGAAGAAAAAACCAAAAACCACAGTTAGTGACATCTCCAACAACCTTCACAGGGCAGGGGTAAAGTTATCACAATCCACCATTCGAAGAAGATTTCAGGATCAGGATCGGAATTGTCTGCTATCTGGGTTACTCCAAGTAGGTGAGTCAATAGATAGGCTAGATTGGATAAATCGATGAATCTGACTGTCATGACTTCTGAGCTGACAAGCATGTGATGACTTCTCAGAACAGATCAGAGTCAGATAGAATGCTCTCACTTTCAGCTGGCTGATGTGTCCTGATCTCACACCTGGGGGACACATGCCCTCTATGCCCCTGTGTCATGACACTTGTAGGGGCATAAAATTAGCTTGTAAAATTAGCTGTTTATGTTAATTTTATGTATTCTCCACCTATATGTAGACTAATTTAGCTCATTAGATGTTGACATTATTATGATGTAAGGGTCATTAATATAATAGTGATATTAATTATTCTGGGGAATTTTATCAGAATAAGTTTACAACATTAACTGCTCATTTCATCCAGCAAAATATTTGGTTAGACGTCTTATGGTTTCTGGTAAGTTATTACTACTGCGGCAGTCATAACAGTATAGACAGTAATAATCTCCCTTGAGGACAACCTTTTATAGAGCATGGTACGCGATCGTGACCGTGGTTGAGATACATAGAGCAGTGTCTGCAGTGGACCAGGATCGAATGACCCCGAAACCGGGTCTGATGGGAACATGGGCGATGGGTCGTAAGGCCGTGTCGAGGGGTGTTAGGTCAATTATTTGCGTTCACTCAATACAATTAATTACGTTGAAACTTCTGGGTTACTTAACTAGGTCTGTGTGTTCATAATAAGCCACGACGGGGTTCTGGGTTCAAATGCGGTCTAAGGGATGGCTGTATGGAGTCAATCCTGTGGATCTCCAACTCTTACATTCAGGGATAAGGTAAGGAGGGTAACTCTTTTGAAACATGAAAGATGAGATTGTAGTCGTGGGAGAAGAGAGATAGAAATGAGGAAGAGGGAAGAAAACAGGGAGGAAAGGAAGAAAAGGGACACAAAAAGTAGAAACAAAAAACATCAGGTGGATGACAGAGTAGTATAAGGGGTTGGTCTTGTAACTGTAGTGGGGTAACTTAATCTAGAGATTTATAGGGAGTCTTGGTTGGTTGGATTTTGGATGTGGTTATATCTTCTGAACTTCCATTACGTATTTCCTCCTTTTGTGGGTTCTAGATTAGTTTCCAAACCTTTGGCTCAGCTGGGGTCTACAATCACTGGATTGGGTGGAGGTGGTGTATCTTATACTACGTGGAATAGAGAGGTGAGTGGTCATGGTGGCCTGGCTGCGGTTAAGTCGGTTTTTGGCTTGTTCGGGTCCCCCCCTTTCCTGACTTGACAGGTTCTGGGTGTCTCTTGATTTGGATCTTATGGACCCATCTGAGCATTGCCCCCTTCTGTCCCACACGGATTTTTATTCTATACGCCACTGGGGAGAGTTTCGTGTGGGCTCAGGTGGAAGCATTGCGGTGGACAAGGGTATTTGTTGAGCCACACTAGGCCGTGAAAGAATTCCTCACTGATAGCTGAATTGTCCGCTCAGAGTGCTAAGACTGCATCCGTGGTTGTCACTGGTGGGCGGAGGTCCCTTGGGGACTTGACATAATTGATAATTGGTCTAATCATGCTGAATCGGGTTTGTCCTTTGGTTCTTCCTTGAGAGGTCTTTTCTTTATGAACTCTCTGAGTATTTTTAACAGTTCCTCGGTCTCTGAGGTGGGACTGTCTTCTGATCTTAGTGCGGTTCCCGGCCCGTTTCTGTCAGGGAACTGTCTGGGACTGCTCTGTCTTGGATCACTTTGGTTCAACCCTGGGCACCATGGTCAGCAGTTTTTTAAGGTCCAGGGGGTCTCTCTGGAGTGTCTTCCTTTGTGGTTCTCTGAGGGCCATGGTCGATCCCATATCCTCTCCCAAAGGTTAATGGTCTCTCTCCCTATTCATCTGGGGTTCATGCTGTTCTTCGCTGGGGTATCTACTGAAATAGCTGGTGTGCCTGTTCTTGGCTCTGGTGTCGTAGTTTGTCGGCCACCTTGGGCAGAAGGCTGTCAATCATGACGTTGAGCCAAGCCTCCAGGTCCTCCCAGTGGGCTGTGGGGTTGACTGCTCGAGCCATTATGGAGTTCTGCAATGAGACACTAGAACAGGAGACTGGCACCAACCTTATGGGGTTAGAGAGTTTGCTGCTTAGTGTGGACTAAGTGGGTGCTCAACTGTGAAGAGACATGTGAGTGGAGAGGAGAGTGAAAGGTGGGAGGGGGAGACAAGCAGTGTGACAGGCAAGGGAAATTTTGGCTAGGATTGGCTCTGCACAGACCTTTGAGTCAGTCAATCTAACCATTTATCAAGAATAATTCGACGAGGGGAACACACGACACTGACAATTACCTGCGGTACGTCTCGTGGCTCAGTTCTAACCAGACTGGGCCGGATTGCGCTATTTACGCTGGTGGATGGCTTGGTTGGGTAAAGGGGGAGAGAGAGAACACACATGTAAGTTAATGATTTACCATGAACAGTTGGCTAGGTCTATTGATGGTTCTCACAGGCCTGGCCTCCAGCTAATTGGCAGTAAAGTATACAGCAGTGAACTGAGGCAGGATGAGGGGGAAAAACAAACAGAGAGAGGTAAGATGCAAATAACCTGAAAGTCTGAGAAGGGAGGAAGAAACAAACAAACAAATTTTTTAATTAAAATAATTATATAGTGGATGCCTTGGAAACAATTATTCCTTATTAGTGGCAGGTGGGTGTCAATGACTCATAGTGAAACCTTAGTGTGGTAGTGTATAGAGCACAAGAGGAGAAGGGAAAGGAGAGGGAACGAAGCGTGAGTAACATGAAGAGACCTTGGGCTAACTGAAATGAGGAGCGAGTATCCCTGGGTTCAGTTAGACCCTCAGTAAGGCAGTGCTGTCTCCTAATGTAGAGCCCTAGGTGAGTCAATCCTAATCAGGTGGAATTTGCCAGCTGAGACACCCCCCCCCCCCCCCCCCGATCACTCTCTTCTTACACTACTGGTGAGGACACAGACCCACTAGTACCGTGCCCAACAGTATCTGCCCCCTCCTCAGTGGTGGGCTGACCCGGCAAATTGGAGTGTCCAGTGGCTGGTGTCTAGGGGTGGTGTTGATACCCTGGGCTGGTGGCAGTAGTGGGAGACCGGCCTCCCAGCAGGTGTGGCAGAGGTGATTCAGATGCACATCTCCCAGATGCGGGGCTAGCTGCCAAAAACTCACCAGCAGAAGCAATGACCACTTTGGAACCCCCAAGCTAGGGATGAGACAGGAATGTAGGGGAGGAAACAGACTCACTAGGCGACAGCCTGGTTGAGGGAAAGCGAGAAAGCAGTAGACGGCAGTGCTAAAACTTTGACTAGAGAGACAGAGGTAAAGTATCGAGTGTGACTAAATTATGGTGAAGGAGGGAAAGCGATAAGATAAGGAAGTAACCTGCTCAATAATCAACAACTGCAGGAATGCAAGTAGCTGACGGAGTATGACAGTACTAAAAGGCATAGAAGGAATAACAGTAGAAGGACAGTTTATTGAAGGATCGAGTTAGAAGTGGAGTGTTTTACAGTTCCTAAATTCTATTTCTCTCTGTTTCAGTATCTATTTAAGGGTAATAACCATGAAGGAGGTAGGCAGTAAGTGAAAGAAAGGGAGCCATAAGAGGTAAGGAGAGAGCATACACTCTATGTTGTGGTGTGAGAGGCCACGTCATTTATTAGTACACCAGCTATGCTTAAAGTTTTAAGGCTAGAGGATGCTAACTGCAAATGCTAAAACTAACAGGCTAGCTTAGCCTAGCCTAGCTCACTGGACGACCACTAGCTAGTTAGCTTAGCCATTGGAATCGCATTGGTTTGACGGCGCATGCTCAGTTATGACATGACCTCGGAAGTGCTTCCTACTGCGCCTGTAAACAGTTGTTGTCATGGCAACCCGTGTTAACGTCTGCTGCGCTGTGCAGACCCATGTGATTAGATAATGGGAAGGTTGTGATGCACTCATATTGAAACGAAGAACAAACTTAACAACAGTGCGCGCGGCGCGTTACACATTCATTCACCTAAACAAAGGGACACTCGTTATACCATGTGTGTTACGTACTCACGTTCGGTAGCACCTACTTTCCTAACCGGGCAGAGTTTTATTTTTATAAAAAAAATTTTTTTAGTTATTTAATTATTTATCAGCAACTTATAATTATATTTATTATTTAATAAGATTTAATTATTTATCAGCAACTTTACACGGCAGGGTTTCTTCGCTGCTGTGGCACCTTTCTTATGCACTCATGCAATTTCAAAAAAACAAACTCCCGTTTAAATCACTTTCGGCCGCTGATAAGCTGTATCGCTGCGATACATATATATTTATTTGTTTTACAGGAAAGGAGGGCACGCATTAGTTAACTACTCTAATGTATAAAACCCTAGGGAATTAACATAGCCTAGTTGAATGGCATTGGAACATGCAATGGCATCCATCTAGCTAGACAACTATAAGGCCTTTTGAGGAAGAAAAGAGGAACATCACTCAGCTCTATCCTTAACACTGAAACTGAGATTTCTTCGTCAGAGACAGGTTGTTATTATTATTTTTTAAATTACTGCAGTCTCACTTATGCCCCTGTAACTGAGATTTCTTCATCAGAAACGGGTTAACTTTAACATTTTTTTTAACATTACTTTTACTTATACTGCTGTAACTGAGATTGGTCAGACACAGCTGAGAATTACTCGGGTACCATTACACTCGTGCCCTGAACGTGTCGTTACCACTTTCAACTATGGAGGGGGGGCTTCGTGCGATACCTTTGTCTATAATAGGCTTGATGCGCATACAGAGACTTGTTATTAAGCACTCTGAACTATTTTCCGGGATTATAGCACAGACAAGTACTTAACCCTTTACTGCATGGTGTTGCCATATGGAAACTATTAATTTATCTCCATTTTTTTTGCATAGACAATAATAAAAAGCAACTTTTTTCCTATGTAACTGGAAAAAGGGGGCTTGTTATAGTAGTAAGTCATGAATTTCAATAAATAAAATGCACAATCATCAACTTAAAATAACAAACTTTATTATACTACCTAATACAGACACAGGCTAAACTACTACACACATATCCTAAAACTACTACACACATATAATGGGCTACTACAAACATATACTAAACTACTACACACATAGACTAGACTACTACACATATATACTGGGCTACTACACATATATTAACTACTACACATATATACTAGACTACGACACACACTACTAAACTACTACACATACTGTATATACTGGGCTACTACACATATATACTAGACTACGACACACACTCAGCCAACACGCACACAAACATACACATTCATACAGGTGGGAATACGACATGAGATGAACCAGTGATAATAACCAGAGAGATGAGTGTTGAAACATGAGCATGACAGATTACTAGGCCCTGACCTGATTGAATACATCAATATATGTATTGCCATTGGTCAATGAGAAAACAAAAGGGTTTTAGGTCTACTGCACAGCTTAATGAAGTTGGGAGGTATCAATACTTGCTTACCCAGGTGGTGAATGAGAATAGTTGGTGTTGGTCAACAGGTTCTAGTCAGATCGGTAGCTGGAGGTGGTTGGAGAAGTTCTGGATCGTTGCCGGAGAGGGAGGATGGAGTCTGGGTGGCTAGGAGAAAGGTCAATTCGGACACTGTTCAGCGGCCCTTCTGATGCAAGTTCTCTTCTTGTTTCAGCTCTGTTCGGGTTCCAGCTCTGTTTGGGTTCCAGCTCCATTCTAGCTCGGTTCCAGTTCGGTTTTCTTCTGCATCTTAGTGGCTTGGGCATGAGTTTTTATGCAAGTTTAGATGAGCCGGCCTCTTATGGTCCAACCGTAGGTCGGCTTGGAGGTGATTGGAGAGCGGCTTGGTGGGCCCTCCAGCTAATTTGCAAGTGGCCCCCTGTGGTAGAGAAGCCTTACAGGTTTGTCTGCTACCAAAATGATGGCAATACTCGCTGAGTTGTTAAGGTGTAAAGTGATTTTTATTTACAGTGCACCAGTGAGAAGTCCAAAATATTTACAAGTCCCAGGG
The DNA here is from genome assembly GCA_037577455.1 of Pangasius macronema. Lineage (NCBI taxonomy): Eukaryota > Metazoa > Chordata > Actinopteri > Siluriformes > Pangasiidae > Pangasius > Pangasius macronema. The sequence continues at coordinate 20,545,635 of CM074958.1, forward strand.
AAAAGAGGAACAAAAAAATACTAATAAAAAAAATAGTCACATCAATAATAATAATAATAATAATAATAATAATAATAATAATAATAAAAAGAATATCAACAATATACCATATCAACATTTATCCCTGTGACACAATTCAACACCCCTGCTGTTATGCTTTTGCCCACTTCCGGGTTTCTGTGCATATTCGGCACAGCACTGATGCTTAAAAGCCAGCCGTTATCCAGCGCTCCGGTTGGCTGCCATCCAAATTCAACCCGGAAGACTGACGCAACAAACAGGCGAGTGATAACTTAAAAAACAAAATACACACACACACACATATATACAGCGCCTATAGAAAATCATCATACCCCTTTGAAATAGTTACTTTTTTTGTCATACAGCCTGAAATCAAACCCAATTCCAAATAACTTTTCCAGCTTTATTTACAATTTTGGTCTTACAACAT
>CM074958.1:20581315-20594392 GCA_037577455.1 Pangasius macronema
TCCGCTCTAACCATTTCTCCTCCGCAGATCAAACCAGACGTCTCGCTATGGATTTCAGCAAACTGGCAGCTTTGTGGATCGTCTGCTTATGTTTGCTCGGGGACTGTCGAGCCGACAAGCTCAATCAAGTCAGCACAGAGCCCCAACAACTCGACAACGGTATGTCAGCCGTGCTCTTTTTACCCATTTGGCAGAAATGCAAATATCGTCGACACTGGTGTGCCAAACCTTTTTGAGAAAAGGAAACTAATAGACGTAATAAATTTTCCATCACCCCACGTTATCTTTTCAAATTTCACATTTGTAATATACAGCTACTGTTCTTTATACATTTTACATTTTATTATGTGTCAGTAACATACATATGTGTAACGTGACTAACTTTAAAAACCAAAGGAATATTCCTTGCCCTGACATACCAGTCTAGTGGGAAGTGTTGTGCTGTTATAGGAAAATAATCCATGCCGGAGTGGTTGATATTTGAATCGGTGGCCCCGCTTGTGGCATTGTTCATACACTCGCTGCGTGGTTGGGTACAACCAGAAGATTTAATAGTATGATTAACTAGATGGCCTGTCAGAGCCAAAACATCCCTGTCTATCAGGTTTCCAAGTTGAACCGTGTAACATGTTTAATGATTTAAAGCACAGCGATGTTAAACACACTGACGAGCTCTGTCTCTCTTAAACATTTTCCGCCATTGTTGTGATTTTTGTCATGAGCCGTGTCTCTCTGTTCAAAGGTTTTTTACTAGATATTTAGAAAATCCAGAAGGCTGTTACGCAACACAAACCTTTTGGTAGGTGTAAAGGCTGCATGAGAGGTTTTTAAAATTCAAACACTATCTATAATAGTTTGTTTAACGGAGGTAGATGGACGGTGAAATTTGTCCATTTTTATTTCTAAACTACGCTAGTGCAGCGGGTCAGGATAGGGAAAAGATTAAAGTAATCTTATTCATTTAAATATAGCTTGTCTGAATGACTCCCAGATAATTTAAGAATATTATCACACAAAATCTGATATTTCTAATATTAATTTGCAAAATAATCGAATGAAACAAAAGAGGAGATTTTGTGTTTTTTTTTTCTCTTGCAAGTGACCCCATGTTAGGGAACCCCCGCTCTACACAGCTTAGATTCTGCCCCTGAAAGTGCACAGTTTGTGTGTCGATCAGAAAACACTGTACGTTGGAGTGAGTGGAGCTGTAGTCTGATTTAGAAATTGTTCAGCCTCTAAATGTGGCCACGCTGAGAATAGACGGGATGCACATTCTCCATTAAGCTCACTGCCTTCACTGAGATCATGGCAGTTTGTCAAATACAGCAAGAGCAAGGCATCATGGTTAGGTTACACTTACTTACTTACTTACTTACTTACTTGCTTACTCTGTGTTAAGTTTATCCTGAAAGCTAGATGTTTTGTCTTTGCAGTGTAGTGAATTGCTCATTCAGGTCAATCATCTGTTTGTTTCAATGTAATTCAAGCTCCATCACCACCACCAAGCTGCCACTGTTGGGCCCTTGAGCAAGGCCCTTAACCCTCTCCGCTTTCACAGCTGACACTGCGAATTCCTAACAAGGGATATGCGAAGAAAAGAATTTCACTGTGCTGTAATATATATATATGAGCCACACAAAGGCTTCTTCTAATACCGTCACAGACAGAATTCCTTGTTTTTGATTTAAAATTGCATGTCGGACGTCTCAGATTGTGTAGCATGCTCACCGGCAGCCGAGCCACCACCTTCAGTAACAATCCGTAAGTTTTCCACCTCAGGAAAGTCTTCAAGACGGGAGTTTTTATGCTTAGTGGTTTCTTCCTTGTTAATATGATAAGCTGTGTGTGGGTTTTTTTTTTGAGAGGCTGGTGAGGCAACGACTGCTTATAGCTACTACGACGTACGTGAGAACCGGAGCTAACTTGCTTCGTGGGCATTCGGCAACGTTCAATGTAGCTATAATTAGATAAAAACTATGCAATGTCATCATTCTTACAACAGCGCAACAGTGTGTTATTCCTTACGTAGCACTAATAAAGTCGGTGTAGTCTGATTTTTATTTTTATTATTATATGAGTTTAATTGCACACAATTTATTATTTTTTTAAATTGCATATTTATCGGCATTTTTATAATAATGTATATGAACCTGTGCACCTAAATACAGCACAGTGAATAATGGACAACGACAAGTAGTAGAATGTATTGATTGATTGATTGATTGATTGCTGGCATTGTTTAGGTCTTGGGCTTTTATATCTGATTTTATATCAACTGTAGTATGGAGCTCATGACTGTGGCATTTATATTTATATTTAGACAGCGAGCTTGACCTAACCCAAAAATAAATTTAACCTAAACATCGCTTATTTATTTATTTATTTATTTATTTATTTAAATGCGATTGCTGGTTACACACAACTTAAATTCTACGTCAAATGCAGTGACACCCACCATTGATCACTCTCAGTCTACTTCCTTTTATTTCGCAACAAGATGAAACACACAAGCTATCAAAACCTCTCGAGAAATGACTCACGGCCTCGGTGATGTCTTCTTCCCGTGTTACTGTAAGAGCAGAATACATCAGAGAAGCGTCAGCGACTGAAGTATCGTGGCGGAAGTCCAGAGTGCTGTAGGGTTTTTCGTCGGAAACGGCTGGAACAGAGCCCAGGTGCTGAGTGATATTACGACATCAGACCCGGTCGAGGTGTCTGTCTCCCGGTCCCTGTTCACTCACTCATTAAAACCACATCACTGGCTCTATAGACCAAGTTTGTGATTTACTGGCCTTGTAAAGCACCTGCTTAAGAGTGTTAAAGTTTAAACTTTTAACTCGGTGACATGGTTCAGTACAGATAACTGTCGGGTACGATAGTAAGACTAGGGAAGTACAAAAGAGCCGGATTTGAGTAATTAACATCACCAGCAAGGACAATTATTTAAATAGATTTGAACTGAAAATTCAATTTTAAAAGGGGAAAAAAAGTTATTCTCTGTTATTAAAATTAAGACATAATGATGTAATTAACATCATACTCTCCTTAAGGGAGGGTACTGACCTTAACAGATGATAGGTTTGTCCACTAAATTAATTTAGCAAACAATTTAACACCAATTACTTTAATTAATTAATTTACCAATACAACAATTCACCTTGTGTTGTTATAGCGAATTGATAAACTACGCCATGTTACTGGGATGTCCCGACCCTAAAGTTGATTATTTTCCAGGAGCAGTACATTCCTAGAAAATAATCCTTCTACAGTCCACTTTTTTTTAATTAATTAATTTTTTTTTTTTAACATATTTATGATTGACACACTTTTTATCTATTTATGGTTAACATTTGAGATTGTGGACTGTCCACAAAACAACTTATTTCCTGTTATCATTCCAGTCATTTCCTCACCATCCCTTTTTTTTTTCCTTTTTTTTTTCTGTTGATGTTAATAACTCTGAAAACAAAGTCATTTTCCTGAGAAACCACAAACCATAACTCCTCCATCCTGAAGACCTTCTCCTATCAGGCACTGGAGACTCCTTCCGTAAATGCTAAGTAACCACCTCCTTATAGAAAGCCTCAACATATCAACAATTATATGGTTTTTAAATTTGTTTATTTTTAGTCTTAGATTATGTGAAGTTCATGTGGATTAGTCTTCCCAACGGTTTCAATCCAACCAGACAAATTCAGAATAAAAGCTGGATTCATTTTGCTTGCTGTGTTTGGACGAGACGAATAATTTTCGATGGACTGAACTGTTTAAACTGTTATCATAAATTATTTATTTTGTGTGATTATTTGTTGAAACCCTAGCTGTAGTTCAGTTCTTTTTACGTTCTCATAGTTTAAGCTTCATACCAAGTAATTAAGGATTCTTTACACCACAGCGCAGTTGAATTCTCGAATTTGATTGGTCAGGTAGTGTTTTGTATATCAGCAGCTCGGACATGGACACCCTATTGATTGATTGATTGATTGCAAAAGGTCGTCATACCAAATATTGACCCTGTTTCAATTTTTTTACTGTATACTGCTCTTTATAGTATATTTTTTTAAATGTAGAAACATTTAATTTCATTATTTTTAAAGGCAGCTTTGCTCTACAGCATTTATTTGCATGTGCCTAAGACTTTTGCCCAGTACTGTATATTATTGTTTCTGTAGTAACAGCTCATACACAGGGACTTGTGTTTAACTGAGACTAATAATAAACAGATTTGAAAAACATGTTTAGCAAAGTAAAACGTATAATCGTTGATGTGGTGAAGTTGTTGTTGTTTTTTTTTTTTTTTTCCTTAGGAGACATTTATGTAACTTTGTAACAGTCAAAGTGCTTTGGAAAGTTTCCCAGGATGGGAAAGTCTTTAGGACAGGAGTTTACAGTTTCTGATTTCTCAGTAAAATGACAATCTTCATTTTTTTTTGAATGAGGGAGGGGGTGAGGGAACAATTGTTCATCGTGGCTATAACTTAAGTGAAAACAGGAACTAACTTGTCTCACAGATCGCTGTGGTATAAGTGGAATAAGTGGAACACCCCAGCGAGCATTATTTTCGTGTAACTGCGCAGTCTATCCTGTGTCGTCCCTTCTAGATTTTAGTATCTGCAGGAATTTTTATATTAAATTTAAATTTATATAAAACACATCTCAAGTGATTCTTACTCTGAAAATTAGGCCTACTCATTAATATTCATGAGCAGACCTCTGCTATTCATTAATATTCATTAGCTGACTCATGTAAGTCCCAGATCATGGTTCTTGCTCTTCAGCTGTGTTTGTGTAAGCCGGAGAAATATCCTGAGAGAGCTGCAGGAGATTGGAGATGTTTGAGCTGTAGGATTCGGGGTCAGTGAGGTGGCATTAGCCTGCTCTGATACAGTGATACAGTGACGGGAGGACCAGGTTTCATGTCAGTACAAGCAAACGGATTCTTGTTGCTTTAAATCGCTGTTTTGTAACTTGTTGTTGTTGTTGTTGTTGTTGTTCCAAACCTGGAAAGAAGTGTGCTGAGTGATTGATTATTCAGTGTTGCTTGTAAGGACTTGTGCCACAACAGCCTCGTTCACACTCTGACCCACAAACACACACACCCACAAACACTCACACACCCACAAACACTCTCTCACACACACACACACACACACACACGTTTTCACCAATGCCTATTTTCAACAAGACAGAAATTCAACCAAAAAAGTGCCCATGAAATAGCCATGATTTGATTCTATACAATAACAGATTTTCACCAAAAAAAATAAAAATCCCTATTGTATGGAAATCACAAGTTCGAATCCCGACAATGCTACAATCATTCTGTCAATCGTAGGGGTTTGTGAATCATGTATGCAGAAGGGGGCGGATAGCGCTTTCCTCCGTGTGTGTTACGCTGCCCTGTGACTCAGCAGGAGCAGCAAATTGAAAAGATGTGGTTGGCTGGCTTCACGTGACTTGGAGGAAGCATGTGATTGCTTTCACCTCCCCAGGTTGGTAACTGGTGGGTGGGAGTTGGCCAAGACTAAATTAGGGAGAAAATCAGAGAGGGAAAAAAGGAAGTCAGGGGGCATACCGATGGGTTAATCGATGTCCTTTGAGACTTGAGTCGTGTGTGGTTTTCTGAGATCACCATGTCTCGGACATTCAACTCCAACTGTCTTTTCAACACGTGTGGTTTAGTTGTGGGTGAGGGAGGGAAATTTATGTGTGAGTATTACACTTGTGTCTGCAATCCCAAGAGACTTGTACAGAAATCTCTCCACCTATTTGATTTCACAAGCATGTTATTGTCAAAAAATGAAACTATGAGTAGTTCTGCGTAATCACCATTTGAAATTGTGGAGGCAGGTTATGGTGCAAAAACACGGCTGCTCGATGTAAGCAGTGACGTGCGGTGCCACGTTTTAATGATAGAGTTACCGGTTTCTCATCACTACTCATCACTTCTTCTTCCTTCACACCGACGCCACTACGCCTCCACGTCAGGCTCGTCCGTGTGTCTGCCCGAGATTCCCATTAGCGCCATATCTCTAGAACGAATGGTTGAATGTTTGTAGAAATGTGAAGTTGTCACTGAAACCAGCAGATGAACTGATTACACTTTGAACTCTATCCACACAGGGTCAAGGTCACAGCAAGGTCAATTGATCGAAACTGATTTTTTTCAACATCTTCCTTTCTGTTGGTTCAACTCGTTTCTACTACGTTAATGTCGAGTTCCACTTGTTTCTATGCATTTATGTTGAGCTCTACTTGTTTCTCCGTGAGAGAAATGTTCAGAGATTTTAGTACCAAGTGAAGGATCTCTGAAAGCAGACTTTACCTGCATGAAGACATTAATTTGCCTGTTTCCATTCACACTTTTTTTTTTAACTTGTCAGTTTGTCTTAATTTGAAGGTTTTTTTTTTTCTCCCACACACCACATCACACCACATCATGACACTTTTGTAGCGCAAGACATTTCTACAGTACGTGATATCTATTATAATATGTAAGTTAACACCAAATGCAGTAGTGTTGCATTAAAAAGGACTGAAAAGCCGAGTTGAATGCTTACTTACAAATAAATGATTCAACACTGAAAATGAGGAATAAAGTTCAGAATAATAAATTATGTAAAGGTTTACAATTGTACAAACTTAAAGATCCAAACTTGTTCATTTAAAAAAAAAAATCAAACCAGTACAAAACTTTAACTTCAAATCAGCTACTTTTGGTCAGTTTGGAATTATAGCACGGTGTAAAAGTATATCACGGTTCCCGCAGTATCTCCAAAAAGTGTACTGAGGTGTGAATGATCTTAATATCGATATTATGTATATCGATATTTAACGATAGTGTCCAGAGCTAGCATGTAGATGTTTCTCTCACATTTAAGAGTCTGTGATTCTGAATGATTTGTAAAAACAGGTAGAATTCATATTACATCTTAAGTTAGGTACAGAGTTTGTATTTTCTTAGAGATAGTGCAACTTTAGAGTTTATAAACATCCATAATACAAAAAAATCCTCTTCAAGAATCTAATGTGTATATACCATTTTCTTCTACCAGCGAGGTAACAGGAATTGTTTAAAAAGTTGATCTTGTATGTATAGTTTAACGTGACATCGCAAGACATTACTCATATGCTTCAGTAGTTAATGAACTTTTGATAGCGAAGGCCAAATATGACCAGCCGAACTAATTATTTAAGACTAATATTAGTAATAAGTCCCTATCTTAATCTTTGAAAGCTGTTGCGATAAGCAGCGTATCGTCTCAGTTTTATCGCCTGTCCAGCTGTAGGCTGCATTATGAGTTTAAAAGCACTGTTTGTACTTGCGCACTTCCTTTGCGATCCATCTCGACTTGTCAGCTGTGCAGAGGAAGCTGTTCTGCTGTACTTTAGAGAAACTTGGCTCAGAGCGTGTTTGATCGCATCCAAGATCTCCGATGTTTCCCCGAGAGCCTCGTCCTCTTGTCCTCATTTGGCTTTTGCAGCAGATTTTTATACTTTTTTTATTTTTTTATTTTTTTTTTATTTTTGGACTTTAAAACTTGAATTAGATTTCATTTCTAGTAAGTTAAATAAATGAATTGCATTTCACAGTATGGATATGAATAAATTTAACTTGATTCAGATTTTTTGAATTATTATTTTAACATTGATGTAAAACCTGATTTTTAGAATTCAGTTAAATAGATAGAAGTTAAATAGATTTATTACATGTAAAGAAATTTTACATTTCAACTTGATTCAGAGTTAAATTTTTCTTTCTTTTCTTCTGAAATGAATTTTGACATAGTTCTTAACGTTGAATTTCCCCCAGTATTGTGAATTAAACTTAAATCTGATACTGACTAAAGCATTCTGCTCCACAAAAAGTACAAGAAACGCAAGATTTATGTTTTAATGACATATCTATCGACGACTGCTTGTAACCGAGATGATATCATGTACAACTTTTTATAATAAGCAACTTAAGGAAGGTAATGGCTTCACTTTTTGAACAAGAATTGGCTATTGCAGGACACCTGGATACATGGAAGGTATGGGAAATTAAATTTTTTTGTGGTTAGAGGGGAAAAAAAGAAAATCCCCCAAAACCACTGTGAAATATGGCGGTGGATCATGGGGCTGTTTTGTGACCGGTGGTTTAATGTGGTCAAGATTAAATGTCATCCATAATGCCTTTAAGTATCAGGATATTTTAGCTTAAATATTTTAACATGGCTGCCTCTTCAGGAGGTTAAGACTCGGTCATAGTTGGATCTGATTCTGTGTCATCAACAGCCATCTTCAGATTTAGACCTTTGTTAAAAAACTGAAGATGATGTCCGCTATATGACCAAAAGTTTGTAGACACCTGACAGTCGCACTCGTATGTGGTTCTTCCCCAGCATTTACCACAAACCCCCAGCTCATCAATCCAAATCGTCCGAACGTTACACCCCATTAAATAATAATAATATTGAAACCAGTGTCAGCATTCAACAAAACTGCCTTACATGAGAACTTTTTTGTGTGTGTTTTATGATTTATATGTTCATTTTTATTTATTTTCCTTAATGGTGCCAATAATCCTGGAGCCAACTGTTCACCACATGCCAATGAGCAAAAATAATTTCCTTTTGTGTATTAAATGATTTATAGCTAAAACCCTACTGGCTCATAGAGTATGTTTACGTTAGTATAAATAATGAACAACAACACAAGAGTTTAATCATGATGATGAAGTGGAGAGTCGGGGAATATGTGCTGAATTTACATTCTGTATGAATTTTATTCAGTCGTAATATGAAACATCGGTGGTTTTGTTGTTGTAAGAATAAGCTCGGGATATTGTAGCTAGGTTTGTAGCTTTGTATGAATAACAGTATACAAAAAAACCTTTACCGTCCTTTGGGAATATCTGAATGTAGTCCCTGGAGTGTTTGCAGGGACGCAGTAACTTGGTCTCAGAGCTGAGGACACACACACACACACACACACACACACACACACACACACACACACACACACACAAAGGGTTTGCAGCCTAAAAATGACTTTGCCTTGACATATATGTGGATTCACTGCTTTGGAATGCATCATTGTGAAATATCACTCTACAGTATCAGCTCTGTAATGCGCTTAAAGGTGCAATAGTTGTTTTTAAAAATGTCTTGCTTGTACAGATAAACTGCAGGATATGTAAAACATGATACAATACGAAGGGGAAACCATGGCCTCAGCACAAGTGTATTATGTGACTGAGTAAAAAAACGTTTGGCTTTTATAGACACACTACTATACTGGCCATCGTAGATCCTGGGGGCGGAGCTTCATGAACGTTTCCATTTTTGTGACAATTACAAGCTGATTTGGGTTTTATAATGTTTAAAAACATAGTGTGTTCTTGTAGACACTTGAGAAATGTCCTCACGATTTTCAGTATGTTATTTTTGTCATATCGCCCACCTCTACAACTCATGACTTGCCATTTTAACTGACAAGAAAGTTCACCTCTTTAATCTTTCGATAGTGAAGAATGGCCTAAAGATGTCTGTGGATGTACTTGCTAAAAAAAAATTTGCACTCAAGCCTCAATCATTGAACACGTGAACACGTAATGTCACTTTGATGCTGAAGACTTAAAGTTAAAACTCTAATAAAATCAGAAATGACCCTGATGCTGATATTGAAGTTCCTTTCGACACACTTATCACGATTTAATTGTACAGTTTACAGTTATAGAGGAGAAATTATTTATAATCAGTCGAGCCTGGTTCCTGGTTTATTCATCATGGCATCTCGCCCTCATCCGAGACCGAACGAGTAATCCCTATTTAGATATACGCCTAAAGAAATTACGACGAAACTCTGTTACAGGTTGGTCAAGAGCTATATAAATAGAATTGAATTGAATTAAAGAGGCATGCTGGCATAGTGTCTACGTTGGCCTCAAAGTTGTGTTTTGTTTTTTTGTTTTTTTTTCTCTTGCCTTATATGGGCATGTAAAGATATTTTTAAATTGCTCTCTGTATAGAAGCTTCCAAAAAGACCTCGTCATAGCCTCTAGTAGATGACGAGGTAGTTAATTGCTACCGGTTCATACCTCGAGTCAAATCTTAGGGAGTGGAGCTGCTTGCTCTGGCAAGACGTTCGAGCGCGTTCTGATCGCTCGGGGCCTTGTTCCTGTGAGCAGCGTAATTTCAGCTGTGCTTCACTGTACACCCCGGCGGAGAGCTCGGTCTATTTCCGCTCTGTGCGCTGGCCTTCATGCCCAAGAAACGCAGGGGAAAGACTGCTGATCGAGGTCGACGACGAGTAAAGTAACGTCACTGGCCAGTCTCTCGGTGGACATTGTGCTCTACGGGAAATTAGGACATTGTCACGAGATGCCCTTTAATCCTGTAAATCACGAGATGCCTTTTAAATCCAGAATCAGTTAAACTTTGTTTCTATCTCAGCGCTGTTGAATTTGCAATTCTGATTGGTCTGACAGTGGGGCAGCTGTAAGTCACAGGGTTGTATTAACGCACTCGTTCTGCTATGTGATCGTTTCTATAGAAACCGCTCATTCACAGGGCCTCATACACAAGAAAACAGTTGTTGAGATGGTGAAGTTTTCTGTAAGGATATTAAGGTGTAAGGTTAGCATTTATGGAAGGAGTCTCCAGTCTCAGCAGTTACAGGAAAGTCTTCAGGACAGAGGAGTTTACTCTTTATGGCTTCTCAGTACCATGACAAGCTGCTTTTCTTTCTCCTGTTAATTTCAAGAAAGTGAAAATTGTTCTAATGAATTAAAATGAAATCGTTTGCCAGTGAGAAAAAAACGCTTCGGGATGTGCTGTTATAAGACACTCTCTGACTGTTTTTTGTTTCTTACATGCCACTAGTTTAAGCTCAAGAAGTGATGGTGGTTTATTAAAGAAAAAAGAAGTACCAGGGGTTGAGGATTTCACATTTAAAAACACTCAGCTGCAATGTTTAGTCAGCGTTGATTTTTACATTCACGTGAAAGTTTTTTAAAAAAAATTCCATTAATTCACTCCTCTGGTTGATCAATGGTTCTTCAAGGTGTTCTTTATATAGATATCAGTTCCTAGCTTCCAATAATGGTTCTACTTTAAAGCCCTTTCTGATTGGCCAATACTTTTTTAAGGTTTACCTTCCAGTAGACAAGCGAAGAACCCTTGCAGATTTTAGTTCTGACCTGTTTTTTTTTTTTTTTGGTTGGAGAAGGGTGACTTCAGAGTGACACTCCGCTTATGATGGTCCACATAACCTCCCGTGGTTACAAAACAGCTGTACAGATTTGCTGTCTTAAAATAGGAGATGCCTAGTTTAAGTTAATGCCACGGCTAAGTCTATATTTAGCCGCCTTTTGCTGTTCGTTGTGTGAGCTCCAGAGCTCGAGTACCAGATCTGTATTTCTACGAGGCTCTTTAGAATACATGTATATCCTAAAGATGGTGATTCTCACTTGGGCAGCCTAATGATTCCACTTGCTAAAAACTATGCTCAAGTCTCATTCATAATAGAGTGGATTACTTCAAAGTAAAAATGTACTGAGATCACACTGGGACTACGAATGTGACTCCTAGAAAGGTTGTGTAAACTCCAAATTATAACGTTTGTTTTATATGATGTCAAAACAAGAGTAAGGATTTATATTCTCTCTATCCGTTGTCACCCAGAAGCGGGATGGATTCCCGTTTGAGTAGGGGTACATAGCCGATAGCTTCGGATCACAGTGACTAACACACATTATAACATATATACGGTTACACGACCACGTTATAAGAGTTAAAAAGAGCTCCAAGAAACAGGTTGCGGAAGTTGGGCATTTTAACCAACTTTGGAGCTCTATTTCTGGTTAAAATGACACCTCAGGTAGGCTACAGAGCTCATTATGTTTCAGTCAATCATTTTATCAGTCAGAGACTTTCAAAATCTCAAATTTTTGGGAGAATTTATAATTGTGTTTGTTTATTTTTAATATGTGGTGAAACTGTAGTACATTTTGTTTAGGATATTAAACCTCTGTTCATAGACTTTTTTTATTTAGTTACTTTTATACAGATAAAAATGCAAATTGTTTTGCATTGTTTATAATTTGTATATTATAGAATATTCTGTATTCTTATTCTTGCACATGATCACGTGTCATTAGCATAAAGCGATTTCTTTTAGGTTGTGAACGAACAAGGCATCAGGACGTCCAGGACGTCACTCGGCTATAGTGCCTCTTCAGGCGGCAGCGTTTCATTCCCCATTGGCCCAGAGTTATCATTTCACTTTAGGTAGAAGGTGTTGTATTTATCACGTTCCTCCATCGATCATACGCATGAATGATGCTCAGTGTAATTGAACGCTGATTAGGAAAAAGTGCAGCCTGGCTTTGTTTTATTTCTTCATCCCCACCGTCTGTCTTCCTTCCAGAGCTGTGCCGCATCGACGAGCCCCTGTGCCAAGACGAAAATGCCATTCTCAGTTTTGAGGCCATCCGGAGCATTCACAAGCAGATGGACGACGACGCTAACGGAAACGTGGACGTCGCGGAGACAGATGGGGTCAGTGCTTTGCTTACGAGACGTCTGCTCTGCTAAAATTCTAACACAGTTGCTGCAAAGTAAAGCAGAGGTGTTTACTAAATTATTCATGGCTTTTGGTCCGTGTTCAGTGTTTATATGAGGGAGGCCCTATTTTTCTTAGTGCTCTTCTGTTTTATAGCTTCTCTTTGGCTTCCTCCCCTTCCTTCCTTCCTGTTTGGGTCAGAAAATGACATTTTTGTAGAACGTGGTTATAATAAACTCAAAGATATTACTGCAGTACTTTAATATCATGCGAGGGATTCTATATATATTTCAGGCTAAGACCTCGCTTTCAGCTACTAGGCAAGAGATGCCACTCTTAGTACAGATGCAGAACCCTTTTCAGAGGATAAATGTGAGGTATGCTACGAGTGTTACAGCATCACATTTTCCCAGTCGTCTTGCTTGATTTCATTTTTTTTGAATAGCAGTTAAAAAAGTGTCACTGAGGAAGAGACAGGAGTCAGAGCTAGAGGTAGCAGAGCTGAAGATGTTGAGGTTCTCTTTGGGAGTG
>CM074958.1:20604248-20614622 GCA_037577455.1 Pangasius macronema
GTTACGATCCACCAGTGCAAAGTGTGAATACTTGTAATATTTTCCCTGGTCTTAAGATTTTGATCAGGAGTGTGTATATATTTGCTCATGTTCACAGAGAGTGTTAATAATTGTCCAGCTGACCGTGTGTGTGAGTCAGTGCAGCACCCAGCAAGTGTTTATCAGGTGTTTATTCGGGAGATAAAGAGAGCAAAGCGAAGCGCTTGGAGGGAAGTGGTGACCAAGAGCCAGCCTTCAACAGCTCATTGAAGTACTGATAATTTTTACTGCAGTCGTACTTTTGTCCTGGTGCCCAAGCTCCAAGGCTCTATTTCTCTTCCTCTCTCGTCTCATTTACCCCGCAATGCAGCTCTTCTGTACAGCCTAGAGGGCGCAAAACAAATAAAAATGAGCTCACCAGCACACACGCGAGCCTCTTTCGACCTGCTGATGTCACATCATCACCCCTGATTCACTGACGCATTCCCAGTAGACTTTTGATGGTCTAATTCTTGCGATAATTATTTCGGCTGTCACGATTATCACCACACTTAATATTAAATCCATTAGAATGTTAAGCTGTTCGTTTTATTTTTCTTTCTTTCTTTTTTTTTTTTTTTTGTTTTTGTTTGGGTGAACCCACTCAATCAGTGACCAAACAGCAATTTTCTTGCACCACATTCCTGTTGGCGTGATGTGTTGTTGTTCTCGTTGCTATAGTAACCATGTTTTTGTTTACTCCCCAGTGTATAACTGGACAGTGGACGAGGTGGTGGAATGGCTGGAAGCCTACGTGGAGCTGCCGCTGTACGTGGAGGCTTTCCGCAAAATGAGCTTCAACGGAACATCCATGCCTCGGTATGACTCCCCACGTGTAACCCACACGTCTCATTTCGAATGTAAAAAGCACGCGGGGCTCGTATTGTCAGTCGTAAGTCCTTACAGTGCTTCAGAGTTTATGAGCGAACATGTAGGAGTTCGAGAGTTACACCCACGAGCCACGACTCCGCACTACAGCAACGCCACCAAAGTGCAGTACAGATAAATTAGCAAAAACTAAATGACAGTAAAGAAGGTGTTCGTGTTGGTCATTATGGATGCACTTCTACTCATCTAAGGTTTGAACAATGGGGTGTTGATCCATTGGCGCGTTTGGTTTGCTAGAATGATGAGTGTTCATGTGTTAATGTAAAAGCTTGTAAATTGTTACGTTCTGGGGTTAATTTGATTTCCAGCTGGAAGCCTCTCATGAAATCTGTCAACGTCTGTAGTTTTTGTTTGCTAAATGTTTGCTCAGTCTTTTCCTTACACATCAGTTTAAATAGGATTGTAAGTCCATCTTTTTTGTTTTTTGTTGCACTCATCCTTTTTTTTTCTTCCTCCTCTAAACTCCCCCAGTCTGGCTGTGAAGAACGCCACTCTCACAGTGACCGTGCTGAAGATCCTGGACCGCAGTCACACTCAGAAACTTCAGCTGAAGGCCTTGGACACTGTTCTCTTTGGAGCCCCGATGAGTAAGACAGCCCTTCCTTCCTTCCTTCCCTCCTTTTTTTTTTTTTTTTTCTCTCTCTCTCCAAACCCAGTGTTAAATATCTTATGGCTGATATTGAGCAACTAAAATGCAGTGAGCTAAAATTAACCTGCGGCTTTGAAAATGGCTACCGTGGTTTGGACGCTTGGCAGTTTCCTTTGTCCATGTTTGTCCATGTTGTCAGAAACTGAGAAGAAAGGAGGAATTGAAAAAAAAATGCTGTTCATTCTGCATAAATGAGATTAGCCTCAGTATCCAGCAGGGTTATTTTTCCCTTTCTGTGTTAAGCTTTGCATGAATTCATTGCCTGGCCATGCAAAGCAGCCTAACTGCAGACTCGCCTTTCTGCTTTATTTGCATACATCTCATCAGGGATCGCTTTCATTTACATCTTAAGGAAACAAAGCTCACCGTTTGCTGGATTTTGCACATCAAGCCACTATTTTGCCGTGCAGAACTGTAATGGCTGTCCATGCCAGCGTCACACACTAATAGACTTTCCCCCCGGTGAGGGCGAAAGAGAAACAGATTGTGCTATATTGGAGCGAGACTACGCAGAGACCTTGTTGGCTTTGGGATATCTCGCGAGCTTCCTGTTCCGGCTTGCCTGTGTTAGCGCCGGTGCACCGGAGAGGGAGAGAGAATCGCTCTGTATGCCAAGCACAGCTCTCTGGCTCTCTGAAACAGACAAGCGCTTCACCCTCACTTTCTGTTCTGCCATCACGCCTCAGGTCCGAGACTGCAGGATCAGTACGATTCTCTGTTGCTCTCTCCTGCCATTCATTATTTACCTGGTATTTTATTTGCATTTCTATTACCAGACACCATGGCAGCTTTTTTTTTTTTTTTTTTTAGCCTTTACTCTGATGATATCAGCACCAGCTCTGAGCGCTGAGGCTTGTATGATATAATGATATTATCGCCTTTACACGATATCACGCTGCCACGATATCCAGTGATGTTTATTCTGATTAGATTAGATTAGATTAGATTACCAGACCTGCTAACGTTTCTGCCTTTTGCGTAGGAGCTTCACAGTTTAACATCGGAGTACGACCTGACCCTCATTCGGACGGGATTAAATTTACTCGGGATCCTGGGGTAATTTCTTACTTTACAGGAGCTACTCTGTGATTTTTAGTTACATCTGGATCGACTAAGTCGCTGCTTTTCTCCTTCCTCCTCTGAGAAAATCACAGGCCGAGCTGAGCGGCCATTTTAGTTCGGATACACACGCCCGTGATTTTCTCTGCTTTTCTGTTGCCTCGCTTTGGAAAGAAAGCTGTTTATTCAATTCAATTCAATTTTATTTGTATAGAGCTTTTAACAATGGACATTGTCTCAAAGCAGCTTTACATAAGAACATAAGAAACAGAAAAACATGCAACAGTCCTTGATGTTAGACAAAATTATCCCTAGTGAGCAAGCCTGAGGCGACTGTGGTGACTGTGGCGAGGAAAAACTCCCTTAGATGATATGAGGAAGAAACCTTGAGAGGAACCAGACTCAAAAGGGAACCCGTCCTCATCTGNGCGAGGAAAAACTCCCTTAGATGATATGAGGAAGAAACCTTGAGAGGAACCAGACTCAAAAGGGAACCCATCCTCATGTGGGTGAGACTGGAGAGTGTGATATCTGCTGCTGCTTGCCATATTTAATCTTGTAGCATGCGTATCAGTGACCCTCCCACGAATATTCTCGAATCGCGAATCAAAAAACGGATGCTTTAGACTAGGCACTCGAGCACGTACTTGATCTGGCTGGTTAACCTCGACTACACACGCTACCTAGGACGGCAGCTACAGCTAGTAAAGCGCTACTCTATACTCATCTGCACATCATCATCAACTCTCCAAACGATTGGACGCCATGTGGCGAATGGATTATACGACCACCAGACACAAACTTCCACAACCCGCTAGAAACCCGCTGCTCACGCGGTCGTTTTATTGTTGTCTGGATGCGAGAGTTGGGAGAGCTGAGGTGACGTGTAACACCTTTATTACACGTGTCCTCCTGATAAAACCTTTCCAATCCAGTAGGGCTTTAGCTAACATCGGACCGGTTTATATTTAACTGAATGAGCCGTTTTTGACCGTGTAACTGTTTCATCCTGGAATTTTTTGGACCATCAGGCTTATACATGGATGGAAAAGAATCCTGCACACACCCCAGTACTCCATTCTTATGAAAATAATTAGTTTTCTGCTTTCGGTTGTAGAAATAAACGTTCTCTTGTCGTCGTGTGTCTGGAATATTTTACATTCATGAAACACAGCAGGTCTGAGTCTCGGGTGTTTATAAAAGAAGAACAGAGGTAAAAAAAAAAAAAAAAAAAGAGCAGGGGAATAAAAAGCAGTGGGTCTGCATGTGGCATGTCGTGTGTGTGTGTGTGTGTGTGTGTGTGTGTGTGTGTGTGTGTGTGTGTGTGTGTGGTGGGTGAAAAGGCCAAGCTGTGGTGAACCTATCGAGGCTCCTGGTGCAGTCTGTGTGTGACAGCAGCGTTTCTCCGTCGTACCTGCACCCTGCTGATCACTGCATGATTAACTTCACCTCGAACAGCCAGGCTTTCTCATGCTTTTTTTTTATTTATTTCTGCACGTCGGCGGATATTGTTCACGCAGCCACTAGACTGAATAGGTGACACATTTCGCTTGCTTGGCAGGAAGTCCAGCTGATAGTGACAGGAAAGTCAAACCGCCACCGAATGTCTGGTCGAGGTTCTCTGAACTCCGAATGGCACCAAAAAATAAAAAAAATCATCACTAAACTTCACTAACATAAAATGTAACTATAAATGGATAAAACAGTCTAATGTGTTGGTTTTTAATAAAGGATAAAAGGAATAAAATACTTTCTGGATGTACTGTTCTAGAAAAATATTACAGTGTGTTTTATTCCTTACGTAATAAACACTGTGCCCAAGAGACAGATCTGTTTTTAAAATTACGTCTGAGTTTTAATGATGTAAGAATTAGCATTTAAATATATTTGAATATTAATAAGCCAGTAATGTTATACAGTGTGTATATTGTATATGGCGTACATCATACTTTCATTATGAAGATTCATAGATTTCATTACATTTCAGTCATTTCAAGTTTCTTAAATAGAAAAAAAAAGAACATGTGCTATGATGCACAAAGATTTGATATATAATCATATATATGCACATATGTATATATCAAATCATGTCAGGAAGTGCCTTGAGAATCTCACAGCTACTCTGAATTTCCTTTCTGGGGAAAATCTGGCAGGGAAAAATGTGCAGTTTTTTTTCCTTGTGTGTATTGTCTACATTAGCCTTGGCCCCAGTTAGCACACACAGATGATCGGTAGGAATTTAGCACGTGTCTCTACACGTCTGTCTGATTCTGCTGTTTGCCAAACGCATATTCTGCGTGTTTGTTACCGACGTACAAATCTGTACAATGCGGTGTTAGAAATTTCTACTTGTCTTTGTTTATACCGCAGCCCTGTTCTGATTAGCTGGACGGTGTTTATTAATTTACTGTTTAAAGTGCAACATAAATTAGCAACTGTAGGAATTAAATGCTGGATTGAAATGGAGATTGTGTAGAAAAATGATACTTTTGTGACAACTATTTGCAATAAACAATGCAAATTTCATATTAATGCTCCCGTTCCAGTTTTAGAGACAGTGGCACTGAGGAAGAGACAGGAGTCAGAGCTAGAGGTAGCAGAGCTGAAGATGTTGAGGTTCTCNTGAGGATGCAGAAGATAGGGATAGGTGGAGAGTGATGATTCGCTGTGGAGACCCCTGAAGGGAAAAGCCGAAACAAGAAGAAGCTCTCGTTCCAGTATGTTGCAGTTTTAATGACGACAGCTAAATCTAAAAAAAAACTTGTACGGGCGGATGCAGCTCTTCAAGATAAGAAGATATTTATTTAACATTTTCGCTTTGTAACCATTGAGGTGCAAACATACTTCACTTTCCCGACGCGAGCCTGAGCTCATGCAGCTGCTATGCGAGTGACATTGTTCACATACTCGCTCACATATCTTATGTAAATCTGGAGGATTAAGAGCGGCAACAACCCGTCAGAGCCAAGATATCTCAGTCCATCTGTTTTTCTGTAACATTTTAGTGATTTCATGCACAGCGACGTTAAACACACTGATGAGCTCTGTTCCTCTTAAAAACGTTCTGCCGTTGTCGTGATTGTTGTCATGATCAAAAGATACTAAAGGTACCCAGAACAGGCCTTTCGGCAGGTTTAAGAAGTTTTTAAAATTCAAACACTAACTATAATGAGGAAAGCCATTAGTGCTTGTACTTAAGAACAACCTCGAGTAGTATACAGTTAGGCAATTTGAGACGCAATGTTAATTTGTTTAGTCAGTTGGGGACACAGTGTCACATGGTGCTATACTGCCCCCACTGTTTATGTTGGTATTGCACCACATAGACGTGTCGTGTTAATTTCTGAGTATGCGCCCAGGCCAACCACGGCAGAAATCTTGCGTATCTATCTAACCCGAAAGTTGTACATTTTAAGTATTTCACCCTGGAATATCTTCAGAACGGATGAGTTAACTTTTTGTGTTTTTTCTTCAACATATAGTGGCTGTAAACAACTGTTTAGAGCTGCTATAACATACGTAAGAACAAGAACTAACATGTGGAACTTCCACAACAGTAAACGTAACTATAACAGATAAAATGTGTTTGTCTTGTGTTAGTAAATATAATTTGGCAGATTGCTGTGGTATAAGAAGAATAAAACATGCTGTTAAATGAGAGTAATCAGCTTCAGTGTGATAGTAGTGAACTACAACAGCATGCCTGGTCGTGTTTTATTCCAGACTTGATTCTCTCATGTTTTTTTTCTTATATGCAGTGAACAGCCACAACCATTTAAAGGACTTCATGCTGGTTGTATCGATAGTCATCGGTATGGGTGGCTGCTGGTTTGCTTACATCCAGAACCGCTACTCCAAAGATCACATGAAGAAGATGATGAAAGACCTGGAAGGTTTACAGAGGGCTGAGCAGAGCCTCCATGACCTCCAGCAAAAGTAAGAGCATATTTTATTTTCAGTCAGGAGCCAGCACTTGCATCATGTTTTCTAACACATTTTATAAATAGGAAGCAGTCGGGTTGTTTAGTCATATCGGTAGTATCATGTAGTCGTACCAGGTCAGTGTGTGAGTGGGGAAAAAGGATCACCTAGATATAAAGATTAACAGGTTAAACTCGAAATGTGCCACCAGCTACAATCCTAGTGGCTTTAGATAGATGGGAATGAGGAATGTTAAAGGAAAAATCCACCCTGAGTGATATGTATGCGATCCTTGTAATGAAATTCTGAGTTGAATTTTCAACACCACTGGTCTATTAACACTTTAGTTAAATATTTCCTACATTACCCACAATGCTGTTCGAGTACCTTATTTATAGTGGCACACTATATAGAATTCAACCCTCGATTCATCTCTACATAAAGAGAACGATGCAGCGGCGCATCCTCTCAAATTCCCCTCAAAACCTTCATGCTAATACCACCGTCACCACCGTCGTTCTCGTGGATCGCTAACTAGCCGATCCGAGTCTCAGCTGTGCCATATAGCTGCATTGCATTCTGGGACTTTGAGTCCTGTCTTTCCTACGCCTCCACTATTTCTTTGCTGGATTTGTCTTTGTTGAATGTCGCTGGAAAATGGTGAGTGAAAAAAGCAGCTCTTGCTTTTTTGTTTTTAGGAGCTAAAAGAGAAACCCGATTGTTATCTCTAACGTCTGAGATCACTGAATTTTTTCCCTCCTGTTAAACTTCACTAGCATTGTATCATAGAACAGTATGGCCGTTGTTGGACTTGTGAAAAAACTGGCAATCCTAAACAGGGTAGAATGAATAGCACTTTGGTTTATCCTCTTCTGCAAGGCCATGAAGCTGCCTTGATGAGTCAGGAAGTGGCCACGTGACGAGAGAGTAGACCTTTTACTTATAAATCACAGATTGTTCCCATGAGCCGAGACAGGAAGAGATCATTATACTATTTAAACCAGTTTTTCGATGAATGAGGTCTCTCTCTCTCTCTCTCTCTCTCTCAGCACTGTGTACTGCTTTTACTATTGTGTATACAATAATTACAAAACCATTTCTTGGTAAAGCATTTCTTTATTTCTTTTGTACGGACAATGGTAACATACTAGTTGTACGTTTTCTATGGACTGACCACTGAAAAACATCTTTTAAAATTAAAATGTGTGCTTGTATAAAGTGTAAATTTGTAATTCATAATTTTATATTAAATTCCTCAAAAATATTAATTCACGGTTAATTCAGTTTCGTGCACACTGGGGGAAAAAATCTGATTTTACAAAATTAGGTCATGCTTGTTTTATATTAAGCAAAGTTATGATGTACTTGATGTAAGTTTTAATAAATTTAACTTAAATGTTTGCACAATACTAATGAATAAGGTGTATAATTAATTACTAATAGTGCTAATAAGTAAAGGAAGTGCATCGGATCTCAGAGAAAACGTATATTAGAGAAAAAAATCTGAGAAAACATCGGAATTTGGAGAGAACTTATCGGAATTTGGAGAAAACTTATCGGGATTTGGAGAGAACTTATCGGAGAAAACATATCGGGTTTTGGAGAGAACCTATCGGAATTTGGAGAGAACCTATCGGAATTTGGAGAGAACTTATCGGGTTTTGGAGAAAACATATTGGAGAAAACGTATCGGAATTTGGAGAAAGCATATTGGAATTTGGAGAAAACATATTGGAGAAAAGATATCGGAGAAAACAGATCGTTTATTAGATCCTGTAACAAATGGTAAAGCTTGGAATTGGATTTGGAAATAATTTCTTTTTGGAACTGGAAATATTTGTGTGAGTGTTGAAGACACTTTTTTCTTTTGTTAGGATTGATTTTATTACACTTTCCATTTTATTATATTCCCAATGGAAAATGATCTGTGAAGTGCTTCAGTTAAAAACAATTTGCGTATCAGCTGATACTCAGGATGTCAGTGTCTGTACCGGAAAAGGAAAAATGCAGCATCGTGTCAGTAGTAATAACACATTCGCTGCTACTGATTTCTGAGGTAAAGGTTTTGGCGCTGAAACAGGAGGCGTGTCTGGGCTCGTAGAGTATGTTTGTTTTAACAGCATTTAAAGTAAATTCAAGTTTCAGGATGGAAGAAAAAAAATGTTTGTGACAGCAGCTTTCGAGCTGCATAATGGAAACTGCAGAGTCTCAGATTTTAGACATGGCATGAGAAATATCTAATCGAAGTTGGAAAATCGAATTTGGAGAATCGAATTTCCGTGTTGAATTAGGACTATAAAATGCTAAACTTCTCGAGGATGCACTTAAACCTGTGAAATGAAGTGGACATGTACATAATCAGCTTCAACCTCTCGGCTTTATTACTTTTATTACGGAAATCTAATGTTCATTCTCACTTTCTCTCTGTAGTGTACACTTCTCTGAAGTTTCTGTACAATTATGACCAGATGCTTAATAAAATGTACGGCCTTGTCTCCTCTTTAAAAGCAAACGATGGCTAGCGAGATGGCTATATATTGGTCATAATGTGTAACTTCTACAATTTAAGTGTCAAAAACAGTATTTAAGCCGTACAAAGTCCAGTTTAATGAAGTTGTTGCAGTTTATCCATTATTTTATAGGCTCTCTCTGTGTATTTATCAAGAATAGTTAACAGTGGAAGTAAAATAATAAACGAGCTGTAGGACTGTGTGTTTATTTCTTTATTTGTTTTATTATTAGACCAGGACAGGTAGCCGTTATGCATATGAACTTTAACAACGTGAAGACAGTAAGGACACTCTTCAGAGACGGATGTTGATAAATGTTGAGAAACTGAGTATCTTTACTTCCCCTTAAATAGGTCTATTCTTATCATCTAGTGGCGAGTCAAGTGCTTGGAGCTGTTTTCTGAGGAAGCTATGCGGCTGTAAATGGGAAGTTCTGTTTCGATACATCAGCGATGAGCGATATTGCAAAAATATCTTATTGATATTTCTATGTTTCATGATGTGTATAAAGTGGAAGTGACTTTGTGGCCAAGTGTGGTGACCCATACTCAGAATTTGTGAATTTAACACAGTAGTGAACACCCACACACACACACACACACACACACGCCCGGGGAGCAGTTGGGGGATCGGTGCCTTGCTCAAGGGTCTCACCTCAGTGGTGGTATTGAGGGTGGCAGAGANGAACCCACCACCTTCAGGTTCACCTTCAGGTTACAAGTCCGACTCTCAGACCATTAGGCCACGACTGCCCCCAAGGTTTGCTAAGAGCCAGCCAGCAAAAAATAAATAAATGAGTAATGATGATAATTAATAAATTATTATTTTGCCAGGAAATGGGGGGGGGGAATATATATAAACATCGTCAGCTTCTTGCAATCGGAGGCTGGAATCGGTATAAAATTCCTGACGATGCCAGCAATATTAATATTATATAACCGTATTGCCCAGCCTTACAGTGATAGTAATATGATGGTAATGTCTTTAATTATCCAAACGTCCCCCTGCTAATGTGGACCATCGGCACGCTGATGGCTGCTTGCTTCGACTCGTGTGTTTCGTGTGTTGTGTCGGTCAGCATCATGCACAAGAAATCCCCCGATTTCCACGTGTCCTGTGGAATCTGGGCCATAGGTGAAAGGGAGTGGAAATGTCTGCGCTGTACATTTTATTCTGCTGGGAAATTTTATTATAAATTATATAACTCCACAGATGTGATGACGCAGGCATTTCAGATTCCCGTAACCGCTCTGTGAACTCTTCATCAAAGGATTTACTTCTCTTTTTATTACGTAGTAGCTAATTGGTGATGTGTAAAATTGCATCCAT
>CM074958.1:20614722-20643145 GCA_037577455.1 Pangasius macronema
GAGCTACTGTAGCGCAAATTTCTCAAAGTGGGGTCCATGATGTATAAACAGGAAATCTCTGACTGTATTGCTCCTTTATTTTTTTTAATCACATGACAGCAGTAGAGATTATCATCAACTACTAACAGTAATGGTATAATTATTACTTAATTATCATAAGTTGTAAGCTTGAAAAACTTCCTAATTAACCAGCAAGATCTTAATCTAAAATACGATGTTGCAAATACACCTCTGGGTGATTAAGACTTTTAAAAATGTATTATTATCATTAATATGATTACTTTCTTATACCCTATTTGTTCAAATAATAATCTCTAAATGTCATATTCATTTCCAAACCTTCGTATGGTTGGTTAGCATCGCACACACTGCATCACTGATTATTTTCCTAGAACAGCACATCCTGACATTTGTTTTATTCCTCTTACACTACAGCAATCTGCCAAAAATCATTTTTTAGATGTGAAATGAAATGAAATGTCCTTCTTTACTAAGTAAGAATCGTAATCATTGCTGTGGCATAAGAGGAATAAAACACTTCCGGACTCTGGGGTTGTAAAAGTGTTTCATGTCAAAGCCAAATCACACCATCACACCTCTGATTATTTTATTATAAAAGCACATCCTCAAGTGTTTTATTCCTCATTTATAGAACTATAGGTCTAGAACTGAGGCAACAGTGGAACAGGTGTGACACTCCCCTGCAATTCCTCACCAAAAAAAAAAATTTCATTTCACTATTTTGTTAATTTTGTCTCAATTTCGTCCCACTTCCGCATCCAGCATTGTAATCAATGATGTATTACTTAGATCATTATTATGGTTCTCTTTCATATCTTGTATCCTGCTTTGATCCACGTCTGTGTGTATGAAATGTGTCGTGCAAAACAACTTTTCATCACGGTAACGATAAGAAGCGGGACATTTCTCATTCCTCTAAACGCAGCTTACCTTTGTATACGGCCTAAGCTCACACCGTAACACTGCACTTTTTTTTTTTTATACAAAAGATAATGTAAAGGAGCAAAACACAATGTTTAAGACTCTGCACATGTGACATCATGAGCACATCCTGTGTCGTATATCCTGTGTGTAGAGAGTATGTGCGGACTCACTATCCCCTATCTATAAAGGAACACTTTTTAAATTTATTTTACAAATGAGCCAGTCGAATTCAATCACAGTACTCTTAAAGCATCTTAGGATTAAATTCTTTCAAAGTATCTAAGATTTAGCGGGAAAAAAAGAATTCTGTGAACATGCAAACTGAAAACTCCGTACCGTTCAAGCTCCAGCGCGTTCTCTTAAACCTGATTGGCTGTTATACTTTATGACGTAATAACATGCCTGATGCATCACTGAATCGGGAACAGATCAGAAATATAAACTAGTGGAGACCACTGAACGGAAGTATTTCTTTCATATGAATGGCTGTTTTGAGTTACGGAAGGAGTCTCCAGTGCTAGCGCTTTGTAGCACGGGGTACGTTCTCTGCCACGAGAGAGTCTCAGTCAGGACGGAGGAGTTCTTGGTTCTTGGTGACGTGATAAGCTGAGTGTTTGTCTTATTAATTTCAAGAGAAAAGAAAGAAAGGCTGGTGAGGGAACGGCTGTTGATAGCTGCTATGACGGAACTGAGAACAGGAATTTGTTTCGCCGACGTTCCCCGACCTTAAATGTAAGCGTAATCGGATAAAAAGGATGACGTCATTCAACAAAGTGTGTAAGAACAACGCACTGCGTGTGGATTAAATCCTGCCTCGAGTACGTGTTGAAGGAAATAGCTCTAAAAATGTAAGACATGCAGCACACACCATAAACGGCTGATACATTTGACCAACTTTATTGAGAAACCAAAAATGGACAGCTAGTAGAGCTATTAGTTGACCGGTCGTCCATCGAGAGCTTTGAAATCAGTGCAACAAGCGAACAGTGTAGTTGGAAGAGAGATGAACTAATAGCTCTGTCTAAAAATGACAAAATCAAAAATACAGGAGTAACAAAATCAAGTCCTCGGACTCCTCGTACTGGTGGACACGCGTGTTTAACACAGGCGGCGTTTTCAGCGGACCGCCGAATCGCACTTAACATGCAGGAAGTAGGTTTCATATTCATCTTAACTGTTCATGTAATCGTATCTGGACTAATTATATACTTTCACAGACTGTATTCGCTATCGTAAAAGCTTATAAAAATGTGAAGGCCAACGCAACAGACCGCTCATGAAGGACCATTGGTTTGTTTTTTATGGATTTATGTCTTTATTTCTTCTCAATAGCACCTCCAACGTGTGGCGTGAGTTAATAAAGCGCTCTTTATTTGCTTTCTTTAAATCTGTGGCTGGAGTCCTTGACACATGCTTCAGAGTTCAGCCTGGATATTAGTTTTTTTTTTTTTTTTTAAATGGGGAATAAAAAGTGACGTGTTTTTGCAGGACGTGGGAATTTGAAAAGGGGCAAGAAACAAGTGGGTGAAAAATAATTTGTTCTGAGAGACAGAAGAGAAGTGCCAATTCGCTGAAAGGGGAGAAGGGGAGGGGGAAGGGGAAAAAAAAAATCGAATCAGAGCCAGTTGTAGAACGTTCTTCCAGCTATAATGCAGATTTGTTGGGGCGATGTTTGTTCGGGTATCACATGGCGTACTTTTGGGTCCATTCCCGAGCTATTCTGTTGTACCTGCAAGAGGAGAGAAGGCGAGAGACAAAGAGAAAGACAGAGAGAGAGAGAGAGAGAGAGAGAGAGAGAGAGATTAGAACTAGCACACAGACTGGCTAATATGATGTTTTTTAATGTCACATGCTGGGTTAGCACAGATCCTGCCAAACCGCGCTGCAGCCAACACACACTGCAAAATCATCAAGGTCAACAAACCGGGATAAAGGCACCGCGCTATTTAATACCGCAGCCACCAAACTCCAGCTACCCGAGCGGCACGCGGACGTTCTCCATTGGCGCTCATTCGTCCTCGGGATCGCATCTCAAACGCAAAAGCGATCCCAACCTGTCCCGTTTAAAGGGCGCAATGTTAAACTCCTCTCCAAAAATGATTACTGTGATGAATTGTGTGACGATACATAGCACGTGCTTGATAAATAAGAGATGGAGACCAATCATGGAGAGCTTCAGCTGGTGGCGTAGCCACAGGTCTTACCCACAAGAACCGGAGAAAAGCCGTTTATGTTTAAGAGGTAACGTTATGGCTCATGTACGGTGTATGTCCAGCTGACTAACTGCTACTGTAGATCTAGAACAGCAAGTATTATACATACACCTTGCAGTATGGCGTAAAGTTCCTGTTATCCAATAGTTGATTAGTTTCCTATATCAGCATGTCGTGACGTGCTTTATTTAATCTCTTACAACACGGCAATTTGCCAATGACTGTAATAAACGTCAGTGTTTAAACATTGTTACACTACAAAAAAATTTTCACCTGTTTATTATTAGACCTCAATTACATGCAGAATACAACTCCTTGTGTAAGTTGTTACTATAGAAACAGCAACGTGTTGGACCGAGCGCATTAATATAAACCTTACCGTAGGAGCAGACTAACCGACACCTGCTGACCAATCAGAACGGAGGTTTAAAAGCGTGTAATGTTGCCTAACAATAAGCCGTGCGCACCCAGCGCGCGGAGAATAAAGTGTTTTTGAACGCAGCAGATCGACAGAATATCGTCCCGTTAATATTTTGTCAGATGGAAAATCGGTTAAAGGTGCTAATCACCCTGCTGTATGAATATCATATTCAGATACTTACTTTTCATTGTCTGTTTTGTATATGCGTGCTATCTCTGGCACTAGCGGGTCATCTGGGTTCGGATCACATAACAGAGAGCAGATGGACAAGAGAACTGCGACGGGGTGAAAGAAAGAAAGAAAAAAAACACAAGTTCATCGTATTTATCATCGCAACAGAAGTGAAACGTGACTCAAAACAAAAAACACAGGCAAGTTCATGAATAATGCTACATACACAACAAAGCCGTGCTGTGTGTGTGTGTGTGTTACTCTCCTCACCTTTAGAAATAGTTAATGCTGGTGACCACTGCGATCTTAGAATATCCAAACAGATGCTGCCGTTACTGTTAATATTTGGGTGATAGATTCTTGTGGTGAACGCGACCTGCGGGGACGACACGCACAGCAGATCACATGACCTTCATTCAACACAGGCAGAAATCACAGACGCGTTCTGCTGAACTGTGAATCGTTTTGGAAAAGTGACCGTGTTTGCGGCTACGACTTTAAAATAACCGATCAGCCGTTGTCAAAGAGCAACTCCGGCAATTTTAAAGAGAGAGAGAGAGAATCATCTTCTGTTCCTGGCACGTCTGACTACAAAGTTGGATGCTGGCCAATAAATGCCTATCAATGACGGTGACATGAAATCAGCCTGGTGGAGGGGACTTTTTTTTTTTCTTCCCCCTCTTCCATCCTGTCAAAAGACATCTCAGACACCGCTAGAATAGTTTTAGTGGTCAGGTAGTGATGGGAGGTTTACCGCTAGACTAGAAATCACAGAATGAAAGTTCCCCTAGCAGGTGTCTGGTGTCGCTCTGGGGTCGAGCGATCGGCATTCTCGTACAGGAATGAAGAAAATCAGCCCTTTCTCCAAAAGTGTGTTTGGTTTGGCTTACACGAACGTTCGCACACAACTTGACTTGAAGCTGAAAAGATGAGATCCCGACGTTTCTCTGATATTTTAGGTTAATTTGATCCCTAATTATTTGAGAACATTCTCCTAGCTGCTTGTAAAGTGATCTCAGGTCGAGATTAAAAACTCTTACTATCATCTAATCGTAATAATAGTTTCCCAATCTAAAAAAGATGGTGAAGGATGACCTCATCCGACCTAAACTCTGTAGCCATCGTAGTCGGCTTTCAGTCTGAATGTAGTGTGTGTCTGGAGTCACTGCGGTTTACATGAAGACTGGTGTGTGAGAGACGCTGGTGAATTTCTGGATATAAATAACGATGGAGAAGACGAGGAGGTTAATCCCAGCAAACAAAACTGTGCGTGGTGACGACGTACCTTAGGCGGTTTGAATGGGTAATCTGTAGGGAAATGAATGGTCAAGAAAAACACGCCACCCTGGTATGGACTGTCGTTCTGCCAAACACACACACACACACACACACACACACACACAATTGTAGTCATTCATGTACGTAAATGAGAAAGACTTTGCATTAAAATGGGGAGGTGGCTGATTTGCATACTTACAGGTCCCATAATCGTGGCTTGCCAATGAAACACTGTAAACACACACACACACACACACACACACACACAGTATTAGTATCAACATGACGTAAATATAAAGACTGGTCATTCTTACTGAGATAGAGAACGTATACTTGGGATTTAACAAAGTGCCAGTTGCATCGCTCACAGCAGCACGGTTACATTTCTTATTTCCAGATGTTTGACAACTATCTGTAGTATTTAACACATCTGGACCAGGACAGATGGATCGGGTCATTTCGGAACCTGACTGGTGCCCGTGTGCGCTTTTGAATAAACGTGATCTCGAGGTAGTTGACGTCAGTAGAGTTAGAATGAAGGAAGTGGAACTCACAGTCATCACCCACCGGCCCTGCAGAACACTGTGCTGGAGGATCCCGACCCAGATCGGTCAGCTCCTACACACACACACACACACACACACACACACACACACACACGGAAAGAGACAGAGAGAAGAGATTAGGCGCAACACTCGTGAAGTCGTGCTGTTTTGGGAAAATAACTCAACACCTTCTGACCAATCAGAATTGAGAATTTGAGTAACACACGTGTCCAGGTGTAGCAGGTTCGAGCAGGGTCCTTAAACACGAGTACTGCAAATACGATCGGCGATTTTACGAACGAAGCTTCTGAATTTATGAACGGTCCAGAACGGAGACTTCGCACTCCTCCGCTGGCAGGCGCTGGTTCAGAGTTAATTGCTTCTGAGACGCAATTACGAGCAGAGTGCTACCGTTGCAGACCTGTGTGTGAGCGTGTAGATGTGTTCGGCAGATTCCCAGAAGCTACCGCAAGCGTTTCTGAGAAAGCACGCAGAAGGTGGTGAGACCCTGCTCTGTTGTGATGTGATGTGTGAGAAAAGAAAAGTGCAGGAAGAGGATGCGACTGTGTGGTTGATTTGGTTTAAACACAAAACAAAACATTAATTTCCTCTGAAAATAACACTGCGAAGAAGAAATCCTACCAGTGAGTATGGCAACAGCGTGTGTGTGTGTGTGTGTGTGTGTGTGTGTGTGAGGGGGTGTTTGGCCTACGAGGACAACTGTGTGTGTTAACGCTCACCAACCTAAATCGTATCAACAGACACAAGTCAATAAACATATTCAATACACACAATATCGCAAACCGCAGGCACCGACACAAACATAAAGTAATGAAGTCACGAATCACTTTTCCAGTCGTTGACCGCCTGACGCTCCGCCGGGATAAAATGTAAACACGTGAAGGCTTTAGAGATCGTGTACAACGTGCCATGGTCCTACCTCGCCCTCTAACCATCACAAACTGACACTAGTATTGCCTGTGATGCTGCGGGGCGAAAGAAAGGGGTGTGGCCAGATATATACGTAACGTGTCGATAGACGTTACATCATCACAGAAGAAGAAATACTGGAAGCTGGTTACGATTCTTGTGCCATCCCAGTAAACACCATGTTGCGTCACTGACCCCAATCGGATTAGTCCATCAGCGGGACGTCTGTAGTAACTTCCGAACACGTCTTTTCTCTTAGAGAGAAAACTCTCGCTTCTGCACAGCGATAAAATGATCACAGGACGGGCGAGTCTCCAGCACATTGTATTTTTTACTAATCGGGATGCTCACGTGGTCAGAGACGTATCAAAATGTATCTGGGACTAAAACGATCAGACGAGTGCTGAGATTGGCGAATCACAGAGCAGCACCGTCTCCTCAGCAGCATCTCTAACAAATAGTGCACTGTATACACTTGTGTAATGTCAGGCACGTCAAACATACACTGATGGACTTAATGAACGCAAGACATTCAGCGTTTAACGTGACAGAAAGCGAGGACTTAAAGCAAGACATTCAAGTCATGAGATTGATGCCAGATTGGGGAGAAGGGGGCGGGGCTTGCTGATTGGCTTGTGCTTTTATTTAGGGTTGGGGGAAAAAATTATATTAGAGACTATAAAAATTTAAACACTGGGTCTTAGCTATCGGTAGGAATCTGTACAAATCCATTAACTGTTATTAAATAATATCATGTTCTCACGTTGTATTAATCACTCAGACAAAATTATTTCACACGCAACGTGACTAATTGTTTCTATAAATATCTGTTCATAGAGCTCACTGTATTAATATTCTCTCTCATATCATCAAGCAACTCTTTTAAATTAGGGAAATAAACAGCGTAATGTTCAAACAGTCATCGAAAGGAAACAGCCGAGACGCGATGTTAAAAGTAAACACGCCCTCCAGATGTTGAAGGAAAAAAAACGTACAAATTATAAGTGCTCCAATAGGTCTAGGCAACAGATTCGAGGTCACCTTCTCAAAAGGAAATTTCTCAAATCGCGTTATAAGGATTCTGACTGGGACTTTCGGCTCGGGAATGTAGGACGGCGTTAACAGAGCTGGCTATTTTTAAGCATGCGTATTTCGGATGGGGTACGGAGAGGAGGAAACGGTCCGGTCGGCACTTCAGAAGGCAAAAAAAAAGTTTGCGTTTATTTATTTATTCGTTGTTGTGATGGGGCATCTACACTCACCAGACTGGGATTATTACAGAAATACATCCAACGTGTTCGACTTGGAAGAAAAAAAAACTTGAGTCAAACAGCTGATTAATGATTTATACATTATCTTTATAATATTATAACGTCTACCAAAAATGAATTTTCTTGGCATTCTGGTTTTCTCCTCATTATTTACTATCGAGGGTGGAAGTCCATAATCGATCGAACTTTCAGCAGAAATGTTCTTGACTTGTGCTGTTCCGCTGAGTCAGGGTCACTCGGAGCTGTCGGGGAACTAGCGTGAGCAGACGCTGAGAGAGATCTGCGCATTTTTCTTGCTCTTACTCTCACGCTAGCACAGACTGTCAGGATAGCAAAATTAGTTAAATAAGCCCTGTGACTGCATTTCAAAATACTATCAGGCAAAAGCTGCGTTCAAAGGTTTTGAAAACTAAAAGAATAGAACCAGTGAGAAAATTGTGTCTAAGATGGAGGAAAAAAAACACTGACATTCTTGTGATGATTCTCACCAAAGCGTATTACGGAAAAAACAATAGCACGCCACAGATCACGCCGTCATGTGAAAGTAACACGCTGGAGGGACTGGAGCTCAGTCTGGAGCGTGTTATTCCGCTTATACCACAGCGTCACCTACGCTATAGCAGCGATAAACAGTCGTTCCCTCATCAGCTTCTCTCTCTCTCTCTCTCTCTCTCTCTTAACTCAGCTCTTGATAAAACTTGCAAAAAACTTCGAAAAGCACTTTGACTGTTAAAAAGCTCTTACAACCGAGACTGCTTCTATAAATGCTAAATAAATGGCTCCTATTTTTTTTTTTAAAATCTGTTTATTTGTCTTCGTTTATGTCGAGCGTCCGTCGCACAAATCCCTGCGTATGAGCTGTTACTATGGAAACAATAATGTATCAGAAGGCGGCGCGCACTAATATTAATCTCCTGCTCATGTTACAGCCGGAACTACTTTCTCTTATACGAAAATAACGCACACCTCCTGACCAATCAGAAGCGAGCACTCAACCATGCTGTGGTCTAAGACGGAAAATAAACTAAAGTTCCTTATTATTGTACAATTTAAAGAAACGTACGTCCTTCTCAGAGATCCAATAATCGGCTATGTATAGAAACAAACACCCAAGCTAACGTTAACGCAACACTATGGCTTTATCCTAAGAAAAAAAAACAAACATCAGCTGCTGCTGCTGCGCTGAACTGCTGAACTGTTTAGTTTTTTTCTTATTAGATTTGCATTTGCTATTAAACAGCTTGATAAACTAGTTGATCAAACATGTGCCTCAATCTCGTAATGAACAGAGCGGTTGTGATCATGAGTTTATGATGGATTTAAGCTCTCGAAACAGAACTTTAGGGTCAATGGGGGCTTTCGCACCAGTTCAGTTCCAGTACTAAAGTACTGGGCGATTCTGCGTGAACTATTTCCCAGCACCATTTAAAAGGTTGCATTCGCACCAAGAGTGGGCACTAGGAAGTGGCGTAAGCCGGTCGACAATGACGTCATTTGTGCGCGGCGTTCAACGACAGAAACAAAGAAGAACGACGTGAACACCCCGAGGATGGAGGACGCTGTGATCGCTGCTTCAGCGTCCATCCATCTAACGCTGTTCTCCATACTTGCGAAATAAGTCGACACTACAGTATGTTTACACTGCGTTTTAAATCATGGTGGGTGAGGGCGTTTTCCTACGTGTTTGGACAATCAACATCTCCTGACATCACGGATAGTACCAGTCGTGCTGGTTAGACCCTGCTCTGGAGCAGGAGCTGATTCGGTTCTCGAAAAAGGCGGTTCGGTACTAAAATCACGCCCAGCACTGGAGGTGTGAAAACGCCAAAAAGTGGGTAGCTCCACATTTAGTTCGGGTTCTATGAATAAGTTCCTGCAGTGCGAAAGGCCCTATTGTTAGAGATTTAACTGACACGACTAATGTGTCTATGCTGATCAATCTAAAACAAATACTACTATAAAGCAGTGAAGTGATATTTATATTAATTGCTGACAGCGTGACGTCGTGTTGATCTGAACTCGGGGTTCGATTTCACTGGTTTCTTCTAGTCGGAGTTACGAGATTTCGGACATTCATTTATCTCATGTTCCTTCTTTACTTTAGATCAAGACTCAAGACGATTTCACTGATTTTTTTTTTTTAACTCCTAAGAGAGCACCATTAATTTAAACTGAGACTTTTCACACCTTTCAAATCGCATTAAACTTTAGATCCAGGATCCTTAAAGTGCGATATGGAGGCTGTTCTAACAATAAATACAACTAGAAACCTAACAAGTGCTAACTATTGTCTAATTCCCTGCTTCCTAGCTGATATGTACAATATAATATTATAATATTAGGAATATAAGGAATATTTTAATATTTGTTACCTTTAATTAAGGTTAGCTTACTTCCATTTAAAAAATATTGTTATGGTTCATCTTTTTATTTTAAAGTTTTTTAAATTTTATTTACTTTTCATATTATATTGGGTATTAAAAAAAATTAAAACTGATATTGATAACAACCACCAGCTTAGGAGGAGGAAAAAAAACTAGCTATTTAGCCAACTAATACTAGAAGTTTATTTAATTCATTATAAAATCCTTCCAAGATATTTAAATAAATAAACAAACAAACAAACAAATAAATAAATAAATGTCACAGCATCTCCTCTGAGAACAATAATAAAAATAAATATTCTTAAATATATTATTGTTTAATTTAAATATATATATATATATATATATATATATATATATATATATATATATATATATATATATATATATATAAATATATAAACATCGTCAGCTTCTTGCAATCGGAGGCTGGAATCGGTATAAAATTCCTGACGATGCCAGCAATATATCAGAAAAATTGATCGCAATATTAATATTTTATAACCGTATTGCCCAGCCGTACAGTGATAGTAATATGATGGTAATGTCTTTAATTATCCAAACGTCCCCCTGCTTGTTTGGACCATCGGAGCGCTGATGGCTGCTTGCTTCGACTCGTGTGTTTCGTGTGTTGTGTCAGTCAGCATCATGCAAAAGAAATCCCCCGATTTCCACGTGTCCTGTCGAAACTGGGCCATAGGTGAAAGGGAGTGGAAATGTCTGTGCTGTACATTTTATTCTGCTGGGAAATTTTATTATAAATTATATAACTCCACAGATGTGATGACTCAGGCATTTCAGATTCCCGTAACCGCTCCGTGAACTCTTCATCAAAGGATTTACTTCTCTTTTTATTACGTAGTAGCTAATTGGTGATGTGTAAAATTGCATCCATATTTAACCCTTTCATGTACAGAAGCTCTGTTTCATACATGTACAATATAAAATAACCTCCAGATCACTTGAGCATTACTGTAAATCAGTGAGCTGCTGTAGATCTCTAGACTGTTTACTGTTCTCAAAAAATCTATTTTTTAATCAAATGTAAATTTTGCTTGTTCAGAAATTATTATTATTATTATTATTATTATTATTAAATGTCTTCAACTTTGCATATATCTGAGCTGTATTTTTTGGACACTGAAATATTTCTTTTTTTTATTATTATTATTATTATTTCAGGCGTACTGTTTTAGCATTTTTTTTTTCCCTCTTAGACAATCTGTTTACTTTTTTTTCATGTTTAAACAATATATGAACTTTTGATTCTGTCTAAATATCATGCAATTTTAAGATTTAAAAAAAATTAAAATATAAAATATTAAAGAATACGGATAAATGATGCATATAAATAATTTATGCATGAAAGAGTTAAAGTATTCCAGGATTAAATATGGCTACGAGTCTGAACTTCTCTTGCATAGACAATAAACTAGTCTGTTTTTGCGTTAACTAATGATAATGTCATTTTAAGGGTTTAATCCAAAAATCAAAAACTAAAAAACAACCCAAATCTAAGGACAGTTGTAACCAAAAGTGTATTCTGTGAGTGGAAAGATCGGGGGGAAAAAAAGAGCCAAAATATTAATGTATACATGTAAAAGTTAGCAGTAAAAGTCCTGCTTCCACTGCGTTGAAACATCTATATAAAGGAAATGCTGAGAAACTTCTCAGCTGTTTTTCAGAATATCAAGGCTGCAGGAAAGTGTACATTAAAATAAAATGTTAACTTTCAGTCATATAACGAACTCAAAACTTGACTGCAGTAACACTAAGAATATTCTGTCCGTTTAAAATATTAGTAGATATTTGAAGTTGTTAAAAATCTAGTAAGCGTGCGCGTGTTGCTTTGGTGGGTGAATGGCGGAGTTCACAGCCTTGTGCAGTAGAAGGTGTTTGAAATCACAGCCCTGTTTTTTTTTTTTTTTTCCAACTCGGTTCTCTTTTTGGATCGCCTTACACCAGCGTGTGACCTCCACATCGTCCTTCATGTCTCAGAAGCTTCTTGCTGGCTGTATAGGGTTTCCTTTTCCTTCTGAAATAATGACAGCATAATAATAACATGCTGGGTACTGAGTAAACTGAAATGTGGGTGCAAATCTGACTGCATTCTCTCTAGTGGCTGTGTTCAAACAAAAAAATGCGGCCCGAATCATAACCAAGAATTTATTACCGTCAGAAATATGTAAAGTGTGTAAGATGTTTCCTGGTAATAAAACTGTCAAATGCACGGCTCAGCACGAACGTATTCTCATCTTAATGTGATCTGGAGATGCCTTAAACTGGTTACTGGCAAACCTGGTAATGCATCAAACCTGATAAAACACAGGAAGTCACTGATTTAATCTCCATCAGGAAAATTGCTGAAGGGTTTTTGAGTGTATGAAAAATGAAATTTCTGTCCAGGCTGAAACACAACATATACCAGAATAAACAGAGCACTAACTGTTGAATGTTTTACAATAGGGGTTAACTAGTACGGTGTAACGATACATCGATACACAATGCAATGCACGATGCAAAAATATGACGATGTACATCGTGGAAATGTTCGATTCAAATTGTTCATCATGCTATTAATTATGCATGCAATGCAGTTGCAGTGTTTGACGTCAAAATCTGTGCAACCCATAGAGTTAAACTATACAGAGAGCAAGCTTGTAAAGTGACCATGTTCTTTCATGCAAAGCCTGCAAGATGTGCACTTGTGAGGTCAGATAGCTGGATGGCTAAGGATTGCAACAACCAACATGCGTTATATAGTTACAGGACCACATTATAGCGGTTAAAAGAGAGCTTCAGCAGCTTTTAAACAACACCAAAGGCCACGGAAATCGGGCATTTTAGCCGACTTTGGAGCTCATTAGGTTTCAGTCGATCATTTTCAAAGTCCCCGAGTTAGACACTTTTGTTTATTCAGTCAAAACGTTGTAGGGAATTAATACATTTATTTATTTATTTATTTATTTACTTATTTATTTATTTATTTATTTATTTATAAGCTATCGTGGACCTATAATGCATTTTATTTGCAATATTATACCTTTGTTCATAGCCATTTTTGATTTTTTTTTTTTTTTTTTTTTTTAGTTTTATACATTATTTTGCATTGTTTATGATTCAGAAATAAAAAAAAGGAGTCTCTTCAGTCATAATGTTTTGTTCAAAATATTCTGAAATCGAAATTGTGAAAGGAATCGAATTGTGACCGGAGTGCATCATTCCACTTCTGTTAACTAACCCTGTTTACTTTTTCTATTTTAAAAGATGCTAATATATATGTGCTAATATATATGCTTATATATTTAGTATCAGCTGTGGAGAAGTAAGTAGCATGTGCACTTGGAGCAAGACGATCATGTGTCTGGGCTATCTGTTGTCTATTTAAAGTTGACTAGCTTGCGATCACTGCTAAAACAGCAGTTAGTTAGTATGTAAGGAATAAGACACATCTACGTCGGGGCGGTGCGTTACCGTAACGGAGATGCTATAACAGCTGCGATGAAAGCAGCTGCTATTCGTAGCTTCTTTTGTCATCTCATTTGATCTCCCATTCATTGATACATTTTGTTAGCAGACCACACAATCTATTAAAACAAAGTTGTATTCCTGACTCTGAATAAATGCAATGTTTATGGGGCTAGAACAATATCTCATGACGAGGCTGGATTCATTGCATTTTTCCAGGGAACTGCATCTAGGCATCATTCGCCTGGAATACTCTCGGCCCGGAACATTTCTAAGACGATTACTAATTGTTGAATGTTGATCAATGCTACATCTCGTCAAGTCACGGCTGTAGGTCTAAATCAGTCAAACGTTTCCGCGTTTATTTAATCTCAACAAGCCTTTATATTGTTCTTTCATTTCATCGTTTTCCTTGCACACATGCTTGCGTGTAAAGTGTTTTCCAGGCAGAGCGCTGGTCATGAGACCTGCCTTCCAGACGTGCTCAGGGTCGGACAGACATGGGTCATTCCCATGAGGCAGCTTTATCTCTTGACTTTTTATAGGCATTGCAGAGGTATTCAGGGGGCAGACTGGGCGTGCTCGCTGCAGTCCAGGAAAATGTGTTTATCCCGTCAGAGCTACAAGAGGCCACATCTATCGTAAAGCACCGCTTCTTCCGCTTTCTCTGCTGTCATTTTAAACTCAAAAGCTTCTCAAATCCGCTGGTCGGCTGTGGACATACCTCCAAATCCAGCCCCTGGAGTCTATTTGTGTTCTGTCCTATCTCTTACTGTTGTGGACAGCAGTATGATGATACATCTGAAAAAATAAAAATAATAAAAAAATAAAAAAGAAAAAAAAAGAAAACAACTAGTTTGGCATTTTTGGAGAGTCAATTTAATTTCGTCACCATCAGCAATGCCGACGCTCGACCTCGGTTCAGACATTCACGGCATAACTCCAAAAGTACACAGCATCTCGTCGTCCTCGTTAACAGGCATGGGTGAAGGAGGTGATGAGAAAAGCTCTCCAGCTCTCATTAAACTCTCCATGGTGCTGTTCTCCATATTCAGTTGCTTCTCCAAGCTATTGTTTAGTCAGTTTAGATTCGCATTTGTTTAGACGTGGCGTATCTTGATCGCTATTGGCTGTTGTGTAAATCAGTCAAGCACTTGAAGACGACGTCACTCTGACTTCCTGTTTCGAAAGGCAGTTCCTCAACATATGGAATCAAATCCAGGTTCTCAAGCCGTTTTTTTTACGAGCGAAAAGTCGCCTGGCTTAAAAATTGCGTCCCATTTCACAATTTATCCAACCTCGACTTGCACAAATGTTTTATGAAATATATAATACGTTAATAGATAATTTTAGTAAGTATGTAATAGTATTTTAGAATCTCTTTCAGGTCTTAGTACGAGTTATTTTACTCACTTTTATAGCTACATTCCTTTACTATTGAAACCATGCTCAGTGATAATTAAACACTCAGCTACTGTCAGTTATGGGAACATGTGCATTTGTGCACGTGTGTGTGTGTGTGTGTGTGTGTGTGGTGTAACTGGATCCTGAGATTCTCCGTCCTGTGTAAACCCTGTGCTGGCCTCTGTTGGAGGCGTCCGTCAGCACACAGGCGTGTTGTTACAGTCACGGGTACCTCACGCCTGCTCTGGAGGCTTTGGAGGCTGGAATAACAAGGACAGCTGGGAGCCTAGCAACCATACAACGTGCAGTTTAGATATAGAGGGAAAGAAATCGGCGACCTTGAGCAACAGATTCTTTCAACAGTGTTTTTCACTCCTGTATACACCAGGCTTTGACTTCTGTTCCAGTCTTGAAGAGATTCAGTTTATCAGTTAGATGTTCGGACTCCATTCAGTATGACTTCCTGTTACCGTATATCTGTATGTGGGAGGTGCGACTATAAATAGTCACAATAAATATTTAATAAAGCACTAGTTGGACTAGCGATTGGAAGGTCGTGAGTTCANTCCTTAACCCTCAACTGCTCAGCTGTATAAATGAGAGAAGCGTAAGTCGCTCGGGTTAAGGGCGTCTGCCAAATGCCATAAATGTAAATGTTTCATGCATATGGAGTAGACCTGCACGATAGATCGTTCATTCATCGCTATTGCAATACTGCGTGCTCTAATACACCACCACTCAGTTTTATTATAAAAAGCCTATCTTTTGGTCATTTTTAGCGATTTCAGTCCTACCATCCAACGTTCCTGACACGTTTTGGTAATTATAGTCATTGGGAAGATCCAAGATGAAATACAATTTATTTTTGTTTAATAAATTCAAGCCTATATTTAGCTATGGTCATAGGTACACAGAGTGAGTCACCATTTGATTGTTTTACTTCATCTATGTGTTTATATATTTTATTTTCAGAAGGCATTTTGTAATATAATTGCAGTGTGCTGATTTTGTCCAGAGGTTTTTTGTTTGTTTGTTTTTTAACTAATAAAATGTTAAAATATCTACAATTTTTATCAAACACAAAATTTCGTCACTTGGAAGACCACAGTCAAATGGTTTATTTTTCGAAATGTTTAGACTGATAACTGCTCCTCAGAGTCAATAAATTAGTAACTAACTAAGGAGGTTAAGTGTGGAGGTAAAGTATGTAAGTAGGCTAAATACATAGAATAGGTAAGTAGGTGAAGTGAGTATGTAGATGATGCATGTAGGGTAAGTAAATAAATAGCTTGGTAAAGTGTTAAGTAAGTAGGTTAAGTAGGCAGATAAAGTAAGTAAGCAGATCGAGGGAGTAAAGTAGGTAAAGTAAGGTAAGTTAGTTTGGTAAATTATTGAAAGTAATTAAAGTAAGTATGTAAATAGGTAGGTATGTAAATAAAGCAGTAAACCAGTAACTAAAGTAGGTTAACTAAGTAAGTTAAGCAAGTAAAGTGAGTAAGTAATTATTTTTCTATAATACTGTTTTTTTTTTTTATATATATATAAGTTAAGGCATTAAGGCAGTTCCTCACTCCTTACACGCTGAGGCCCTGCTCTGACTGACTGACTGACTGTGTGCACTAGTGGCGATTGTGCCGTGGTGTTCGTGTTCACTGCTGATCTCTGAATGAACTGTTTCGATGTCCAGGCTGCGAATTGCCCAGGAGGAGCACCGCACGGTGGAGGTGGAGAAGGTAAACCTGGAGCAGAAACTCCGGGACGAGATCAACTCTGCCAAGCAGGAGGCTCAGCGGCTGCGGGAGCTGCGGGAGGGAACGGAGAACGAGCTCAGCCGGCAGAAATACGCTGAGGAGGAGCTGGAGCAGGTACCAGTGTGCTGTCACACTCTGCCCTACCACTAAGCAAGGGTCCTTGCACGCATTGTTGATTGCAGAATTATTGGCACCCTTGATGTATAAAATGATCATTGTGCACATTTGCTCAAATTTTACACTTGGCTGTCTTCAGAAAGTATTTTCCTTTTCTTGAACATTTTAAAAATTATATTTTTTTCCCTCAAAAAACACATTTATTGACACACTGAAAGGAAAGATTTTCCTTGCTGCACGTCCAAATGTCTATTTAGTCGTCATCACTGCTGATTTCATCTTTACTTACATTTGAAGTGACATTTAAAAGTGTTAAAAGTTTTATGTTAAACTTTAGAGCACCTGCGTACACCCTCGTTTATCAATCTGGCAAACGTTTTCATAAAAAATGGGTTGTAGGTGATCTCTAGCTTGTAGGTGATCTCTAGCTTAAAGTTTTCGGATTAGGATTTGTGAGTGGTGAAAGAGTAAAACCTTTTGAGTAAAACCTTAGGAGGCTGTGAGTTCGAATCCCAGGAGGCTAAGCGTGCCTATTCGCCGTGCTCTCGGGATTACTCTTTGTGCTGTCATTCAGAGTGACGCAGAAATGCAATCTTGGGAATCGAGTATGCGGAAGAGGGAAGCCGGTGCTTTTGTCAGAGGTCATTAAGCTGCACTGTGATGCTGCATGAGCAGCAGTGCGAAAAGCTGAGATTGTAAAGGAGGAAGCTTTTTTTGTTTGTTTTGTTTTGGGGCCATTCTAGTGGCAATGTCTAGTGACAACACTGGAAGGAATAAAAGGAAAAGTAAAAAAGTTGTGACTGTAAAAGCCCATGAAGGCCTCGGTTTCTGAGATCAGCTCGTCTTTCCTTTCGTAACACTATCACTTGTGTTTTTGACTCCTACGCAGACACGTCCTACCTCCCTATTATTGCAGGAACTATAAGGTTCGGGCTTTTCCAGAAGAGTAAACAGACAGTGCTGTGTTCGTGTTGCAGCTTAGACTTGGGCATGAAATGCCTTGAAACGTGGCCTTGAGTCAGACGATAAAGAGTCAGACTCCTGCGAACACCCACATGAGTAGCCACATTCTCAGTGTTACCACGTAGTGACCGTTTCTCTCAAACCTAAAGTCGCCTTTACATCAAACTTGCCGTTTCGGAGCTTTTTGTACGAGTCTCACAAATAATAGACACAAATACTCCTGTATATATATTTTTTTTAAAATGACAAGATGCTCATTGACCTCCAGAATCCTCCAAAATCTCATCTAGCCTCGAACGTGTATGAGCGTCACGCACCGCACGTACTGTAATGTTCATGTGCTGCAAAGTGCGGTGTAATATACAGACTGTGTGTGTGTGTGTGTGTGTGTGTGTGTGTGTGTGTGTGTGTGTGTGTGTGTGTGTGTGTGTGTGTGTTGAAGCAGTTTTGACCCTCTCTTCCCTGAGATGCCTGATTTTCCCAGTGTCACAGAGAAGAGGAAAAAATAAAATAAATAAATAAATAAATTTAAATATTTTCTGTGAAAATGAATCTTTTTTTTTTAGTATATTTAAGAAATATAATTATTTACAAAAAAAAAATTTAAAAAGTTGTGCAAAATTTAATCAAATCAGTTGCTTCCAGTCAAAATATTAAAATATAAATTACTTAATTAATTCAAATAAAATTATCAAATAAAATATATCATAAATAAACCATCCCACATTTCATAATAAAATAAAATGATTAAATAAAATATCTCATAGAGGGTTTAGGGTTTAGGGTTGTGACATTTTGTCACGCACAACTTTACAATAGCAGCAAAACGAGGCGGGTTTAAGGGCCGGACAATTGTTAGGCTTCGCACCGACGACCTTAACTGTGCCTTACGATACGGGACACGGTCAGAGTCACAAACTGAGAAATTGTGCTCGATTGAAAACGCCCCTCTGTTTAAACATGTGGTCTCTTATCTAGATTTGACAGGATGTGTGCTGTTATCTGGGACGCTGTCTGCTGTTGTGGAAATGAGTCAAACCCTTCGACACGCCTCCTCCCCGACTTCCTGATGTGAAGCGAGAAGCCGATTGTGCCGAGTGCAAGATCAGAAAGCGTACGAGAGAGTACGACGAGCTGCTCTGCTGCTCTGCCGTGTTAAAGCGCCGCAGTGCCTCATTAGAGCTGTGTAATGAGCCTGGA
Organism: Pangasius macronema; assembly: GCA_037577455.1. Taxonomy (NCBI): domain Eukaryota; kingdom Metazoa; phylum Chordata; class Actinopteri; order Siluriformes; family Pangasiidae; genus Pangasius; species Pangasius macronema. The sequence goes on from CM074958.1 coordinate 20,633,784, forward strand.
AACAAACTTTCCACTCTCCACAGAGACCACTTCTCATCATTCCTCATACTCCCTTCTTTCTGCAGGTCATCTCTCGCTCGCAGGATGGAGACGAGCGATGCGCCGAGAGAAATACTCGTGACCGAGGGAGAGGCTAAATTTCAAGCTTATTTTCATGCGTCTGTTGATTTTTGTTTTCGCTTTGCGCATGATCAGGTGTTCATCATGTCCTACTTTCAGAAGTCAGGGAGGGAAATGTTTGTTTGTTTGTTTTTTTTAAGCAAGAAAGCACGAGTCTGGTAAAGGTTTTGATGCAGAGAGGAGATCGTAGAGAAGTTAGAGGTGTGTATCAGGACAGTCTCTCTGTACGACTCTGTCTATCCTACCATTTCATTCAGGGTGCACATACTTACAGGCAGTCAATTTAAGGCTCTCTTTTAAGTTTTATTATAAAATCTAAAATGCTAATCACCTCCAAGAGCACCTCCACTTAAGAGCATTACTGTAAATTAATATAAGCCTCTCCAGACTATCTGTCGTTCTCAGTCGTTACTAACTTTCTACATAAAATAAAAGAAAGTAAATTAATACTAAACCTAGTTTAAACTACTGTTGTACTACTTCTTCTTCTTCTTCTTCTTCTTCTTCTTCTTCTTCTTCCGGCTTTTCCCTTCAGGGGTCTCCACAGCGAATCATCGCTCTCCACCTATCCCTATCTTCTGCATCCTCAATCCATGTACTTTTTAATAGAAGTAATATTTAATCAAAATTCATACATCGTGCAGTTTTAAGTAAAAAAAAAAAGAGAGAGAGAAAATATAAGAGTCTGTATGTGCATCTAAATAATTTACGCATGAAAGGGTTAAAGTGTTAAACTCCGACAGACGGCCACAGTACCACAATCTTTCTGTTAAATGTGGCGTAAACTCGTCGAAGTCTCAGCTTGTTATTTAGTCCTTCATCTTGAGTAGTAGTGTAGTATTTCATTGATTTATTCCGTGCTTCCAGTGACGCTAGCGGAAGCTGCGTTTAAGAGACTAAGGAATGCGAGTCCGATTCCGCGTGCGATGGATCCTGTTAAATCAGTGATTTCATAAACTCTGTTGTTCCGTACAGTTTGAGGCTATCTTTGGCTTTTTATTTTTCTGTCACGCAACACTGAATAAGCACAGTTTTGATTCATTATCGGCTCCTGCACTTTGTATGCTTTATCTCTTCATTCAAACATAATGCACTCTGAACCGCTCGCGCTTTTGCTTTTTGCGCCCAACCAAATTTCCATTAGTTGCCGGGAAACAACACATTATAATTCTTAGGCCTTCATCCTTAACCAGCCGAGGCGTTCTCTCTCTCTCTCTCTCTCTCTCTCTGTCTCTCTGTGTGTGTGTGTGGGCCTGTGCCACTAAACACAGAAGCGTTGCACCTATCCTCCGCATGCTGCCGGTATTAAGCTGACTCTGGCGCCCTCCGCAGGTACGCATGGCCCTGAAGAAGGCTGAGAAAGAGCTGGAGTCGCGCAGCAGCTGGTCTCCGCCTGAAGCCCTGCAGAAATGGCTGCAGCTCACACACGAGGTGGAGGTGCAGTACTACAACATCAAGAAGCAGAACGCCGAGAAACAGCTGCTAGTCGCCAAAGAGGGGGTTCGTATTACACCAGGCTTTCCTGCTCCGCGGCCAGAGCGCAAACGTTTTCACACCCTTAATTCTGAATCATCAAAGCAGCCAGACGTTTAATGAGTTAGATGAAGATAACAGCATGCTGAGATGATGATATTCAGAAATATTTCTGAATGCGATATAATTGTTATTGTTGTCGTTATTAGAATACTTATTATAATCATAATTCTACGCCTTGTAATAAATTTATAGGAAATCTGACATTTATTCTTTTTATTTTTTTCACTGGTAGATTTTCATTATTATTATTATTTATTTATTTTTTTTGTGAATCACTGGCAGCTTTTTTATTTATTTTTATTATGCATTTTTATTATTAATGACAGGGTTTTTATAACATTGATTATTATTGGTTTATTGTGAATCACTTTTTTATTGTTTTTATTTATTATTATTATTATTATTATTATTATTTATTTATTTATTTATTTTATTTTTTTGTGAATTACTGTCAGTTTTTTTATTTTTATTTATTTATTTATTTATTTTTAGATTTTTTTTCTTTGTCTCCAGAGCTATTAAAAATGTATATTTGTTGTTTTTAGGTCATGTTAGAGCATTTTTTTCTGGCTAATTTTAATAATGTAGGTTTTAACGAGTTTTCAGTAAGAAAACGCCGTTCGATTTCCATCACTAAGTGCGAGTCTGACTGCTTTAAATCGGAGCGAAACGTCACGGCATAAACGTAAATCCGTCTCGTTCCCAGGCGGAGAAAATAAAAAAGAAGAGGAACACGCTGTTCGGGACGTTTCACGTGGCACACAGCTCCTCACTAGACGACGTGGATCACAAAATCCTGGCAGCTAAGTGAGGCAGCGCTCATATTTACACCATGATCACGCTTTTTATTTTTTTTCTCCAGTAAAACATTTTATAATGTATTTTATAAATAAGGGAAATTTGCATACAGCCAACCATGTTAAAGAAACTCTGATCTCATTATAATGGATTAAAACTATCTGCACTATAGTTAACTAAATCTCTCTCTCTCNGTCTTCTGCCTTTCTCACTCTTTCACTTATACTTTCTGTCTCTCTCTTTCACTTTCTCTCCGTCTCTGTGTCTCTTTTCGTGTCTCTCCCTCTGCCTCTCACTTTCTTTTTTTTTCTGGCTTTCTCTCTCTCTCTCGCTGTCTCTTTTGCTCTCTGTGTGTCTTTCCGTGTCTCTCCCTCTGCCTCTCACTTTCTTTTTTTTCTGTCTTTCTCTCCCTCTTCCCTTCCTCTCTCTCTGTCCCTCTCTCTCACTCTCTCTCTCTCTCTCTCTCTCTCTCAGGCAGGCTCTGGCAGAGGTAACAGCAGCTTTGCGAGAGCGGCTGCACCGGTGGCAGCAGATCGAGATGCTGACAGGTTTCACAGTAGTGAATAATCCGGGTCTGCCCTCGCTGGCCTCCGCCCTCAACCTCGACCCCAGCTTCATGGGCGGCCGCGCCACGCCGCAGCCCTTCATCCTGTCCGAAGACATGGACGACATGGACGAGGACATCGTGGCACCAGGACCTCTGCAATGTAAGGACTTGCCGGACTCGAACGGGTCCAAGGCCCGGTCCACTAAGGGCTCTCAGAGACAAACTAAGAGCCTGCTGCTTAAATCTAAAAAGCCGTCCTTCTGACCGCGAGAGACGTTCCATGCACATGTCAGAATATCAGTTCTGTTTACGGAGAGACGCAGGGATGTGGGCTCGTAATGTGAAACATAACTCTTACTGTGTGTGAGCACAAAGCTGTGTTTGCTTTCTGTCTGGTGGAACGGGGTTTTGGACTTCAGGTGCTCTGTAAGGTTTTCCTTATAATGCTGTTTTCACTGTTTTTTGGAAATGACACTTCAGAATACATGAATGATGACACGGAGTCTTTGTTTTTTTTTTTCTTCAGTACGTCTACAGTATTAATCTGAGGCTTGATAGTCTTTATTAAAAAAAAAACATTCCATTTTATATTTATAGACCTTTTTTTAATTATTCTGGGCATTTAATTTAACCTAAGGGCGCTTTCACACCTGTTAGTCCGTTTGTTAGTTTGAATCGACGTGAAATTAGCATTATTTTGAGTTGTTAGCTGCTTGCTTAGGTTTGTGTGTGCTTTTAATTGTGATTTCAGGGTGTGCTACGCCAGCTAGTATTTATATTTGAAAATTGCCAATAAATCAGTAATCGTTGGGAAAATTTCCAGATTATCGATACGTGAAAAAGGCATCAATCCCAAGCCTACAAATCACCTGAGCACAGAGAAAACTGAGCTGACTCTACGTGAATGATGTTTACACGAATAATTAGTTCTGCATCTAGCGTTCATCTTCTCTTTTTGCTCAAACACACTGTATTCCTGCAGCACTACAGCTCTGTCCTTTGGCTCAGTTTAGCAGCTGGTATCTATGATTCATTTCCTGTAACCGAGTCGATTCAGAGTCGATTCACTTTCTCAGAGTTCACTCGGAAGTGGGCCATGTCGCTCAGACGCTCTCCGAACGAACCCGAGTGCGACTGCTGTGTCCTCACCGTTATAAAGAGCTCCAGGGTTCTTTCAAACGGACTAAACAATGCCTCTGTGAAAGCGCCCTTAACGTCTCAATTTCTTCAGGTTCTAGACTTCAGGCTTGATATTTTGTATTGAAAACTTTTTATACATCATTCCAAAGTGATTTGAACTGCCTTACGTTTTACATATGTAGTAATATAATGTAATATAGTTACAACGATATTACCACCTATCAGCATATTCACGCTCTTGCCGGAAAGCTCGCTGGTTCCTGTTTATTGTATGTTATCTGTCAAACTTTGTAACTCAGCCTCTAGTAGGAGCCCCAGTTTTTAACCGCCGTTCCCTTTTCATACTCCACTCGCCCACCTTTCCAGACGCCACCCGCTTTACGGACCCATGAGTGAGTGACCTACGGTCTTTAACTTTGGCTCTCCTCACCTTTCCACACGCCCCACTTAAGCGTTTCTCCTTCTTTCACCCACCGCAAACCACGTACGCAAACCACGTGAACAGAAATACATTAACATTATGCTGCTGTTAAACGGCTGATCTGTCTCTGCAACTGTCCTGTTCTGAATTTACTACAAAGACAATACTTTAGGGCTGTCGAAGGAAATTTCACTCTTTATATTCTCAAATGTTGAATTTCTGTTGGACAGGGACTTGTATGGCAGATGCGTCTCACAAACGGATTAAAAAAACGTGTATAGTCGTTGGTATGTACGGTGAAGTTTTCTGTAAGGAGATGTTTATTTAGCATTTACGGAAGGAGTCTCCAGTGTCAGTGCTTCGTAACGGACAGAAGTAAAGCTGTAACTTTACACCTTAATGACAAAGTCTTCAGGACAGAGTTGTTTACGCTTTGTGGGTTTTTTTTAATAACGTGACAAGCTACGTTTTTTTTTCTTTTTTTCTTTGTATTCTTAACTTTAAGAGAGGACTTAAATGGAGCGACTGTTTAAAGCTGTGATGACATTAAGGGAGAGCAGGAACTAACTCATGGACATTAAATGTAACTATAAATGCAGAAAAAGTACGACGTGTCATTTCATAATAGGAAACATTGCTGTGATATAAGGGGAATAAACCACCTGGGGATGTGCTGCTATAGGAAAATGATCAACTTCTGGGTGTTAGCAGTGACTTTGCTTCCTCACCTGAAGCAACACCTCGTTGTTGATCGTTTTCGTGTAACAGCACGACACGCCTGTTCTCCTGAAACTCTTGAAAACTTTTGGCCAAACTCTTGGTCTCACGTGATGCAGGAAAAGCGCTCTAAAGGAATGCATGAAATTTTCTTCAATTTTTCATCAGCAGTTTTAATTAAAATAACCGATGCAAGGATGTATCCTAATTTTTTTAAATGACAGAAATAGATGTTAAGATGCTTATGATTTTCTTAGAAAACACAAATGAATGATAGATAATTCAGGTTTGAATGGCTCTCTTGACAGCCCTGGTGTACTTAAGGATTCAGCATTTGCTAAATTATAAAACCTAATAAACACTTACAGTCTGAATTGTACATCTCAGATTTTAATGCCGTGTCTCTAATGAAAGTATCTTGCCAGAATTCCTTGAAGTAAAGAACAGGTATTTTAATGCATCACAGACATTCATCAGGTTAATATCTCTCATTCCTTGTGCAGAAAGACAGTTGCGGTATCGCTGTGGTCAGTGTTTGTTCTCCTGATAAAGCAGCTGTATCTCACCCTCCCACCTGCACCCTTTACCTCTACTCAGGTCTTGAGTTGCACCTGAACTTCCTGCTTAACCACGCCTTCTGACACCAAGCTTTCTTCCTTATGATTTATTTTTTTCCCGCTGTAGTGAAATACCTGTGTAACATGTGGTGTTCTGTGTCCACAGCTCCCAGTATGATGTCTCTTCGCCAGAGGCACATTGACCCGCAGCTGGCCATGGGCTCTCAGAGGTTGGTAGAGAGCAGCCACGCAGCCGGGGGGCATCAGGGGGAGGGCAGTTCCTACCCGCCGCCCAGGCCCAACCTGCGCCAGTCTCACGGGCAGGTTGACACGCTGGGCCTCGCTGTCTCGCACCCCTCCATTTTCTGCGCCTCCTCTCCTCACTATTCCTCCTCCTTCTCGTATTCTGCTCCTCATTCCTCCTTCTATCACTCGTCTTTCCAGCCAATGGACCCCATCCCAGACTCGCCCCCTCGTCGCAGTAGAAGCTATGGGTATCCGTGTGTTTGTGTTTGTGCACCTTGCCTGGCATGAAAGTGGTGCGGTTCACAAAGCTACTCTCTCTTAACCAACCTTTTCTGAACTCATCCCATTTTCTTGTCTCCTAGCCATTCCAGCAAGCATCACGCATGTGTGTTGATCTCTTTCCTAAGGTTTTCGCTCTTTATTAGCATGTCTCTCACACACACACATGGTGCCTTGCTCTCTGCTTGCTCAGCGTGCTCATAACACTGCCAGAGATGCCAACATTTACAGTTTAGCCTTGCGGGAAAGCTATTTCCCCGACGCAGGACGTGAAAGACTCGCTTTCACTTCACGGCAACTTTGTCTAGGTGAACTTCAACCGATGAGTTTACGAGCCTCGCTTTTGTGATCCAGTAGAAATTGAGATGGCAGGGCCCTGGTCTCTGCTGAGTAAAAGCACGAGGCAGAATGTGCCGTTCATCGTTTCTGCTATTAGTATGGAGTTATCTCGTACACTCACATACACTAGGAGTTTTTGTGGTCAGTTTTTTTTCCCCTGTCATGCCTTCTAGGATTTTCTTAGCAATGTTGGCACCTCTGCACTGGCTTTTGTTCACTTACCTCAGCTTGACTGACTTCCTAATGTTTGCTCTAAATTACTGAATATTGGACGGTCACTTTCTTCCCCCTAACCATTTCTGTTAACGTCTTGAGTTTTACACCTGTTGAAACAGAATTGCAGGAAGTGAATGAAAACTGATGGACTAATCTCTTCCCCATGATCTCACTGCATTAACACGCCTTTCTCCTCAGGGATTTGAACCGCTCCGATTCGGACTCTTCCCTGTCCGTCTCTCAGACCAGCGAACAGCTGCGCCTGTCACTGAGCTCCAAGACTCCTCCCATGAAGCCCACGTCTCTCCTCCACGGTTCCTACTCGCGCTCCGAGGAGTCTGCTCCCTTCCACACCCCCAACGGAGGAAACAGAGTCACTGACTCGGGTGGCTCCCCTGACGGAGTTCCCGACAGCCCGATCCTGATGAAAAAGATCTACGGCATGGGGAAGTCGGCTAGCATGAGCGAGATCCACGGCTCCATGTCGGAATCGTCACGCTCCTTAAGCCCGAACTCGACCGAGCCGGACACGCCGTCTCCTACAGCGCTTCCTGGGATAGCGGCAATGAAGAGCGGGAGCCGCCTCCCTCAGATCTCGTCGAAGAAAAGCCCGCTGGAGGAAGACAGCGGCTCCACAGGCGAAGACACTGACTCCACGAGCCGCAAGAAACACACCCCGTTCAAGATCTTCAAGAAGCAGAAGAAGTAATAAGGGTTTAGGTACAGACTGCTCCAAAAAAAGATGCATCTGTTCTCCATTATTACAATGGACGTCCCGATTTATTTATGTAGTGGCACACGCAAATGCCTTGGCGAGGATTTCGTAGGTACTTCTCATAGGGGACTTCAGGAGGCATTCTTGTTGTTTTTAAATCCTCTCCTTCTCAGTCGATTTTGTTTTTCTTCAGAGGATTTAACTCCAGGATGTCAGTTGGGACGTGGGAATGTAAAGTTATTTATTCTACAGCAGGCAGTGCCACATTGTTTCTCCCCGGACTCTCGCTGTTTTTCCTTGTACACTGCTGATCGGCTTGCATGTCTTGGCTGAAATTTTCGAATGCTCTTAAATGTTTGCTTGGTTCTCGTTTCCTGCAGCTTGAACACACATTATCAGGTGTTCTGTTTCTGACAGCCCACTTTTTGCGTTTCTGTTTTGTTCTTTTGTCCTGGGAAATTTTAATTAACGGGCATTTTAAAGCAGCGTGTGTAATCAGTGCTAGTCATAGGCCAGGGGAGCAAAAAAAAAAAATAATTAAAATAAGAAAAGGGCTGAATCATGTTTTTGAAATCCTCCTTAAATCTGTTGCACTACTGCTGAATGTTAGTGAATTGGTCTTGCAGTAATTAAAAGAGTTGTGGAATAGAGACGGATATCACAAGTGTCAATGGTCTCGATCATTCCAGCTCATCTTAAAGGACCATGTGCTGTGGGCTGTGCGTAAACGCACCACGTGACTGTGCTCGGTAGTGATTTGTGATTTTTCTCTACCGTGGAATGAGAGGTTTTGGATTGTCGATTATTCCTGACAGTCTAAATGGGTGTTAAAGCTGTGTCCATGCCTTGTAGACTAGATGTAAATATCCCTAAAGTGTCTTGTACTTTGACGGCAGCCATCTAAAGGCAGAGAAACTACCATTGTTAAAAACAGTCGTCTGTATTACAGTTCCACCTTACGTATTTAAAAACAACAAAGTGCCAAACCAAAGACGGACTCCACCAAATTATATAGTTAACACGTCGATTAAAACTGGTGTGATTATAAGTTAGCTCGAAGTCAGAGGTTTTCTCAACACTTTGCTTAAGCTTGGTGTTCATAAGGCTGTGTAGCACCTATGTAATCCCCCAGACAGCTGAAACAAACTTAGACTTATACAACATTTATAAAGTTTGGTATCGTCTGTTATCAAGCTTGTGTTTTGTTACCATAATTAGAGAGATGAGCTGTTATAAAGATGATCAAGTTGTCACAAAACTGTGACTGTAGTAACGTTGACGCAACAAGGCACTGGCTGTCTCAAAGCTGACAAAGTTGACAACAACATGTCAGGTATTATAAACCTGACATAACGAGGTGTTGACAGGGTTGACATAACGGGAGGTGAGCTATTGTAAAGAAGAAAGGTGACGTCAGGTGTCACTGCTATGTTGACTTGCTGCTTATAAACTGCTTATAAAGATGACAGTGTGACATAAGGTGTCGTGTGTTATAAAGCTGACATAACCAGGTGTCTCTGCTATGAAGTTTACAGTGAGGTCATGACTTTGTAGCTCTGCGTACGTCTGTTATGGCATACACGTGACGCTATGTCAAGTGTGGGTTAAGTGAGTCTCCTATTTCTGCTTAGATGATGTTTATGAATAGTTGACGTAAGGGCATCGAGATAAGACTGTATTGACTGCATTATTGATCTTTGACATCAGTCAGTTGTTATAACAGTCCAAAGT
>CM074958.1:20649175-20668936 GCA_037577455.1 Pangasius macronema
CTTCAGCTCTGCTACCTCTAGCTCTGACTCCTGCCTCTTCCTCAGTGACACCGTCTCTAAACCATACAGCATGGCCGCTCTCACCATCTGAGAAAAGTGCATTATGAGATAATTTATTACGATATAGATATTATATCGTCTTGTCGTCAAGGTCTACTTGCTGTTTTTTTGTAGATGTGAGCTACTAAACTGATCCACAAGGTGCAACTGAGCCAAAGGACAGAGCAGTATTGCTGCAGAAATGCCCTGAGTTCTGGAGATTTGAGAAAACACTGAATGCAAACACATAAAATGTTTAAACTAGCTATTGATATTATTATATAATCGTTTTCCGTGACCGGATTTCTGACCGATGAATTAAAGAGTTTTACCAGGACATATTCAGCCCTACATGCCACTTAGCTAAAGTTTTTTGCTTTCTGGTTCATATAATTATGTGCGGTGTGAAAGCAAGGCAATCCAAATAGCAAACAAACCAGAATGTTTCAACTTTGCTCTTCTATTCTGACTAATAGGTGCTAAAAGCACTCTACAGTGTTTAGCTGAATGTGTGCGCTGATTCATCAGTGATGTTGATTTTGATATCTAGAAGTCGCCAGTTTGCTGTCCTCAATCTATGGGTCCACTGGGGAGAACTATGGCATCACTAGAACCCTCCATCCGTACACGAACAGATTGCTGGAAGGACAACGTCTCAAAGCCATTACATACCCATGGTACTGTATTTTAAAAATGATTTATTCTGGTCAGCACCAAACGATGTGTGGGAATTGAAATCACAATGCCTTTCTCCTTAGGTGTGCCTTCTCTCTTTGGGTTTTATTAGACAAACAATGTAAAGAACATCTGTGTGGGATTTTACATCACATAGACGTGAAGGAGAATTACATCAGTCCATCTTTGTTTCTCACACGTACAGGTGAGCAAATGCTTCATTACTCTTCGGTCGCACACAGCATGTACGTACAACTGCGTTTTTGTCTGTAGGTCACCTCCATGTGCAGCTGGAATTAGAGAACGGTTCGCCTTCAGCGTTTCTGTCTTCCTTCACACTTCCTTTGCACCAGTGGTGCCTTCTGAAACTGGAGCTGACAGGAAGAATGGTCAGAATTTTTGCTATCTCTTGCTGGCAGAAAAGAAGTTGTATACATTACACGATATCTAACCTATATTTATGATTGTGACCATAGGGGAAGGTCACAGTCGCATGTATTGCGGGACATGAACAACCAGCTGTCGACTCATCAGAATACACGTAAGTAGGTGTGAGAGGTATAATGTTTTCAGCCTAAAGTGTAATGCCAGTGTTGCTGTGCAGTATCAATACATAATTTCCTATTCATTTTGGGTTGATTCACTGCATTAACCCCAGCATTGGCCATCACTTGTGAAGTGAAGTGAAGTGACTTTGTGGCCAAGTGTGGTGACCCATACTCAGAATTTGTGCTCTGCATTTAACCCANGTATTGAGGGTGGCAGAGAGCGCTGGTCATTCACTCCCCCACCTACAATCCCTGCCGGACTCGAGACTCGAACCCACGACCTTCAGGTTCACCTTCAGGTTACAAGTCCGACTCTCAGACCATTACTGCCCCCTGATTGCTATTACCGGCCCTTCCCGTAGCCTCGTTTTCAATAAAACCGAAGACGTCTTTGGTTGCAGTGAGAACGACAGACGACTGGATGGAGGATCTCATGAACGCCTGTCTCTGCACGATCGGCTTCATTTCATCTCAGTAATCTAGATAACTATTACTCAGACTCTTGTAAAACAGATGAAGGAAAAAGATGATCAGTTCTTGTCAAGGTTTATAGGCTCCTTTAAGAGGTTTTACACAATAAAGCGATGATGCATTAGGAGCACCATTGCATAAGGAGAATATGTGATTTGGTGCAAAATGCATATCCATGCATCCATTATGGTATTGGCTTGAGGGTCTGCAGGGATCTGGTCATATATACCGCATGAGAATGCATGTAAGTAGTTGTGAGAGTTAAAATATTTCTATGATAAGAGATAGATAAGAGTGCAAGAATTGCAAAACAGTACTAGAGGCCATAGAGAGGTAAGAGCTGGTGTGGCAACTGGGGTGACATGGCTTATTTCAAGAGTGGCAGAATTTGTTTGCCTGGTCATTGACGGTTTGGCATCCATGCTGGATTGCTCAATGAGTAACAAGACACCAAAGCATACTGATCTGTCAGAGTTCAAGTAAACCTCTACCCTCAAACATTAAATATGGTTATAGTGAAATATGTGTGAAGTGATTAGTGATAATTTGCTAGTTGTTGCTATATTTCCATTATTCCTATGAGAAGTCAGTGGCTATGTACTGCTCTAAGGTCCAGGGGGACATTGTTATTGCTAGTGCAGTAACTTTAATAGGAGAGAAAAAGGTAAACAATCTCAAACATAAGGGGTAATGGTCAGGTTTCTCTGTTAGCTCCTAAAAAAACACACCATTTTCCAGCTATGTCATGCTAATGAGAAATCCAACACAGCAGTAGTGGAGATGTTGGTGCAAACATTGGACTCCAAGTCCCAGAATTCAGTGCAGCTATATGACACAGCTGAGACTCAGCTCGGCTAGTTAGTGATCTATGAAATGATGAGCAAGATGGTGTGGATGGCGATATTAGCATGAAAGATGACGCTTTGGAAGCTAATCTGGTCGAACAGAGTGTACAGATGTGGAGGTGAGAGAACTGGATAGACCAAATGACTAAAGTGCTGCTGCATCATAATAAAGCAAGGGCTAAATCGCTGAATGGCATTGTGGGTAATGGAGGAAAAAGTTAGAGAAAATAGACCAGCATGTCAATCGTGCCCAAGATGATCTTGCAGTTAATCCTACTACCTGCAGTGAAAGTTCTTCTTCACTCTGGTTTCTCTTCTGGATCATGGGCTCCATTTCACTGTTTTGTTGCCCTCTAGTGGGCAAAACATAGTGAATGTTAATAGCTTGGCTGGGAAGTTGTTCCCTTGGAGAATTTGATACAGCTGTTATATATTTTATAAGTAATTACCCTTTCTGGTGAACACTGTGTCTCTGACTTTACAAGTCATGACAACAACAGCAACAACAACAACAATAACAATACATTCGTCTTTAGTAACCACTTTATACTACTACTACTAATAATAATTTTGTATTGTTCCCTAGTTTTTGCTTTCTTGAATTTCAATTTTTTTTAGAATGTTAAAATTATTATCTGGATTCACGGTGCTCACAGTTGTAGTTTTATGCGAGCTATTTTTTGTTTTATGACTTTTATAGTCAAAGTTGCTATTATTATTGTTGTTGTTCCTCTTCTTCTTCTTCTTTTTATTATTGACTCTATTGAATTGTATGGGATTAATCTAAAGCTCAGCAGTTTAAAATAAAGACAAGTAATGTCTGCTTCAGCATACATGAAACTAAAATAAAAACCAAGGAAGGCCTTGTTTATATTTTAACTGAGTATCTATGTGTGAATAGTTAAGTAATAAAAAGCTCTAATAACTCCAGTGAAGGCAAATAATGGCACATAATTGTCTAATTTGTCAGTATATGAATAGTTACATTGCATTCTTCTTCTTCTTCTTCTTCTTCTTCTTCTTATTATTATTATTATTATTAGTAGTAGTAGTAGTAGTAGTAGTAGCAGTAGTGGTAGTAATATTTATTTGTTTGTTATCATTTAACACTGAAAAGGCTCCATGGCTGAGAGCCCCATGGTCTGTGTGTGTAGTACAAAATATTCGAATCTGGTGAAATACATTTCAGCTCAAATCACCATCTCTTCATGTTGATTATTTAAATCTCATGACTGAACATGTTAATACATTCTGTCTGCTGTTTTGAACAGGTTTAGTGCCACAGTAAAGATGGATGATACAGAAGGCTATTTTGTGGTGGGTGGAGGTAAATTTATAAGAGGCTTTGAAGGGTTTTATGGTCCAGTCACATATTACAGAACAAGAACTCCGTCTTTTAACATGGTAAGATCTGCCTTTACTCCTAATAGGCCCTTTGTTATTAATATAGTAAAAAGCCTAATGTTTTCTGATTTCCTTCACAGTCTGAGCTCCAGCTTCCTCAGACAGTACGGATGGTGAATGTATCTGGATGGTTGCAATCCTGTCAGCAGTTTCAAACTGAGCTTGAACACAAAGTATCCGCGTATTCGTGTGAAATTGCTGCAAAGACGCAGGCAGGTGTGTCACTCTGTCCACATGGTGGCGTATTTTCCTACAAAACCGCATCCTCTTTCCTCAATCTGAGCAATCGCTATATTTCTTCTAGGGAGATGTGTGGATGTGTACACAGAGCTGACACTGAAAAGCAATCCAGCATCCTCAAGGACACAGTGCAGCTCTGAGGAAGCACTACACAGTCCTCAGAGACGACCAGTGGCTCGGCTGGTGGAGACGATAGTCAACAAATATGGTGAGGGTGACAGAAACACAAATACAACATCATAATTGGGTGATGAAAATTCATGGTATAATAACTGAACAATCTGTGAGTGTCAGAATGTCGATGGCATGTAAAGCTGCATTTCAATATTAAAATACATATTTCTGGGAATTGCACTTGACCTTCAGCAGAAATTTAGCTTTAAAGATTAATTACAATGTTTAAAATGAATAAATTAATTATTAATTTGCTTACTTAACTTACTTACTTACTTATGTTTGGGTTACATCAGCAAACATTATGCTTTAACATGGATTAAATAAACGTTTATCTATTAATTCAGTGCTTGAATTCTTAATTCTTGCTTAAAATAAAAAAAAAAATCAAGCTTTCACTTATTATTTATTTGTACTATTTATTATGGATGAAAGTACATTTACCTAAATTTATATTAACTATAAACTATAATGAATTAAAGTTAAGTGACGCAACAAATCCATGATTAGCTCTTTAATCCTTATATGAAGTAACAGACATGAAGTTTAATTTTAGGGAAAAACTTTTTATCTACGATATCATTATACTACAGTGCTGTTGAATTCTTAATTCTGATTGGTCAGCTATAGATTAATTTCCTATAACAGCAGCTCTAACAGTAATCACAGATTTATATTAATGCACTCCTTCTAATGCATTATTGTTTTTCTTACTAAAAGCTTGTACACAGATGTGTATTGTAGATGCTCAACTAATACTAAAGCTAATAATAAGCATATAAAAAACATGGTGAAGTTTTATTTAACAATTGTGGAAGGAGTCTCCAATGTCAGAGCTTTGTATCAGTCAGATGTAAGGCTATAGGTTTTTATATATATACATACATACACTCCTGAACAAAATCTTAAGACCAGGGAAAATATTACAAGTATTCACACTTCGCACTGGTGGATNAAATAGAGAGTAGGCGATTTATTGAAAACTGCATTTAAACTCAAACAGGCTGTTCATCAGCTGATCAAAAGTTTAAGGAGCTAGGAATTAAAAACTAGATTACAGGAACTAGTTTTGCGGATGTTCCACAACGTTATGTCAAAACTGCACTAATTGGCAAATAGCTGTGGTATAATAGGAATAAACCACTGCTGTTATAGGAAAATAATCAGCTTCAGGGTAGTAACCATAACTCCAACTCCATCTCATGTTTTATTTCACATCTTCTCATCAGTATACAGTCATAGCATCATAAATAACATGTCTGAAATGTTCCTCAGGCTCTGTGAGTCCAGAAGCTGTTGGCCGAGCTCTGTATGCTGCCGTGCTGCGTAGGATGGAAAGAGAAGAGAGTGTGAAGACAATAAGCAGGCTGATGCCTTCTCTATTACAAGCAGGGTGTTTAGGAGACAACCGAGCTCTCCATCTCGCTTCTGTGCTCTACAGCAGTGGGCTTGGTGTTAAGAAGAAGCCCTACAAGGTGTGCTCATGTGTGGTAAAGATACAGTATATTAAAAAAAAAAAAAAAAAAAGTTTCGGTACTTCATGCTTGCTGTGTGTGTGTGTGTGTGTGTGTGTGTGTGTGTGTGTGTGTGTGTGTGTGTATACGTGCGTGGTGTTCTCAGGCCTGGCTGCTATCAGTGTTGGGAGCTCAGAAGGACTGGAGACTGGCTCTTCTCCGGCTGGGGCACCTTCACCGTGTCGGTGATCAGGGCGTGGAAGCAGACCCTGACCTCTCCTATGCCTACTATTCCAACATCGCCAGGCAAACCTCAGATGACCGTCTCAAGCCTTCCTCACAACAGGTATAGCATTTAATTTCTCATCTAACACTAGAGCTATTGGTCTTTAACCCCTTCTGCCAGCGTATACTACTGGACTTTCTGCTTTTTGTAGCATTTCTGACATAAGGTAAATTATATTTTATACTCATACACACATACAGGATATTGTCTGGTGGGATGGGCAGGGATATTTCTTCTTCAATTATTCCTATATAGTGGATTCTAATGTTCACTAGGAACACTAGAAGATATGAAAGGCAAAATATCTGCTTCACCAATGTATAATGTGTGTATTTTTGATGTTATTATAGTTATTTGATGATCCTTTTGAATGTCCTATTTAATGTTGTAGAACATCTGCGAAACAAGTCAGTTCCTGTTATCACTTATGTTATTACAGCTATAATGTTGTTCCCTCACTACCTCTCTTTTTCTCTCTTTTGAAGTTAATAAGACAAAAACGCAGTCTTATTTTAAATATTAAATAAACATCGTGCTGAGAAACAGGTTTCATTATATCACCATTTTTAATCTGTTCACTATGAGTGCTAGATTACGTAGATTATCCGGCAACATAGAAGTCTCTGTGTAAGTTAGAGCCGGGTAAAAGGCTGAACACTCTGATCAGACTCACATGCTCCATAACTTTAGGTTGGATTACATTGAAGATTGCCTACAGACTGGCCAGTTTTGGATATACACTATATAGACAAAATTTTAAGGACACCTGACCATCACACCCATATGTGGTTCTTCCCCAAACTGGTGCCACAGATTTGGAAGCACACAATTGTATAGAATGTATTTGTAGGCCATAACATTATAATTTCCCTTCACTGGAACTAAGGGGCACAAACCTGTTCCAGCATGACAATGCCCCTGTGCACATTGTCATCATAAGAAGACATGGTTTGCCAAGGTTGGAGTAGTAGAACTCGAGTGTCCTGCACAGAGCCCTGACCTCAAACCTACTGAACACCTTTGAGATGAACTGGAACGGTGACTGCCCCCAAGGCCTTCTCACTCAACATCAGTCCCTGACCTCACTAATACTTGTGGCTCTTGTGGCTCAATGGGCAAATCCCTACAGCCACGCTCCAAAATGTAGTGGAAAGTCTTCCCAGAAGAGTGGAGGATAACAGCAAATTGGGACTAAATCTGGAATGGGATGTTCAACAAGCACATGCTGTATGAATGTTATGGTCAGATGTCTGCACACTTTTGGACATATAGTGTATATAAACAGTTTATCCAAAATATGTGATCAGATTGAACTCATTCAGATGGGTATGGCCAAAGGATATATGCCCAAAATATTAAGGTACCATATTTCATATACCATGTTTCTTGAATTAGTAATTTTTTAACAGTTGACCAATGAACAAATTCATAATGGCCTGGACTTTACCATAAGGTTGGGTATGAAGCCAAGAGATATACCACAAACATCATTAAAGTTAACTTCAGGAATGTGTTCTTGTACATGATTTAGATGTTTGTTGAGTCAATACACCTAAATGATGAGGAAATCCTGAAAGCCCAAACCAATGAGAACGACGAAATCTTTCACTGGCTCAAACTCCAGGCACGTAATGGTGTAGCAGACGCGGAGGTAATCAACGTCAACACCGTACACAGTAAATTTACCATCAGAATGTAAATTTTCCTTGAGGTTTATGTGTGTATGAACATTTGGCTGTTCAGCGAGCAGTGGCTCGGATGCTGTTCTGGGGTCAGCAAGGTGTAAATCCAGATATCCAGACAGCAGTGAGACACTATGAGAGAGGAGCCACCAGACTGCAGGACCCTGTGTCTATGTACGACTACGCCATTGTTCTGCTCACGGTCAGAAGCTCTAGTCCTAATTAGTCTATTATAGGTAATTACAATCTGTGAGACTGCTGGATGAGGTGAGATATAAATGCTACCCATTTCTGTACACTTTCCAGGGCCAAGGAGTTCCAAAGGATGTGCCAAAAGCTGTCAATTTTCTGAAAAAAGCAATGGAACAGGTACAAGCTGTAAAAAAGTCAAAATCAATAATTCTCCATTCCATATATTACCCTATAATAATAAAAAAAAAAGAACTAGCAGTCATTAGCTTATTTTTCCTGCTTCTGGGTTATTAGAATGCCTGACCAGCAGAACACATAATATTTGTCATTTCCTCATTGATGAATTTTTGGCTTATTCTTAAACCAAGCCCTGTTCCCTTCTTATCTTGTTCTGTAATGCATAATGTTTGTGTTGAACGGTTGATAAATGTGCTTTGCTGTGCACCTCAGGGCTTTGCTCCAGCCATCACGGCTTTGGGTTGGTACTACGAGCAGTTTGAGAAGAACTATGAGCGAGCAGTGGAGCTCTGGGAACAGGCTGATCAGCTGGAGAATCCAGATGCTGCTATGAATCTAGGAGTCCTTCACTTGCAAGGCCTTTATCCTGGACAACCATCTGACAAAGTCTGTTTGTGCAAACATTTACTGATTTACTGGATTAATTGATTGGTTAATTAGTGGGTTGGTTGAGTGATTGGTTTGCTAATTGATTGATTGGTTGCTTGATTGAATGTTTAATTGGTTGGTTGGTTGAATGAGTGAGTGGTTGGTTAATTGGCTCGTTGCTTGGTTGATTGACTGAGTGATTGGTTAATAAGTTGCTTGCTTTGTTGAGTGATTGGTTGATTAATTGATTGTTTGATTGCTGGGTGGTCAGGTGAGTGATTGGTTGGTTGAGTTATTGGTTGAATAGTTGTTTGGCTGAATGATTGTTTGAATAATTGATTGGTTGGGTGAATGTCTGGTTAGTTGATTGTTTGAATGACTGGTTGGTTAATTGCTTGGTTGTTCAGTTGGTTGGTTGGTTGGTTAATTGGTTGGTTGTTTGGGTGAATGGTTGATTAATTGGTTGGTTGGTTGAATTATTAAGTGATTGTGGTTCAAACTGTAACTCTCCCAGTGTCTCCTGGACAGTCCTTCTTTCAGACAAGCTTTGAATTTGCAGAAATGAGTGTGCGATTTGTATGAGATCTTTTGGTAACATTTTATTTGGATAGTTCACTTTAGACTCTCTACAAACAGTGAGCAAACCATCAGCAGCATAGACAACCATCTACAGTATAGACAACCTGTCAGATGCCTATCAACTTATCCTTTTTCCTTTTTTAATTCAACAGTCCACATTAGTAGATCATCTACAGACTATCAGCTAGTCCCTAATGCTATCACAGTTTCATTTCCACTCCATATGGATTCTGTTGATCTACAGGGTGTCCAAAAAAATCAGGAACCATTGGATATGTATTGAGCAAACATGATGTATCAGCAACATCTGCGAAAACATAATGCAGCAAGTAAGTAAATGCACAGAGCATAAAGGTGAAAATGTACAGCATATTGTAAGTTGTAATAATAAATAAAAAAATTAAGTATGTGTAGTTTTACTTTCATTGGTTCCTCGTTTTTCGGACACCCTGTATTTTCTGGCATGCTGCAGAATTATTTGATATTTTGAGAATCTGTTTGATATGTGTTTCATGATGGTCTATATGCTGAGTGTTTAAACCAGACTATCCAAATAAAGTGTTCTTTTTAAGACAGTATAAAGGACAACCTTGTTTAACTGTAATCTTGTGTTGAAAATGCAATGCATTTAAAAACCTTATGATTTAAAATATAGACCAATTATATTATACTATATTATGCAGGAAAAACCCTCTTCGAAATTCCCACTTCTCATAATCAAATTAAATGCTGATGGATTAAACCAAAGTCCATCTATTTATTATTCTCTGCTTGAGTAAGCTCTTTCACACAGAAATATTGTAACAAATGACTTGGACTTGGGGGACACAAGAACAGAACCGAGAGCAGTAATGGTGTAAGCTACACTTGAGTACACAAACAACAACAAAACCAGTGGGTAAACATGTTATTGCTTTACTCTGTCTTCAGGTTAAGGCGTATAAGTACTTTCTGAAATCAGCCCAGAGAGGCCACATAAATGGAGGCATTGAGCTAGCCGAAATTTGGAGTCGAGGTATTCCTGGCTATGTGGTACGACATCCATCAGATGCCGTTCTGTAAGTTGAAGGGCAGCTTGTAGAAAGCATTCTGATTACCAGAAAGCCAAGATGTCTTGAAAATAACAAAAAACATTAAATGTTTCTACATATATAAACTTGTATAATGATCAGTAAACAGTGACCAGTTTGTCTTTTTAAACTGTATCAGTCTGGGGCAGTCGTGGCCTAATGGTCTGAGAGTCGGACTTGTAACCTGAAGGTGAACCTGAAGGTGGTGGGTTCGAGTCTNGGGCGCCACAGCTAAAATGGCTGCCCACTGCTCTGGGTGTGTGTTCACGGGTGTGTGTGTTCACTACTGTGTGTGTGTGGGTTAAATGCAGAGCACAAATTCCGAGTATGGCTCACCACATTTGGCCACAAAGTCACTTCACTTATCAATTCTCTTTGGTACTGTCATGCAGTTTTATAAGTAAATCATCTTGTAATTTTTTTTCATGAACCTATAATTTGATGATCTGTAGGTGGGTGAAGTGGGCATCTGAGCAGAATGGATATCTTGGTACAGCCTTGAGGAAAGGCCTGAATGCTTATCTTACACGGAACTGGTAAACACTTATAGACTAGTGCACTTCATATTAGTACTGTTCTATTTTCTACATTTTGAAATGTTCAGATTAGTGGAAATTAACACTTACTTAATTTTGCGCTCCTTGTCTTTGACAGGTTTATGGCATTGATTCATTACCTGATATGTGCTGAGTGTGGATTTCAAGCAGCTCAGTTTAACATAGCGTTCCTCTGTGAACACAGTCCGGTGAGTCACATGATCATGTTCATTTACATACTCGTCAAAGGCGTTATGTGTTAACAATTCATGTGATATTGTATTTCTGGCTTATAGGAAAATGTTCTCATAATATTTTATATTGTCTCTTGAGCCACATAATATGTTAAAAGTGCCACCTGTGTGTTTGTGGGTTTTTTCAACTGCTATTCCCCTACTAGCATGGATCCTTAAATCCAGCATTTATGACACAGTGTATGTTACGATACTACAATCTCTCCATTCAGAGCCAAAATCCTTCACCTTATGGTAATTCATGACATTTTATTTAACTTCTGCAAAGATTTATATGACTTTTACTATTACAGCATGCATATTTTCGTTATCCTTATTTTCCAAACTATTCAGCTTTGGTTAAAATGGGAGACCTGTTCTATGAGGAGCACACACGGGGCAAAAGAGACCTTTCAGATGTAGCTGAGATGTACAAAAAAGCAGCGCTCAAAAACGACCCACAGGTAACATACACTTGGCCAGAAGAATCAGATTGTATTAGTCCTGATGAGATCATGCTTATTGACACTAATAGCTTATGTACTTTGTGGATGTGACATAAGACCGCATAGTGGAATACTAAACATAATCCAAACGTTCTGAAGTCTCTTTCATTTAACTGTGCCAGAATGATCAGTTTGTATTTGTGTGTGTTTTCTTGTTCACATTCTCTCCAGGGCTGGTACAGTCTGGGGCTGCTTGTTCAGGAAGGTCACAGATTACCAGCCATGGTACTTTCAGAACTAAAGCTGCTGCAACATTATTTTTCAGACAAATACACCCTTCTTTCCAGCCTGTACCACAGGTATGTTTATGTCCTAGTCTCAGCTCGGACCAGACGGTGCAGAGCATCTGATATAATTTGTGCTTAATAACTTTTCTGGTCACGACCTACAGGATCTCGAATCTGATTGGCTCACTGCATTTATGTGTGTATGCACTTTCTGAAACCAGTGACACAATAAGGTTTTCAGAGAACAATATATTCACTAGACTGAAATGATTATTTTCATGGAATCCCAGCTTTAAAAGTTAAGAGTTTGTGTGAAGAGGTTAGTGGTGAGTAAACAATAATGTCGCGTGTTTGCCAACAGGCTATATTTATCTGAGGGAA
This sequence comes from Pangasius macronema, assembly GCA_037577455.1. NCBI lineage: Eukaryota > Metazoa > Chordata > Actinopteri > Siluriformes > Pangasiidae > Pangasius > Pangasius macronema. The sequence goes on from CM074958.1 coordinate 20,661,324, forward strand.
AATATCTGAAATACATTCAGGGGATTTGTATAATCTGAATGGTTTACCCATAAAATGGAGTTAAGCAGCTGCATAAGCCAAGTCTGAATACGAATAACTTTCCCTATGCAAGTATTGAGGTAACTTTTGGGCAGGCTCTGAGTGCAGATCTCTTTAGTTGTGCAAATTGGATCCATGTTGCACTTAATTAATGTACAGTTGCCTTGAGAACTTGCCTTGAGAGGTCAGTAAAATCTTGCTGAAAAATATGATTTATTATCCTTTTACAGATGTCGGGACTCTAACAGTGATGAGGCGTACCTCCCCTGTACTCTTGCTCTGCTTGCTACACACTTAGACTCCATGCAAACACTTGGACCTGCTACTGTGAAGGTCTGTACATTCCCAGATGAATTTTCCCCATTGCCACTTTTCTAGTCATTAATTCTTTAGAAAAGGAACCCCTTAATGTCCAAGGAGTTGTGGAAGGAGTCTCCAGTGTCAGAGCTTTGTATCAGTCAGATCTATATCAACAGCTCATTCACAGGGACTTGTACGGTGGACGCTCCACATAAACACTTTCTGGTCCTTGAGTATCTGTCTTTGCATTATTGTATTTCCTATTATTCTAAAAAAATGGTAAATGAAAGTAGGAAATAGAAACAAACTTTCCTATGAGAAAACGTGTTTTACCTGGATGACAGAAAAACAGACTTGTTTCTACATTTCTCTTTATCGTTATAGCTCTTGGGCGCAGTGGCAGTTGCTGTCGCTACTCTCTCCTTCTTCAGACTCATCCCTGTGATCCTTCGTCAGAGGCCAGTATCAAGTCAGCAGAGTTCAGCATCATCGGAGAGCAGTGAAGCACCAGAACAGGACGAGACTCCAGTGGCCTGAGTGGCGTTCAGTGTTGGTGACCAACCGCATGAGAAACTGACCAACGAACATGGAGGAAGAGAAACCAAGAGGATTTCATTTCATCATGGTTTGAAAGACATTTAGGAGTTTATTTTTTGAATCGTCACTGTTACGTCTTTACGTTTCTCAGCTTGACCACTGAGATTAAGAATTGTTTCCCTTATCTCATTTCAGCTGAAAACACTATTTATAGTCTTGTCTTATTGGTTTTCATGTCACAGCCTATATATACTGTATATTTACAGTAAAAGTTTCAGGCATAAAACACTTGTGAGTTGCCTTCATAGTTATAGTCCATATACAAGTAGTTCCTGTTATCACTTACATTATAGCAGCTATAAACACTCGGTCTAACCAACTAATTCTGACAATTTAAACACAAACAAAAGTAAGGAGAATCCGAGAACAGGACTATATTTTAATGACCAAGAAATCCTTTCTTTCCTATACCTACTTTTGCTTGTGAGCGAACAACTTTGTCAGAATTTACAGGTTCTCACATATCCAGTCCAGACTGACTAAAAATAAACAGCTAATTATAGCAATTTGTTAAGAAATATACACAGCTGCACTTTGCATAATTAATACAATCTGCACAATATAAACCCCCATCTGCACACATCTTCTCATCAGTAAACATGCTGGTGGTTGGGGGGATTTTTCAGTGATGCTTGTTATTAGGGTTTAGATTTGCACATGTCCTGAATGTCTAAGGAGTGTGTGTGCTTTCTGATCTGCTGGTTGGATTAACTGCATACGAGCTGCATTTCTATCATTGTGTAAACATGAAACACAAAGAAGACTGAAGGACATTGAAGCATGAGGTCTCAGTACACTGAAAAAAAAATGAGTCCACAGAAAAGAGCCTCTTTTAATTTGCCTTTTACTAAATTCATAATAATGTGACTTGGCAGAATATATCTTCACAAGTGGTTGAAAACTCTCTCTTATCTCTTATACTCTCAATTGTTTTTGTTTTTTTTTGTTTTTTTTTTGCATGCTAGTTATGTTGTACAGAAAAGGTATAATCACTAACTCGGATACAAATGTGTATCTGAAACCGTTTTTTGCTTTTGACTGGCAGACTAATTACTCTCACTGTTGTTAAAAAAGAATAACAATTTGTTCATTCTCCAGAGATGGAAACAATGCTAAATGCATATGCAAGGAGAAAAAAGGACAAACCAATAAATCGACAATAAAAATGAACGATTTGTGTTTGCCAATACTTATCAGAAATGTATCCATAACTCGTCTGATTATACACTATATTTGTGAAGATTCAGAGTGTAACACCATCTAGTCCTTAGAGGAACATAATGTCCCTGCTTCCGGAAAAGGTGAACGAGCAGGCTATAGCAAGATCCAGTTACATAAAATTGTAAATAATATAGCTGAATGGCAACAACAGTTAGTTTGATTTCATTTGAAACGACGCCTGCTGCCTCCATGTTGTCTTTCTGGCCCTTTAGCTTGAGAGATTTTGTCACACCAAATAAAGGACACAAACTTGTTAACAGATGAGATGAATCGCAGGCCCAAAGTGTGAAAGACAACACTTACACACTGATGCCAACTGTCAGTCAGGCTATTTGCGTATTGGCAATGTTAAAATCTTTCTGGCATGGATCGCCTACTGTAGTCCTCTGTTTTCTCTACATCACTGGAAAGTGTTGTTTAATCTGTTGATGAACAAGATGAGCAAACGACCAGTCCATAGTCCCAGTTCAACAGTTCAAAACAGTCAGTTTTACAGATAAGATCCTTAAAGAACTTCTTTCATTAGGCAATATACAATATACAATGACAATAAAGGCATTCATTCATTCATTGACATTTGTGCATAATTACTTGGAACCAAAAAAGCTTATTAATTCATTGAAGTGAAGNGCGGTGCCCAGGGAGCAGTTGGGGGTTCGGTGCCTTGCTCAAGGGTCTCACCTCAGTCGTGGTATTGAGGGTGGAAGTCCCTCCCCCCACCTACAATCCCTGCCGGCCAGAGACTTGAACCCACGACCTTCAGGTTCACCTTTGGGTTACACGTCCGACTCTCTAACCACGACTGCCATCTTCACCCGCTAACTCAGGCTGTTGCTCCACTTTTCCTGGTGAGGGTCACAGTGGCAACAGGCTGATAAAGTCAGTCCAGACTTCTCCATTCCCGACCACAGATTCCAGCCCCTCCTGGGGGATCCATGGGCATTCCCATGCCACCTATAAGAGATATAATCTCTCTAGCAGATCCAGGGTCTGAACTGAGGTCTCCCTCCAGTGGGACATGCCTAGAGGGACAGATCTAGAGGGAGCTGTCCAAAAATCANTCAGCTGGTTCCTCTTGATTTAGAAGAGCAGCTGCTCTATGCCAAGACTCTCCCAGATTGCCAAGCAACCCTGTGGAGGAACCTCATTTCCACCACCTGTACTCGCGAACTTATTATTTCAGTCACTACCTACAGTTCACGTAGGTAGATTGATGGTAAGAGAGGGCTATGTCCAAAAACTGAGCACCTGCTTCACCACTGCAGACCAGTATAGCCACTGTAACAGTGATGCCGCTGACCTGATCTGTTTGTCAGTCACACTCTCTTTTTTCCATTACTTGTGAATACATATGGTTCAGCTCCAGGAGGTTGCTCCTCCCAGTCACTCCCCTCTAAGTATCTCTTAAAGTCCTACAGTAACATTGTGGAATCAGTAGAAGATATCCTCTTGAGGAACTTTCCCATCTTCTCCAAGAAGACTGAATAATCTGAACTGCTATTTGGTACAAAAAAAATCTGTCTTCCTCCCTGAGATTTGAAACATCAAAGAGGCAACCTTATTGTCCACTGGGAAAAACTCCATCTGTGAGACACTCAGGCTGGTACTGGTGAGTATTCCCAAACCTGCTTGAGGCATATCTCCTGTGGGAACTCCAAAGTAGGAGAGAAAACAGTCTTAATCAAGAAGTTTGGTACCAGAGCCCATACTGTGAATAGATGCATATGATATCTAGTTCATACAGTTCCATCACACTCTCTCAGGCTGTTGCTTTGCCAGCAAAGTGACATTCTATATTCCCAAAGCCAGTTTCTTATGCAAGTCTTATGCCATCAAATGCCTTCCATATGACTAGCATTGGACCTGACACACATCCTTCATCTTGTAGGGACCCCAGAAGATGGCTTCACATTGCCAGGTTATGTGGGTGGTCCGGTCTATAAGTGGCCTGCAGACAGGGGTAGGTCCTGGTAACCTTAATTTGGGTACATTTACTCTTTTTGTACATTTAATACAAATCTTTGGGATGACTCTTTGTCTGATCTTTACCCTCAGATCTGGGACAATACCCTTCCCCATCAACTGAGGGGTGTCTTTTCCAGAGTTTTAGTTCTGTTTGATCACTTCCTGTTCCTGGTAATTTGCACTTCTTGTTCATGGACTATGACTATGTATCCAGTGAGTAAGTCCTATGTCTAATTTCTGTCTTGTCTGTGTTTTGACCCTGCTATTCCTGCTTCCAGTTACGATCTTAGATTGTCCCTGATGGGTTTTGTATTTGTGAATGTTTACTGGTATTGACCATTGGGTTTTTACTGACTAAGAGTTTGGATGTTGAATTATTAATCACTGCATATGGAGCCTAATGCTTCTCTGGAGTCTCTCTTGTTATACCAGTGAGCTTATTACTTTTCAATTTCACTTTAAATGCCAGTCTAAGGCCAGCATTGGAGGCTAATTGTTCTCCAGTGACAAAAAAGAAAAAGCACAGGGCACAGATTCTCCCACACATCAGTTGTCATGTTAAACCATTGATGACGACCCTTTGGCACATTTTACCAGCCTCATTTTGTGAAGTACACTTTATGCCCTCTACAATGTGGCAAACTCATTTTGCAGATGGAGTCTCGCGGCCCTGTTGGTCTCCGTCTGGAATATGGCTGTGCCGCACTGCTCTGCCTTTGCAATTATAATGAGTGGCCATTCATCAGGACCTGATGGCTGGACAATTCGCTCACTGTATAAATCTGCTGATAATATCAGAAACATGTGATTACAATAATATGCTTTTGCTGATCATGGTTTAACTGTCCATCATGTCCGAAGCAAACAAGCTGCAAAGCGTCCAGCTATAACAGGTGGATTTATTGATTTTTGGATATTTATGGATTTTTCACAACTGTAGCCTACGTGTGCTGTAAATTGTTCGTCCACTCCATTTATGGTTTTAATCCATAAATGCAGTTGCTGATTAGTTTATATTTGCTTCAAGTGAAGATAAATTATTATTAATGATATTATATCGGGAAAAAAAGTTACTTGTCGTATGTGTCGTACTAGTCCTGTGTGTGGCCCATGATTTATATTTTTTAATGATAACTAAAATCTATTGAAGAATGGATTCTGTAGCCTCGCAGTCATCTTAAATATGTGTAATTACTTTATGTTTTGATTTACGTAGCACCTCAGGGAAGGGTAATTGGATGGGCTCTCCATTACCCCTAAATGAAATGGCAGGGTAAGAGTGTGGGAGATGAAATTAAGTGGTTTGCAGTGTATGAGCGTCAGCTGTTCAGCTGTATTTCTCATTGATACATAAGGACACCATGTTATATATATATATAATTAATGTCTAATTCAAATGCATTAGTGTTCCTACTTGAAGCTGATCCACAATGCATCGAGAAGTGGATGCTCATTCATTTTACTTGAAATACACTTACAGAGCCTGGGGTTCCACAGTGACCGGGATTCCTCCACTGATCAGATATTTTATTTTAATCGAATGTAAGCAGAACTTTGCAAAGTCCTTTGACTTGAAAATCCATAACCCCACCTTTATGTATACCAAGGATAGTTATGGGAATTTATCCATTAACCTACTTTTAGAGTGTTCCTATAGAAACCAGCTGAACAGATCATCATCAGGCTAGTATGGGAGAAGTATGAGGGAAAACAGTGGTCCACAGTTTCAACAGACAAAACCAAGTCTAGGATATGATTATAGCTCTGAATGGGCCATGTGACATGCTGACTAACACCAATTGAGTCAAGGTCTCAAGGTCAAGGTCAGCACAATTCTGTGCTTTATCTACACTGACCACTACAGTACTGCAAAATCCTTTAGAGATTTAGTACAGGGTCCTGGCTGCCTGTAAATGGTAATGAGAGTAAAGGATTGCAACCCATTTACAGGGACTTTGATATTAAGAACTTAAAATGAGTTCAACACATACTCTGACTCACACTGTGTTCAATTACAGCATCACCTTTGCCCTATTTATAACTGTATCCCGTGGAAGGTGACAGTCATGTATACTCATTGGAGACATTTTTCTTTCACCCAAATTACATCAATTACATCTCTAGGCTTATATATCAGTTCTTCGTTCCATTATACTCCAAATCTCAGATTAGGGAATATGTAACAGCTACATGTGTTGGATTTTTGAGTTTGTGGCACAATTCCTGATGTCACAGTCAAATGGCACCAATGTTAACTTACAAGCATTCATTTTTATGTTAAATGTTGAAATGCCAATTAATTTGTGGAAGAACATATTTTGAGTTGTTTACTAATCAATGCTCCAGACTTAACTTGGAGTGTGAAGACTTTTCCAGGGCCACTCAAGCATTTAGTCCTTATTCATCTTGTCCAGTCCCTTCTTTTCAGTCTTATTAAGTTCTCCCACATCACCTCATTGCTGTATTCTCTCCATCGGCCTCCTGTAGCCGCCCACATCAGATTTAAAACACCGACAAAAAAATAGGCCAGTTCCCCAGTGAAGACACTTATCAAAACTGCACTCTGCAAAACATTCCTTTCGAGCTACAAGCACAGCTCGACTCGACCCACCATCCTGCAAGGTACAAGGACAACATACATCAAGACTTTTTCTGTCCTAAGCTTCCCCTGGCTGTCCCTTGCTGTGAAGACCCACCTCTTCATACGCACTGAAGCTACCACTGATTCTACACATAGAAACACCCTCAGCTTGCACTCTGTATCCAGAGCTGTACTAACTCCCACACTAACTCCTCTCTAGAAGGATTTTAGCGTAATGGTATTCTCAGACCCTGACCTACTTGTGCTAACTCGAGGATATGTTTTGCGATAGAAACAACAAATCGCTTCTGTAAACTGTTGTGGAAGTGAGTAAGAAGTGTCTGCTAAATGCTGTAAATGTTGCTAGTTGCAAAACGGTTTGTTCCCACTGTGATCAAACGCCATCAGCTGTAATCAGTTATACCACAGCAGTGTGAAATTCTGGATTCTGATTGTTCAGGAGGTGTTGATTAATTTTCTATAACAGCAGCTCTGACAGTAATGCAGCTGCAAATCAGAAGTTTATATTAATAATGCACTCATTGTAATACTTTTTTTTTTTTTTCCAGTGGTCACAATTTAAACAGGGACTTGTATGGCAGGCGTTCCACATAACTGGGTAAAAAAAAAAAGATCTAATCATTGATATCCTGAAGTTTTCTGTAAGGAGATTTGTAAGGTTTATTTCTAATGTAACAGTCAGGGCTAAAGTTAAAAGAACTTTAGGTTTTCCTAAATGGAAAAATCGTCAAGGCAGAAGAGTGTGGTTTTGATTAGTGAATTGTACCAATTAGGCAGTCATGGCCTAATGGTCTGAGAGTCAGACTTATAAACCAAAGGTGAACCTGAAGGTCGTGGGTTCGAGTCTCGGGTCCGGCAGGGATTGTAGGTGGGGGAGTGAATGACCAGC
>CM074958.1:20695499-20707999 GCA_037577455.1 Pangasius macronema
AAATGCAGAGCACAAATTCCGAGTATGAGTCACCACACTTGGCCACAAAGTCACTTCACTTCACTTCACTTCACTTCGCTTCACTTCAATTTGCCAGTGATAACAATTTATTAGTGAACATTGTATTTTTATGTTTTTATTCTAACATTTAATGTTGTGTAATCCACAATCCACGAATGTTACCATTTATGTTGTTTTCTCTCTCGAATGCCTTGAAGTTAATAAGACAAAAAAAACAACCAAAAAAAAAAAACGCAGCTTCCTGTGTGACGGAGAAACCGCAAAGGTGTGCTCTCGTTTGTCCTAAACACTTTTCCATGATGGAGAACTTTTTTAAATTTTCTCTGTCAGAAATGTTAGAGCTTTACTTCTGATTGATACAATGTGCTGACACTGGAGACTCAGTACATTTTCTCCTGGCAGAAAACCTCACCACCTCAGTGGTTTATAAGTTTTTCTTTGTTAAATAACAACAATCCACCGCACCCCTCACTCATCAGTCAGCTCTCCCCTATCGCACAACTGCTACCAACCTGGGAGGGTGAAGACTAACACATGCTTCCACAGACACGTGAAGCCAGCCAACTGCATCTATTTAAACTGCTGCTCATGCTGCGTAATGGTGAGGAAAAGCACTGTCTGCCCTCTCTGCATCCACGAGCTCACAGATGCCCATGACTGACTGGTGTCTTTGTGACTGACCGGAGAGAGACTATGCCCCAGAGAGCATTGCCAGCTTTGCTCTCTTTACTCCCGGTCACGGATGGCTGTGGCATCTTCGGGATTGAAACTCATGATCTTTCGGCGACGTGGTGAATGCTTTCTTGTTAACGGGTATTATGTGGAGGGTCTGCTATACATCTCACTGTGTAAGTTGTTGCTGTACAAATGCTAAAGCATTAGAATGAATGCGTAAAGCCTATTAAACCTATAATTTACAGGACGACACAATCTTTTAAGTAGTCGTGGAAGTCTTAGTTCTTAAGCTGTCGTGAAACTACATTAATAATCATAGTGTGTATTAAACTTCCATCCATCCATCCATCCATCCATCCATCTCCCATTTATCCTGCGCATGGTCAATTTATCCTGGACAGGGTACTAACCAATCACAGGGCACAATCCCTCACACGTTCACGGACAATTTGGTAATGCCAATCAGCCTACAATGCATGTCTTTGGACTGGAGGAGGAAACTGGAGTACCCAGAGGAAACCCCCGAAGCACAGGGAGAGCAAGCAAACTCCACACACACACAGAGTGGAGGCGAGATTCAAACCCCCTAACCCCAGAAGTGAGAGGCAAACTTGCTAACCACTAAACCATTGTGCCCCCCTAGTACTAAACTTAAAATTCCATAATGACTATCCATGTCCTTGCTATAAGAACTGACCCTATTTTACTTGTTTTTCCTCTTTAACTGCCGTAGCAATTCCTGAAACATCAATCTGTGGTGATGATCTGGAAACAGTGTTAATTCCTGCATATGGATGGAGCCGGTGTGTAAATCAGAGTAATGACCTTTTAGAAATGGTGTAACTGCGAGAGTAAAGTGCAGGCCATTACGCTGTAGTGAGTTTCCTGCCGCGCTCAGGATCACTGTATTAAAGCTTCTACAGAGTGGCGTATTAACCTACCTTATTTACTGGCCTCGTGTCGTCAATAGTACGATTACTTTTCTAGTATAGGACGACTTGACAAACAGACAATCTCCATTCATTATGCAAGACCTCGTTAGAGCTGTGTCTTGATCTCAGTTTCACACCTGAGGTTGTTCTTTCTGAACTGTTGATAGTGTTACTCTAAAAAAAGCTAAAAAGTACACACGAAGGGCAGGTATTCTATTAAAATATTAACAGTAGCACTAACTGATGCAGCGTCTTGTAGCTAAACGTGTTAGTTTGAGAGAAATGGTTCAACAAGAATTGATTTACAGTTGAGTGCAAAAGTTTGCACGCCGTTATTGTGGAGAAACTAAAAATGGTGTTTCTACCAGGATTCATAAATGCCACGCCAACCTGTGACGTCACACACCTGAGGAAGCATCGTCCTCTCAGGAAGCCAGGGTTCTGATTGGCTCTCGTATATTTTGTGTTATATGATGATGTCGGCCCTCCAGGTTGCATTTTCATCTGCTCAGTCTGCGTGTGCTGAGCTTCATAAATCCCGGCGCTTGTTGGCCGTGTGGTCCGGCTGCGTTCCCCGAGGCTGAGGGCTTCCTCTGATCTGTGCGCGAGAGAGCCACTCATCACCATCTCCCTGCCGCATGAGGATGTGGACGGACTGAGAGATGTCGTTTATGATGTCTGATTTTTTTGGTATGGATTCGGGATTTTCACTTCAGGTTTTTCTCTCCAAACTGGCCTCTTTGAAAAGCTCCAATATTAATAACTCATAATTAATATGAACTTGAGAATTGATGATTGGCATTTATATAACAAACCTGATGAGACGTACGAGTTAAAAGTTAAAACGGATTAAATAGCAAGTTCTAATTTAATTACGTGGACTTTTATAGCACAGCGCTGTTGGATTCTTGAATCTGATTGGTCAGAGAGCTGCAAATCACAGGGTTATATTAATGAGCTCGCTTTAATGTTACTGTTACTATAGAAACAGCTTATTCAGAGGGACTTCTACGACTGATGATGCTCATTAATGGACTCAGGAAACATTTGTGCAGCATTTATGGAAGGAGTCTCCAGTGTCAGTGCTTTGATAACATTCAGAGGTTCATCATTATCATCATCATTATTTACTAAATAAAACATTTAAATAAACATTGCTGTGATGTAAGGGGAATAAAGCACACCAGGATGTGCTGTTAGGGGAATATAATCAGCTTTGCGGTGCTAACAGTGACTCCACTCCATCAGCTTGTTGTTGATTATTTTCCTATTTCAGAATGATGCAGAGTTTTATTCCTCGTTTATTACCTTTTTATCTTGACATGTGGTATGTAAAGCTGAACCTTATGATTGTTTAATGTTAATTAGTGCAATAAATAAAGTTAATTAAATGTAATATGAACTTGGCTAAATAATTATCATGCATTACATCATGATTTTCATCGAGTTCCTTTTTTTTTTTATTTTATTTTCATTTAACCAGAAAGGCAGAACATGTCTCAGAGACTACAGTCTAAGTTAGAAGTGTGTTAAGACCTTAAGAGCTCCTCTGTGTCAACACGAAGCACTTCAAGCACAGGCCTTTGCCCAAGCATACTATGCTAAGCTACATTAAATTGCAGAGCTTTTAATTTATGAACGTTGTCACATTGCAGAGTTTAAGCGGTAATTAAATGGATTGAAACTGCAAATACACAGCTCCCTTTACAGCTGGCAGTAACTGCTGAGTCGTGCTGCGTGTATGTGTAAATTAATCTCTCACAGACGTGTGTCCCCGTGTGTGTGTGTGTGTGTGTGTGTGTGTGTGTGTGTGTGTGTTAGCAGATGTATTTGCCTTCCTGACACTTTACTGAACACGTTCCACAGCGTGAGAGGAACCGGTCAGGAGTCAGGTGGCGAGTTGCTGCTGTTATTTAATGACCAGTCACTTTATCTGGATGTAGTTCAATGTTTATTAAAGGACCTTCCAAAAAAACTTTAATGTAATACAAAACATATCTGTAATATTCATCTTTTGTGTCTTTAAACGTTTGATGAATTACAGAATTTTTGAAGTTTCGTTTGGAAACTTTGTCTTTTTCCTTTAAACACATTTACATTTATAGGAAAACAGAAACAAGAGTCTTTTTCCCCCCAAAAACAAGCCATACCCAGAGGTATGTATATATGAGAGAGAGAGGGAAAGACACACAGGGAGACAGATGGATGGAAAACCAGCCACAAAAGCCATATTTCATCTTTGAATCATACAAACACAGTACTACACAAGTGTAATACATCATTGTGTAGCAGTGTAAATAGTGAAATATCACTACACAAACACAGTGCAGATAGCATCTATAGCGTCATCTATAATATGATCTGTAGAGTCATCTACGACATCTACAGCACAGGTTCCCACCCTGCTCCTGGAGTACCCCTCCCTGCTCCTGGAGTACGCCACCCTGCTCCTGGAGTACCCCACCCTGCTCCTGGAGTACCCCTCCCTGCTCCTGGAGTACGCCACCCTGCCCTTCATGTTTTACTGTTTTTATACTTCTTTAACTGATCAGCTACTTAGCACCTTCTGTCTGAGCTGAAATATGTGTGTGTGTGTGTGTGTGTGTGGGTTAAAGCTGGGAAAACACTACAATGTGCAGGAGAGGTGGTTCTCCAGGACCAGGGTTGGGAACCTGTGATCTACAGCATCCTCTGTAACATGGTTGTCATCTGTCACATCATCTATGGTGTAATCTATGGCTTCTGTAACATCAACTGCAATGTTATCTGTAGGATCATCTGTAACATCGTCTATAGTGTACTATGGCATCTGTAACATCATTTGTAACTTCATCTCTAACATCATCTATAACATTGTCTACAGCATCATCTGTAACGTTGTCTATAGCATCATCTGAAACATTGTCTGTAACGTTATCTATAGCGTAAACTATGGCATCTGTAGCATCGTCTTCAGCATCATCTATAACATCATCTTCAATATCATCTCTAATGTCATCTATAGCATCATTATTTGTAACATCATCTATAGCATTATCTGTAGTATAATCTGAAACATCATCTGTAGCATCATTGAGGGCTTCAACGGTTAAGGCTCTGTGGTACTGATCAGAAGGTTGGGGGTTCAAGCCTTGGCTTCATGCTAAGCTGCTGCTGCTGCTGTCGGGCCCTTGAGCAAGGCCCTTAACCCTATCTGCTCCATGCCATAATATGGCTGGCCCTGTGCTCTATCCCAGCTTCCTAACAAACTGGGATGTGGAGGTATTTCCATAGAACAGAAGGTCCATAAAGGACATATAAATCCCATGCATCCCACAAAGTACAAGACGAGGCTGATGTACAAGGAAATTTGACGTATCTTCTCTGCCATTTCATCTTTAACGTTCTCCACCCATAGTTCAGCGTCAAAGTTTTCTTGTGTTTGCCAATGACCCATGTGACTGTGTGAAGCCTCTGTTGCTCGCCCTTCATTATTCTGGTTGTTGCCCGATATGATTTTTTGAACTGGCTTATTATTGCGGTTCTTGCCTCCATGTTCTGGGGGTAGTCTTGTAACACTCTTCACAATGGCCAGGCTTTCATTACAAATCAAGCACATCAGCTTCGTGCTTCTTGTACACAGAATGAACGATTTTCTTAAAATGAGCAGTTTTCTCTGTCTGCTCTCCCATTCTTGGTACTGAGCAGTTTTAAAGCCACCATTTTTGCGTTATTTGACTAGTACAAGCTATTAAACTGACAGCCTGGCTCACTTATGTCTGTTGTCGCAGGAGCTGAATCACAGACTTCGCCATTGGAGGAAACGAAAGGAGAAAGGAGAGTGAGCAGAATCTCACACGGATTGCAAAGAGTTTTTAATAAGGAAATGCATTTAGGTCCGGACCCGGACCGGAGTCCACATGTTGAGTGCCACTGATCTATAGCATCATCTAGAACATCATGGATAGCAGGGGTCCTCAAACTTATCCATAAATAGCCGGAGTAACGGCAGACTTTCAACTCTGATTTCACTCGTTTAATCACTTCACCGTAGTCTCCAATCTGGTGGAACAAAGAAAGATGGAAATGAAACAAAACGGATCTCATCATGTAATGTGTTCGGTGTACGTTCACGTCAAATGACACACACACACACACACACACACACACACACACTTCTGAGCAGAGCTCGCTATAGATACACACAACTGTACAGCACTAATGGACCTGTGTAGCATAAACACAACTACACATGGGGCCATGTTAGATTCTCTTTAGATACTCGTTGCTGATTGGCTGACGGATGTCCTTTCTTTCTCGCTTACTTGCTCTCCTGTCTTTCTTTTCTGTTGGGCTGGAAGATTTTTCTTTCTTTCTGTCTTTCTAGCTTTCTTTCTTCAAGTCTCTCTATCTTTTCTTTTCTCTTGCACATGAGCATTGTTAGTCTGCGTTAAGAGGACATTTTGTTTCTATCCAGAATAAAGATTTTTATGCAGGTCTCGTCTGGGTCGTGTAGGAAAAACGCCGCTGCCGACCTTGTCATGTACCGCAGCCAGGAAATGTGATATAAATGAAAGTGCAGCATTGTGCAGATGCCGTGCGCTCCGTAGGGCCGGGGAACAGCCGTGTCTTCTTTAATGGCTGTCTTGTTTTCTCTACGGTGGTACAATCGATGGCTAAACAGGCCAGCGAACTGAATTAGACTGTTGGCTCGATCTTTAACAAGCCCCCCGTCATGAATATTTCACTGTCGCGAATCGGCGACTAACAGCGTCAGAATCGATGGCCACTCATTCCAGTGCTGCAGCTCAAACACACCCGGCTGCCATGATGTACAGATCAGTGGTTATAAAGTTCATTTATCACCGTTATCCTGATCAATACTAATGATCCCGTCTGCTGTTCGAGCCATGCAAAAAAAATAAATAAAAAATCATAAACTGCAGGGTTGTGAAAGTTATTAAAGTTCCGATGAAATGAGGCATTTGGTTAAATCTGACACACTGACACCATAACACTGACGCTGAGTAACGTGAAGCGTCCCTGGGATGGACAGAAAGAAAGAGGGAGAGAGAAAGAAAGTGAAAAAGAAATGCTAAAGGAATGAAGGAATGAAGAAAATGCAGAAAGAATGAAGGAAGGAAATGTGGAGATCTGGGAAGAAGGAAGGAAAAGAAAGAAAGAAAGAAAGAAAGAAAGAAAGAAAGATGAAAGGAATACAGAAAGAAAGAAAGGAACTATAGAAAGAAAGAAAGAAAGAAAGAAAGAAAGGAATGAAGAAATGATGGAACTATAGAAAGAAAGAAAGAAAGAAAGGAATGAAGGAACTATAGAAAGAAAGAAAGAAAGGAATGAAGGAACTATAGAAAGAAAGAGAAAGAAAGAAAGAAATGAAGGAACTATAGAAAGAAAGGAATGAAGGAACCATAGAAAGAAAGAAAGAAAGAAAGAAAGGAATGAAGGAACTATAGAAAGAAAGAAAGGAATGAAGGAACCATAGAAAGAAAGAAAGAAAGAAAGAGAGAAAGAAAGAAAGGAATGAAGGAACCATAGAAAGAAAAAGGAAATATCAAAAGAAGGAAATGTGGAAGGAAGAAATGAATATGGAAACAAAGGGATATGGAAAAGGAAGGAAAGTAAAGAATATAGAAAGAAGGAAAGAAAGGAATATGGGAAAAAAGAAGGAATTGCAAAAAAGGAAGGAAGGATTCGAATGCTGTGTGCATGTGTGTGTGTGCATGTGTGCGTGCGTGTGCGTGCGTGCGTGTGTGTGTGTGTGTGTGTGTGTGTGCAGTTACAGCTCGGCGACTCTTAAGGCAGAGGGCAGAGGGGAGAGAGTCGAGCTTTCTGACAGCCTGGTGGCTCAAGCTGTTCTTCAGTCTTGTAATATGGAAAAATGAAGGAAAGGGAAATGTAGAAAGAAGAAAGGAAAGAATGAAATGCAAAAACAAGGAAAGACAGAAGGAAATGAGGGGAAAAAGAAAGGAAAGATGGAGATCTGGGAAGAAGGACGGAAAAGGAATACAGAAAGATGAAAGGAACATGGAAATACAGAGAGAGAGAAAGAAAGAAAGGAATATAGTAAGGATAAAGGAATGAAGGAACTATAGAAAGAAGGAAATACAGAGAACGATGGGAAGAAAAAATGGCGGAGAGTAGGAAATATCAAAAGAAGGAAATGCTGAGAGGCAAGAAAAAAGGAAGGAGAGATGGAAGGATATGGGAAGAAGGAAAGAGAGAAACAGATACAGGAACAGAAAGAAAGACAAAGAATGAAAGACAGAAAGAAGGAAGAAGGGGAAAAAAAGAAAGGAGGAAAGAAGTATACGCAGAAGTACATAAGGAAGTGTAGTTATCAGATGCTGCCAGAGCAACGGGACAAACATCATAAACGCAGCAGATAAAAGCTCTACGTCTCTGTTTACATCAACGGGACTGAAGTGTCTCAGATTTGAAATTCCTGCGTGTCCACATTTCTGATGGTCTCCCAACACCTCCATCATGATGAAGCACATCCATCGGTCACATCACTGGAGGATCTCACATCCTGCAAGACTTCTGATGCTGCGTAGTTCAGAGCGTCCTGACTAACTCCATCGCAGCACGCGATAGCGACTCTTCCAGTGCAAAGGGTCGTGCGAACCTCCTGACGTATCGCTGATGCCCGGCTCCCAGCAGCTCCATACACCTGCACAAGCAGGCTTTGGGTCAGAACCAGCCGGCTCACGAACACCTTGTTCCATGTAGCTGTCACTCTCCTAAACTCCTCATCCTGGAGCTAAGACATAACAGAGTATGACATTCTCACACACACATGAACACCAGCACCTTTACGCCTGTACTACTGAAGAATTCATTACTTCAGACCATCATTCTACAGCTTTGCTCATATATCCTACAACACATTTATCTGTTCTTCCCATATCTACTGTAAATATCCATCCATCCATCCATCCATCCATCGTAACAATCACGAGCCCATGACGTATCTGAAGAAAGGGCTGAGGTGGGGTGTGAATGGACCTGCTACAAAACATCTGGCGTTTTCCGTCTGTGGCCATCAAAAGCGGTTCATTATTTCAGACCGTGGTGTTAAACGTGTGCAGTGAGGACCAACAGGGGGCGCTTTTACACTTGAAATCGCTTCAGATCTTCCCACAGTCTCCCGCCCTGCCATCTCCATCTCCACGTCCCCGACTCTCGCTCACCCGCCTCTCAGCATTTCCTGCGTTTTCCCTTTGTCTTTGTTTCTCCATGTCTCCCTCATCATCTGCCAATTTCCTCCTCATTCTCCCCTCAATTATTTTGCATTTTTCAATCTTTTACAGAGCATGTGAAGCAGATAAGATTAGAAAATGGCCATGTATCGTGGTAACGACAACAACACAGTAATCTGACTTTTTTTTTTTATTATTTATTAAAAACCCAGCCATTATCCGTTTGAGCACTGAGAGTTTATTAGTCACTCTATTGCTTTATCGTTGTTGCCTCCTTCGTCTTCGTCTTCGTCTTCGTCATCCCTGTGTCACGCCTTTTCTATCGCGGTTGTCCTTCTACGCTTCGTATTTTCTCTTCCTCGCTGTCCTTGTACAACAACTTCTCTCTCTTTCTCTCGAGCAGTTTCGTCCTGCTGGTGAGGAGTCGACTCCTATAATTACCCAAGTGTCTGTGAAATGAATCATGGGTCGGCTGATTGCGCTGCATGATGGGACACATCCATCCTGAATGGCGAGGGCAAACGAATGGCTTTTGTGCCTCCATCTACGTCCCACTCCCTCTGTCTCTCTGTCTCTCTGTCCTTTTTAACTCTCTCTCTCTCTCTCTCTCTCTCATCCTCTCTTTCATGGTTCCCTTCAGCGCTTTAGCTTTCACCACATGTCACATTTTTGCCAGGGTGTGGCCAAAGCTCCGATGGACATGGACGAACATTAACATGACCAACATCAATCCGCAGTCCAAATCACGACTTGCGTGACTCACGTGTCATCCGCTTTCCCTTCAGGCTAGCCAAACACAGCTGTTGTTTTTGCAATGCAGTAAGAAAGAATGTCAGGCGTGTTCTTATCTGTGACAGTTTCCTGGATGACGAATGCCTCCGCATCACGTAAGCCTGTAGAAATCTGGCCATTCGCTTCTGCAGGTAACCAAATTAGCATTCATAGTGAATCTCACCTGTCCATATCTTCACCATTCCCAGGTTCTGATCTCCAGGTACTGACACTACGAACATGCATTCATGCTAAAAACCTCAAGGTTTAGTACGATCTGGTGATTTCCCTGCTCTAATTGCACTTTACCACCAAACAGCAAAGCACAGCAAGGTGTGCTGCCCCTGGTAGAGTCTTTATATGTCTTATGTCCAATTATGTTACTCCTGAAAGTGGGAAAAGTTTCTCTGGAGGTTGTGGACAGGGTTTTTTTTTAATGTTGATGTTAAATAACATCATATTCGCTATAATAATATAACTAATTTAATGGCAATGTTTACGCTGCACTAAATATTTTATTTTTGTCAAGATAAAAATATTGGCACCCTCGACTTGCTTTGGTTTTTCACCACTATACAGGAGATGATAAACTCAATAGTTAAGCTCAGTAGTTAGCAATACACTATAAATAAAGATACCAAACTGTATTTTACTTGTCACTGGGGTTGGTACCAAAGGTGCATCTCTTGTAACTTTACACGTATCTTTTTTTTCACTTTTATAGTAAAGCTTTAAAGGTACACCAGTTTTCCTTAAAGTCTGGTCTAAACTGTAGGGTAAATGGTTTGGACATGTTCAGAGGAGGGAGAGTGAGTATATTGGTAGGAGAATGTTGGACATGGNATGCAGAAGATAGGGGTAGGTGGAGAGTGATGATTCGCTGTGGAGACCCCTGAAGGGAAAAGCCCAAAGAAGAAGAAGAAGAAAGGGTGAACTGTTGAGTTTGTTACCTGTACTAATGGTGGCAAGCGATCCAAGCAAAGTCAAGGGTGCCAATATTTTAATCCCGATCATACAAGAGCGCATATCGTCACGCCAAGCTTGTCAGACAACACTGAAATACAACAAACATTGCGTAAAGCCATTTGGCTTTTACTGTGTGTAAATCACATGTGGGTAAGAAATGCAAAATGGAGCTAAATATCCATGACAAGAAAACGTTACTGTGGGTAAATAAGTTCAACTAAACCTGAAACGTAAAATGAAGGGATAGATAGTGATGGGCTGCTGCATTGAGGGCGGCTGAGATAATGTGGATGTAGACGATCAGCATGACAAAGTCAATGGGACAGGCGGTGCAGGGCTCACGGGAGGGGCTTTATAATGATTGTTTAATTAGCCTTTCTACAGAGGCTATGCTTTCACTTCTGATCAGACAAGAACACACTCGTAGCCATACACACACGCTCACACACGCGCACACACACACACACACGCTCCAACCCTTTGCTCCTTTGCTTTGCAGACACACACAGACATCATGTCAACTCCAGAATGCTAGAAACAAGAAAAAAGGGTCTATAAACTGAATAAAATGCAGTGAGTGAGCAGATTAATTATATGAGTAATATATAATTTTACCCAATAATTAGCACCTTTTCCTTCACTGTTGTGGCACTCGTACAATATCAGGCGTAGCCTTCCCTGAAGAGAACGTCAACACTAACCAGCGTCCTGTGATGTGCTCCAAGGCTGGAGACGCTCCTCCATGCTGAACATTTCCATCTTTTTCTTTTTTACTGTTATATATTCAGGGTTGTGCACATGGATGCCGTCTTCAATTCAGACCACAGGTTTACAGCAGGGTTTAAATCCAGAGACTGAGACAGTCATTGGGAAACACTGTTTCGCTCATGCGACAATTTCTTTGCTGATCTGGGTCTTCTAGGTGTGTAACACGATGCCATTTTCTATTCTCTATGTTCTATGTATGTTGAGATAGGACTGAGTATTAGTTATCAGTTTCATCAGAGAATGCTATCGCTTTCTGATGTGCACCTGTATATGGCTAGAATGACGATTAAAAATGCTCTAACTCTCTTTAGTGCGTCACACAGCTGTCTCTGTGTTCAGATTTAAAGAGTGGGCGTGGCCTTACTTTTATTAAATATGACTCCGACCACTGCATGCTCAGCTACATCACTCGGCTCCATCACTCCGGTTCACCACAGAGATAATCATGCTGTTCCCAGTTCTGTCGGGATCTAATCTCAACCTGATGCCCTGTCAATTTTTCTGGCAAGTATTTTATTTAAATAAATAAATAAAAAAATAAATAAAGAATAATGCACCTTCTGTACAGTATTTGTATCCATTTAGAAAATATTATCTGCTAAATCCAAATTTCATTTTCAGTTACATCACTTGGGCACCTGGAGTATGTTTTTGGGCTCGTTATCTTGAAAGTTTTTATCCATGGCTGAATCATAACCTCCTGGCAGAGGTAACAGGGACTGGCAGAATTCATGGTGGCAGTCTTCACAATAGCCCCTGAACCACCCCCTGCGAAACAACCCCAGACCACCATTCTGTGGGAGTATAGCATCTTCTTTTGTTGGTGTTCATGCTGTTCATGGCTGAATGTTGTTCTCAAACCACAACACTCCATTTCTGTTTTAATTCTAATGACTCTTGGTGTAGTTTAAAGGTTGCATTTTGTCGAGTTTGTATCAGAAAGCACTTGTTTCATGGAGGCGGTGGACTTTCCCCCTCACCATCCGCCTCAGGAGCTGTATACTTGTATTTATGCTTGTTTTTAAGATCACCAGTTTCAGATCTTTGCATTGCCTGATTATGACTCGGATTATTCCCAATGGTATTTTAACAGCTTTTTTTTAAATCCTTTATGACTTGTGCTGTTTATACTGAACATCAAGATATGACATCGTACACCACCTTGCAAGCA
>CM074958.1:20719371-20730113 GCA_037577455.1 Pangasius macronema
ACCTTCTAGTACCTTCTTCTGCCCCCTTAGTAACTATTACACAGTTTTGTCTACAAAACAGTATTCCATGTTCATTTCTATAACAGCAGCTCTGACAGTAGTGCATGTATTATTCCTAGAATTTTGGATTGTAATGCATTATGAATTAAAAAAGAAAAGTGTATCTATCAGTATTCCCAGCGCTTGGCGTTCTGCATCTGATTTTAAGCATCAGATTGAGCAGGACATATGCACGCTGAAATAGTTGCACCAGCTGGACCAGGTGCGACGGTGTCTTTGTCTCCACATTAGACTGCCTGTTTCTGTGTTTATCATTTGTGTAATGTGGTTTATTCCGCCGTCCCCTCAGGCCCGACAGATTGGAAAACAAGCTCCATTAGAGTGGAGGAAAAAAAAAGATAAAGGTGTGGAAGAGATTGGAGGAAAGAGGGAGGGAGTGGTGTACGAGAGAGGGGGCTGACGCTCCTCTAATTGACTGAACATCTGCAGATAGCGCCACGTCCCCACAGGTCATTAGAGACGGAGGCGTAGCGTGCGCCCGTCACCACCCTCCGCCCGGTGCCCTCATCACTACCCACTAATGAACCCTCACCCGGGTCCAGGCCTCACTTTAATTACTGTCTGTGTGGAGAAAAACAGAATGTCTGCTGTTTTTTTTTTTTAATGAATACGAAGTGTGTGCTAATGTTTTATTTGTAAATAGATAAATTAGCCTTTTTGCTCGTGAGGTGCTTCTCTGTGGAAGAGGAGTAGACGCTGGTTTGGTGAATAACCTGAGTGTTCTGAAGCTGCCATTTTATATTGATTGTTTTTTTTATATTGCCATTAAATTGTATCCTGTTCTATTCACCATCCTGATTTGAAACCCATCATTAACCAAACTCATTCTCCGTACTGCAGGACTGTAACCCGAGCACGTTCTCACCGGGAAGACGAGCACCGTACGGCTGTTCCTCATCTAATCTCCGAATAACAAAAGCTTCTGTAGCACCAACATATGCCTGTGGTTTCCTTTCCTTTCCTTTCCTTTCCATCTTTTCATGTCCTTTCCTTTCCTTTCCTTTCCTTTCATTTCCTTTCCTTTCATTTCCTGTCTTTTCCTGTCCTTTCCTTTCCTTTCCTTTCCTGTCCTGTCCTTTCCTTTCCTTTCCTTTCCTTTCCCTTCCCATCTTTTCATGTCCTTCCCTTTCCTTTCTTGCTCTTTCCTTTCCTTTCCTTTCCTTTCCTTTCCATCTTTTCATGTCCTTATCTTTCCTTGCTCTTATCTTTTTCCTTTCCTTTCCTTTCCTTTCCTTTCCTTTCCTTTCCTTTCCCATCTTTTCCTGTCCTTATCTTATCTTTCCTTTCCTTTTCTTTCCTTTCCCATCTTTTTATATCCTTATCTTTTTCCTTTCCTTTCCTGTTCTTATCTTTCCTTTTCCATCTTTTCATGTCCTTATTTTCCTTTCCTTTCTTGCTCTTATCTTTCCTCTCCTTTTCCTTTCCTTTCCTTTCCTTTCCTTTCCCATTCTTGTCGTTTCTTGTCTCTATCTTTCCTTTCCTTCAGTTACACTATGTATTTCTTTCTCCTCATATAAAATAGAAGTCATGTATCCACACGAAACTAGTAAGACTGAACGTCTATTACTCACAAAACGATTCGCCACGGCAACGACACTAGGACTTTCCCTTACGGCAGATGAGTGCAGGTCTTTAGCAGTGTGATCACAGGTTCAGCACTTTATTTCAGTACATTACCAGGCATACTGCGATTCCAGTGTGTATCAGTACAATGGCAGTCTGCTATTTTTGCCCATATCCTGCAGCTTTACTGCCATGCTGTGTGTCTAGTGTAAGCTCTCACACGCTCTCCAGCAGTACGCTATTCCCTCTCCACATGATGCTCAGTTATACGCTAAGAATATAATATTGGCTAAGTAGAAAATAACCAGCACGGGGCCACGCCTGGCTTTGTCATCATGTGTGTGAAAGAGAGAGAGAGAGAGAGGAGTTGATAAGAAGTTAATAAGTTAGCACCGGGCTACCTGCTGGTTCGCTCAGCATCGCCAGACAGCGCAATAGAGGGTTTCTCCCGGATAAACGCATTTCCTGAGCGTGATCGTGTTAACGTGTGGGTGAGGCTCTCGTGAGACACATCTGGCAACGAAGTCAAACACTGTCTGTGTTGTGCGAGTGTGTGTGTGTGTGCGCGTGTGGGAGAGGTGGTGGGTTTTCTGTCTCTGCTTGATGTATTCGGTGGCGAGTTGAAGCCGAAGATACCCACGGTTGTTTATCGGCTCAGTCGCCCCTTCATAGGAACTGCTTCGGATCATAATTAGAACAAAATTCAGTGTTGGGAGTCACACACACACACACACACACACACACTCTCCCTCTCTCTCTCTCTCTCATACACACACGCACATAATTCTTATGTGCAGTTCTTATGTTCGTGAGTGTGATGGCGTGTGGGAAGAAGCTTTTCTGCAGTCTGGCTGTTTTAATTAGAGGCAGGATGCTTAGTGCGGTGTTAATTGAGAGTAATTCGATATTCGTTAGCAGTGAAATCGTCCCCAGTCTCTTGTCCGTCCTGGTTATAGTGTTTCACGCTTTTGTCCGCTCTCAGATTTGGTCCTTCATGAGAAGTCTCATGGACAATCTGGAGATGGATGCAAGTGCAGAGTATTTTTTTAATTAATTGTGAAACAGACGAGAACCAGGGCTAGGGCTATGTAACAAAAACACAAACTAGACATGCGTGGACTCGGGATACACACGGCATAGATTGGATTAGATTGGACAATAAGCAATGATGGATACTTACAACAAACCCTAGACAAGGGATGCTATAGAAACATGACTTAAAAACAGGTGCTCATGATGGTGATCAATGGCGGCAAACGCAGCTCACAATCACTTCACTGTCGCTAAATGCTCTAATAATTCAAGAAAAGATCCGGATCTGAGCTTTTTCACTCATTTCCCACTGACGGCCTTGTGAGGAAGAAACGGCTTTGTGATATTCGCCCAGATGTGTAGCGAGCATTCCTAGTTGAAAACCACTGGCTGAAACATGGGCTGTACCCTCTGGATTTGAATGGACGCACATGACCACACATCTGGGAGAACGTTTCTGACAAACTTAGGAGCGCTAGCAGTTTGTGTAGGACCTGCTGGACCTCGAGTATGAATCTGTTCCTCCTCCGGATAAGATAAGTGTGTATTAGCAACTGCAGCAGGCGATCGATTTAAATGAGGTAGCTTGCGATCCAAGTGTGGAAAATGCAGCTAATTACTGCTTACTTTAATCTGGAATATTTCAAATTCAAAGTGGTAACTGGGACGCTACTGTTCATTACCGGATATGACGACAAAGAACCAAACGCCCTTTCGGCTGCTCACGTTAGGGGTCGCCACAGCGGATCATTAGTCCGCATGTTTGATTTGGCCCAATTTTTACTCCGGATGCCCTTCCAGACGCAACCCTCCCCAGTTTTTCCGGGCTTGGGACCGGCACTGAGAGCACACTGTTGCACGCAACCCCAGTGGCTGGGGTAGGCTCCCTGGCCGGGAATCGAACCCGAGCCACGGCGGTGAGAGTGCTGTGGCCTAACCACTAGTCCACCAGGGATATGGATATGACTTATGATCAATATATATAGAGATATCTATAAACATTAAACAGAGAAATATTTCAGTTCAGGAAAGTAGTTTTCAGTATGACAAATTGTCAAAATTTGACTATATGAAGGGTTTTCCCAGTGCTTTCAGTCCTAGATTATGTTGTGGTGTTTGTTAGGGTAAAGTAGTGTGTGTGTGTGTGTGTGTGTGTGTGTGTGTGTGTGTGTGTGTGTGTGTGTACAGCTGCAGTGCCTCACTCATGTTCAGTGGCATTTCAATTTAGCTGTGATTCGCTTCAGCAGCCTGAGTGTGTCATGGGGCCGACTCTGGTGAGGGAAGTGAACTGGTTTGACAGTAGATGCGCGAGCGTGTTTGTGTGTGTGTGTGTGTGTGTGTGTGTGTGTGTGTGTGTGTGTGTGTGTGTGTGCATGTTAGGCTTGTCAAACTCTTGTGCGTGTCAGACTCTTTGAGCAGGGTCCAGGTTCAACCAGATCTCCTTCCGGGCAAAGCCTGAGGTCAGGAACAAGCCATTGGCTGTACAGAAAGTTGTTAAAACTGATAATGAATATTTTTTGTAAGAAGGCCACAGATTAGATAAATCATTTGTTTGTTTGCTTAAAGTTCCCATGAGTTGTGATTTTGCTCTGTTTGTTCTGTTGGCGGTTCTTTCTGAAGCAGAAGACCGAGCGATGTCGTGTTAAAGGCATTGACTCATTTACACAACAGCCAATAGCTTTCGAGGTAAAGCACTGAGCTTCGGGAATCAGGAACAAACCTGAAGAGATGAGCAGATGAGCTGGATCTGATGATCTGAAGAACTGCGAGAGTTTAGCGAGAGCCTTTTTTCAGGTGTGGAGAATTTCAGCACCACCTTCACCCACACCTGTGCACTTTACATATTTATCCATGCTGCTAGACCCAAAACTACGCCAAGTCACATGTTTATTATTTGAGCAATTAACTAACTAACGTACTATATAGATGATGATGATGATGATAATCACAATAATAACAATAATGAGATCTTTAACATGTTATTTTTATTTTATTTATTATTTTTTTAAAGTGAAATTTAGCCTAAAAAACTATAGGAAACATTTCCAAGTTAAACATGTCAAGTCAATAAATAAATAATTTAAGTAAATAAATAATTACACACTTATTTGCTTACTTAAGTAAATAGATAAGTAAATAAGTAAATCTTACACATTTGTACGATTTTTTTTCAGGTTTAAATATGCAAATACTATAAATTCGAATAGCATTCGGACACTAAACTTTGTTCCAGCTGTGTGTGTGTGTGTGTGTGTGTGTGTGTGTGTGTGAGAGAGAGAGAGAGAGAGAGAGATTATTTGTATTCTGAGCGCTGGACGAGACTCTGCATGACTCCCAGTGGAAACTGCTGATATCACTCATCTGCTGTTTGGCCATGAAATGTGTCTCTCTTTATCTGCCTATTTCTGTTGCACACGCACACACACACACACACACACACACACACACACACACACACACACACACACACACACACAGGCTCTACAGAGAGGACATTATTATAACAGCTCTCCGTATGGAGTCGTATGAGACTAAAACACACTGCATTAATCTCTACATGCTTTATAACATCCTGTGTTTACACTCGTCTCTGATTTCATTTCCATATGCAGACGAACTGAAACTGAATTAAAAGTTAGTGCACTAAAACTTCTTTCTCTGTTCTCCCGGCACTACAGGTGACCATGTTAAACTTTGCGGTGGAGCGGATGGTTGATTTTCATTGCTCATAAATTAGCTAATTACATCTCCAACTGCCTTTGCTTCAGGGAGACGCTTTATTGACCAAGAGGCCACATCTTCCAGCTGTTGTTTGAGAGCAAATATCAATCTTTTTTTTTTTTTTTCCCAGAATTCTCATTAAATCAGGACCATTTGAATAAGCGTAAATCATTTTAAGTAAACAGCCTGGTCCTGTCGCCACAGGGTGAAGGTATTCTCCATTAAAATACGTCCCGTTACAAAAGCCATGATGTTATATAATTCGGTAACCTTGACCAGATGGTCCATAAGCAATACTAGCACTTGAGTATTCTTCTACACATCGGTCCTCTTCGCATCATTTATATCTGGAAGAGATGAAACACACTATAGCTCTGATGTCCACTGATTATTTTGTAGAATTAGTTTAAGCTTAATTAGCTATTTCATTCTCAGAAACTGCAAATCTAATCATTAGTTATGAGGTTCTTACAGGTGTCGTTATTCGTGAAAAAAAAAAAGGTTTCTCAGGGGTACTTTAGGTGATTAAAAGTTATAATTTGCTAATAGGTTTCTACTTGGAAACTTCTCTGAGAAAAGAAAAGAAAAAACCCTTCTGTTGTGCTGTAACTTGAGTTTCCCAAAAGGGACATGGTGAAGAATTTTCCGTTTCGCGTTTAGTGTCCTTAATGGAAATTTTTTTTTAGGGTGACTTGCTGATATTAGCTGCCTTTAGAGCCAAATAATTAATAAAAAAAAATGCTGTTTTTGATGTTGAAGCTGTTGTTTTTGGTTGCCTTGACTGTTTGATTTAGCACGATAAACAGTTTCAAAGTTATTATGTAGGACCCTAAAAAAATCATAGTTTACCATTAATCCTCTTCTTAACGGCTAGAACTGGTAACCATCCTTTTAAAAGTAGAGACCATCACAATCCCAAAGAAGTATCACAGTTCTCAAGGTGACATTTGACAAGCAGATTTCCAGTAGGGCGGAAAAAGTTTTTTCCCAGGCACGAACGATGTGCACACTTTGACCCTCTGGAGAAACCTTTAGAAGGTTATTTGTAAAATTTCTCTAATTTACATTAAAATCTAATTTGGTCTTGCCAGTTCCCACCCACCAGTCAGATGATGGACAGCTCCCAACCAGGGAAAGGCTAACACATTCTTCCCACAGAACACACTCCGAGGAAGGCGCTGTCTGCCCTCTTCCACATAGGTCAGATCTCGGACATCTGCAATTGGCTACTGTCAAAGTGAATGAAAGTGGAGTGAGGGTATGCCTCTCCCACCAAGAAATGTAACTGTAGAAGACAATAATAATAATAATCATAAACATGTTAACTTGTTAACACTGTCTGCATTGATGCACTTAACTAGCTAACTAGATCATTGTATGTTACGACATTACGTTACATAAACTACCGTTTTTATCATAGTTAGTTAGATTTAGGGACGGTGCAGGGATTTGTCACCATTTAGTAGAACTGATGACGGAAAACGTCTTTATGATTGAACAAGTCCAGACTTAGAGTCAGTCCAGAGTCAGTGGTGGAAAAAGTATATTTCCTAAGTATGCTTACATGTTTTAGGTAAAATGATTGTGTTTGTGTGTGTGTGTGTGTGTAGAACTGTGTTACCTTCTGTTGTGTTCTGTGGTATTTCAATTGACCTGTGTGATGCTTCAGATGAAGCAGTGGATTGTATCTGGTGTAGGGGTAGACACAAACCCAGTATGGGTTGTTCAGAACCACGATAAGCAAAGCTTTAATTCCTTTACTCACCCAGCAGATGAATAAAGAGACAACAGAAGAGATGGAGAGAAGCCTTGAAAATCAACACAATCGTTTCTGCAGAGAAAATGTAATCTTCCTGTCTTTTGGAAGCAGCAATGGCAAGATGATTGTTGACTCTCAACATTGTTTTCCTTGTGAAAAATCACACTCAAGGCTCATTCGAACTTTTGCAAAAACATATTAAATTGTGCTAGCAGGGTTAAACTCATCTGTCTTTTAAAGATAACAGGAGCTCCTCTTAATATAAGGAATAATTTATTAAATATTTATTTATCCTATGCATCCTGGAAGAAGGCAAGCTGGTGGAGGCATTGCGCATCCTGGCGCCAGCTCTTCCCCAGGTAAGCGACGCACACACACCCGGGGTCCACATGTTGTAAAGGAAAACGCGGTTCATCAGACCAGGCCACCTCCTTCCATTGCTCCATGGTCCAGCTCTGGTGCTTATATGCCCATTGTAGGTGCTTTCAGAGGTGGACAGGAGTCAGCATGGAAACTCTGACCGGTCCCATACACAGAAAGCTGTGATGCACTGTGTTCTCTAACACCTTTCTACCAGAGCCAGCATTTTTTTCAGCAATTTGTGCTACAGTAGCTGTGGGATCGGACCAGAGGGCTAGCTTTCACACCCCCATGTGCATCATTGGGCCTTGTGCATCCATGACCCTGTGGCCGGTTCACCAGTTGTCCTTCCTTAACTACTTTTGGTAGGTATTAACCACTGCATACCAGGAACAGCCCACGAGACCTGCCATTTTGGGAGATGCTCAGACCCAGTCATGTAGCCATCACAATTTGGCCCAAACACTCTCAGATCCTTAAGCTTGCCCATTTCTCCTGCTTACATCATCAACTTTGAGAACTGATTGTTCACTTGCTGCCTAATGTATCCCAACCCTTGACAGGTGCCATTGTAACAAGATAATCAATGCTATTCACATAAATTCATGTAAATATTCTGCATAAACTATACAGACTGTTGTGTGTGAAGCTCCCAGGAGATCAGTAGTTTCTGAAATACTCGAACCAGAGCATCTGGCACCAACACCCAGGCCACAATCAAAGTCTGAGAGATCACATTTTTTCTTCATTCTGATGTGAACATTAACTGTAGCTCTTGACCTGTATCTGTGTACCCCCCCCACCTTGTGCTGCTGCCACATGATTGGCTGATTTTACTGGGAAGACATTTTCAAGAAAGTCTTGTAAAATTTCATGAATGTGGCAGAGGTTTTTCTCTTGAGTTCTGGTTTATTTATGGGATGCAATTGATCCAAAAACCCCAAAAAGATTGACCAGACAAGTTTCTTCTTCGTGTCTTGCTTTAAATGTCTGTCTGTAGTGTTCGCTCCAACCAAACAGCAGAACTTATCCAGAAGACTTTACAGGGTGAAACACCCCAAGCCATAATGGAATCCTCAATAATCCGAGGATCTATTTTTAGTGGAATGTTTGTTCATTCTTATTGACGCGCAATCGAAGGTTTCAGAGGTATGACGCACCCGGCATTCCATAAAGTGGCTTGGCCCTCCATTATCACGTCTTGTTTGCTTTTTGCTGCAAGATAGTCTGCCTCGTGCCAGGTAGATCCATCTTAAACAAACACACATGGCTTAGCAACAAATCAATGGCCTGCGCGATCAATCGAATGTGAAGCAAACTGCTTTTTCCACCCTTCTTGTTCTGTGGGGACAAAGAAAATCCATTTTCTCTTTTCTCTTTTCTAACCACTTAATTACACTGGGTGAAATACTACTGACCCGTTTTCCTCCCGACAGCCAGTAGGCTCAGGGCGCTCGTTTCCTGATGTGTCATCTTGCACGTTATTGGAAAAGCTGTAAGTAAACTGTTTTTGTTTATGGAGACTGACTTGCTTGATTAAATGCGATAATAGTCGAGTCAACAAAGTTTGAGATTGTTAATATGATGATATGTGGATCTGTTGATGATGATAGAGGATAAAAATGAATAATGAGGGAAGAATGGTTTTATGTAATTATGCAACCATGAACCAATGCTCATAAACACTAGCAAAGAACGTATCAAAGCACTGGTCTACAAATTGGTCTACAAATTGCATTCCCATCTTCAATGCTTGTTTGTCCTACATTGGTAATTTCGAACATAAATAAACCCGTTACACTCTTTTAAGGATGTTCTTATAATGCACTGGGGTGGAGGCTCTGGAAGTGAGAGCGCACAGCATGGAAGCTCATGTCCATCAGAGCCCTCCTTGTGGCTCCGTGAGCAGCCTGCCTTGGATGGAGAATGTGATGTCTAAGGCAGCGTCTGGGAGGATTTATTTATTTATTTTTTTATTCATCTCTGACCTCATTAGTGTCTGAACACGAGTCTGGATCTGCTTTAGTTAGCTGCCATGAGCTGCTCAGCTTGAAGCTAGCCGAGTGGGATTGGACGCGATGGTCACAATGGATTTCACTATGCCACGGTGCAAGGAGTGTTTTTAAATATAACTTGTATTTAAAGGACACCAGAAATAACCACAGGAACAGGTGCGACTGGGCAGAACTGTTACAGGAGTGGGAAAGATTTCACACTTGACCTGTATACTCGAGTCTGCACTCAGGACTGATTCTGGGCTCATTTGGGGGCGGGGCTCATGATTCGCACACGTACACAAATCTGAAACAAATGTGTGAAGACTACACTTCTACGCTTAACCATAAAAGTGGCATGAAAGTGATTAATAAATAAATGAATGAAGACTCTTCCTCAGTGTATTCTTACACAGTGTACAGTTGGCTTCACCTATTCTGAAATATCTTCCGACTAACTAAGTACATTTTAACGTCTACCTGGCTGTTTTTTTCCACTAGTCAACATCCCCAAAGTGGGGACTAGTAAATGTATTGGTCAACTAATCTATACAACCCCTCGTATGCACCAGCTCTTTCTCCTCCTCATTTGTTTGACGTGTGGTTTGACTTCGTCAGTGCCAAGTCGGTGACAACAGGATCCACTCCGGTCAATACTCCCGAGTCCTCCTGTCAGTCTGGGTTTCCCCATACAGAGCCAAAGCAACACTGGCAGCACATCCCCATCATCCCCAATTCCCTTTCTCGCCACCCATCCATCTCTCTGTGTAACACAGGAGGAGGAGGTTGGCCAGATAGTTTCTATATTCATCGCTTGTCATCAGCTCCTGTCATCAGGAGATTTCCAGGTAAATTAAGTTCATTTGCATGGTGCCTTCCTTGAGCCCTGGATTTTCCTCATTCGTGTTTTTATCCATCCGTGCTTGAGTTTGAGCTGGAAGAACAAAGATGTATTGGCTCTTAGATACAGTATCTCACTGAAGTTAAATCAAAGGACACATCAAGCAGCCGTACAGCCGTCTATGATCAATTCAACACTGAGATGTCTCGGACATTTCTGATTTCTGTAGCCTGCTTTATGAATTCTCTTATATAGCCACATTAACATATTAAGGTTCCTTTTAACTAACATACTTTACTGTATTGGTTCTTCTTCTTCTTCTTCTTCTGGCTTTCCCCTTCAGGGGTCTTCACAGCGAATCATCGCTCTCCACCTATCCCTATCTTCTGCATCCTCAACACTTGCACCCACT
>CM074958.1:20752242-20768146 GCA_037577455.1 Pangasius macronema
GAGAGCGATGATTCGCTGTGGAGACCCCTGAAGGGAAAAGCCCAAAGAAGAAGAAGAAGAAGAAGAAGAAGAAGAAGTCAGAAATGAGTCAGGATGAATCTTGAAGATGGCAAACTGAATGCAATTTGTATTGATATTGAGCCATTTAGGAATTCTCCAGAAGGTTGTGAAGATCAAAGGATCAGGTCCATTTTAAGGCAAGAGACGAGAGAACCAGAGTTTTAGGACAGAGCAGACTTTTTTTTTTTTTAAATTCATACTTTCATATCTGAGTCAAAGTTTACAAAAGTAAACAGTGCACAAATAACTATACAGTCATATGCAAACACAGACACCGTGGGCGAGGCAGAGTCAGAGTTAGAGTCAGCGGCTTGTCCAAATGTCCAAACATTACATCTATATTTACATTAGCTGCTGTCTTTTAGCTTGAAAAAAAAAAGTCAGGGTCAGAAAATAAGGACAGGAGATGGAAATGGTATTTTTTTTTCATTTGCAGTCAAATGTTATATGATGTAAAGTAAAATAAAAGCAGGAGACTATTTAAAGACTATTGGAAGATAAGTAGAACATAATAAAAAATGCTTGTTTGTGTTTGGCTCCACCTCCTGTCAGTCATTTTATTGACTCTACTTTATCTACTCTATGGGCCACTGTAGATTCTAGGGGAGGAGCTTCGGGAACATGGGCGGGAATCATTCAATTATCAAACCAATCTTTTGATGGAGAGACCTCATTTTGAAAAGTAAACATTTTGTTGTAATTGTCACAATCACTGCAAGTGTGGTTTAACTGAACAACACAGCTTCCACTCTTATTAAAATAGCACTTGATCCAGCACATTGTATTATTTTGCCAGTAATAATATAACGCCAGAGTTTTTGTTCATTCGAAGTGCTCTCCTGTAAATAAAAGCGCTGACGGATTGAAGGATAAGCTGACCAAGCTCACTTAAAGCGGATTCATAACTTTATCCATTAAACAATTGATTTCTCAAGATGAGCAGCGTATCTGATTATGATGCTGTCTCTCCTCCAGTGTCCAGCGAGAGATTAAAGCCTCACTAGGTCAACTCTCAATACAGCTCTGTCTTTAAATCAATTTTATCACAAGCTTCATTCATTTAGTTCATTTTAAAAGGAAACGTCACACTTTACAGCTTTGCTGCTTTCCAACATGCCCTCTGGTGCTTTGACTTTGAAATGCAGCACCTGGCAATCTGGCCCTGTTTGTTTTTTTTTATTTATTTCATTTTCTTTTTTGAAAAGCTTCCTTGCCCTCTGTTCATAGGCTTTAATGAAAAAATTTTCTCCCACTGTATTTGTAGAATTAAAATTCATAAGCCGAGACATTTAACGGCTAATAATAGTTCAGTCACAGCGGTTGTTAGTTGCTGAGCCGTGATTGTGGTGAATTTTAATCGGAATGTTAATCACAGGCCAGATGGCAGCAATGCTGGAGAATTATTCCAAGCCGCATTACAGTCAATTCAGGAAAAGACAAACAACCTAATACAGATTTACCAATCTTATAAAAGGGGAGCGATGCGGGAGGGGGCGAGGAGGAATGAATGTTTAAATTAGGAGTGCAAATAGGAAGAAAATGAGATGGAGATCAGATTATCCAGCGTCGTGTCTAAAGCCAGCTTTTAAATGAGAGATTCACTGCAAGTGCGCACTCAGGCTCGCGCTGTGAATAAAGCCCATTTTCATGGTGTGTCTTCAAGAGCTTTACTTTAGAGCGCTCTGGCAGAGTGACTGCAAAGCGCTTCGCTCTCTGTTTACTGTTTCATTACTGAAGTGGTTTATACTATTTTAAACGACTCTTGGTGTCGCCTTTAGTGCTTGCTGCTGCTTTGAACATATTTAGAAAGTACATTTTCACTGCAGTAAACAAATCGTCCAATCTCTGTACACCGTTTCTGATTTATTTTTTAATCTCACCCACTCACACGTGCTGCTCTACTGGTGCTGTACGTGTGACAGGGAAGTGAAGTGACTTTGTGGCCAAGTGTGGTGACCCATACTGGGAATTGGTGCTCTGTATTTAACTCATCCAAGTGCACACACACAGTAGTGAACACACACACACACCTGGAGCAGTGGGCAGCCATTTTAGCTGCGGTGCCCGGGGAGCAGTTGGGGGATCGGTGCCTTNACAATCCCTGCCGGACCCGAGACTCGAACCCACCACCTTCAGGTTCACCTTCAGGTTACAAGTCCCACTCTCAGACCTGTGACAGCTTTTAGCTTCACATTATTCTTAAACCATACGGATGTGTTTTGATGTTTTTGAGTCTGTAAATCACTTCTGTAAGTCGCTCTGGATGATGCTAAAATCTGCTAAATTCTGTAATTATAAAGATGCGAAACTATAATTTTGAATAGCGGCATTTTTGTGCTTTAAAGTGTACATCAAGTCTCGAAATTTAATTGGTAAAATCATTATTAAAATAAATTAATAAATGTATAAATAAAATAAAATAAAATAAATAACATTTTAAATTAGTCAGATATATAATTTAAGTTTAAATTGTTTGTTTGGAAGTTTAACTTTGGGTAGTTTAAGTTTAAACTTTGCTAGTTTTAATATTTATTTTATTAATTGTAGTTTACATTTAGGGAGTTTAATTGTAAATTTTGCTAGGATGAGTTTGGTAAGGTTACAGTGGCAGGCTAATAATAATAACAATAATAATAATAATAATAATAATAATAATAATAAAGTTTAGCTGTACATTCTGGTAGGTTTAATTTTAAGTAGTTTAACATTCCGATAATTTAATTTATATAAATAATGGTTGTTTAGCTCATTTTATGAATTTACATTTTGGTAGTTTAAGTTTTTAAAAAAATGGTAGTTTGAGTTTTAATTTGTTAAAAAGAAGTTTAAATTTGAGTAGTATACATGTACATTTTGGTAGTTTTCATTTCATTTGTTTAAATTTAATTTTTGTGTAGTACAATTTTTTTTTTAGTTTACGTTTTCATTTTATTAGTTTAAATTAAATTGTGATAGTGTAAGTGTACATATTGGTAGTTAAGTTTTCATGTTATTAGTTTAAGTTTACATTTGAATTGTGCAACAAATTCAGTTCATCACATCTTGAATCAGAAGTTTACTTTGCCATAGCGGAGATCTTCTGAAAAGCGAACAAGCCCAGATTCATGTCTTTGACACATCAGCCAGTCATCAGCGTGGAAATGACGCAAGCTTTGTGCTGCCAAAATGTGATTTTAAATCGTGTACATTGATTTTCAAATCAAACCTTATTGCATTCAGTAGCGGCTAATGGCACAAATATCACTCCATATGTACGTCTCTGCTCTCTCTCTCTCTCTGCCTCTCTCACTCACACAGGCTCTCTCTCTCTCTCTATCTCCCTCTCTCTCTCTCTCTCTCTCTCTCGCCCTCCCTCCCTGCAGAGCCTCCTCTGCTTATCTCCGTCCTGCACCCTTGTGCAGTTTGTCTCTGCTCGGGCTGTGTTTAGGGGCTCTTGTCTGAGGGTGATAAGCTGACAGGCCCTCCGTCCCCCTGTACCTCACCTCCAGGCGAGCGCAGTGGCTCAGGCTTCTTTCCCAGTATTTGATGCTCGCCTGCCCATTTCTCTTTCCACAGTGCGCACTCCAGACCATCGCTCCTCCCTCCTTCCTCTTCATTTTGTGGGTGCAGTAATAAAGAGGTAAGAACGGATCCGGGCAGTGAATCCATCTGCGAGCCGTTGAGCTAAACGCACTCTAGGGATGCTAGACTGAGACAATACGGACACTAACTGCAGCTCTGACTGTGCAGATTAATGCTTTTGTCTGGGATAATGTTACACTTGAGTCCATGCTCATCATGTCTTCATCATATCTCAGTTCAGCTCCTGCATTTCATAACAAAAAAACACTGAGGCAGCGTTTCATCGAGGCATTTCTAACGCATTTCCAACGTACTTCTAACATCTTTAACATGTACTTCCAGCATGACTCCGATGGAATTCCAATATAAATTCCAACATCATTTCTATGTATTTTCAATGTATTTCTAACATGATTCCAGCAGAATTCCAACCTATTTCCATAATTTCTATGTATTTCCAATTTGTTTCCAGCATATTTCCAGTGTAGTCCTACCATAATTTCTATGTACTGATGGCATTCTGGCATATTTCCAACGTATTTCCAACATTTTTCCACCATGATTCCAGCGTAATGCCAAAATAATTTCTATGCACATCAAATGCATTTCCAGAATATTTCCATAATTTCCGTGTACTTCTGCAATGTTTCCAGTGTACCGTCAATGGATTTCAAACACACATGTAACATAATATTCAACAAAATCCCACTTATAATTCCTAATTGCAATTTTACATTTAATCCCAAATGTATCTCCAACATAATTCCAGTATACCTTCAGCTGAATTCCATCTTATTTCCAACATAATTTCTATATATTTGCAATTTATTTCATATGTATTTTGACTGTATATGCTAACATCCCTTACATTCCCACTGCGTTCCCTGCATATTTCCTACATAGTTGCAGCATATTTTCAATGTATTCCCAACATAATTCCAAAAATACTTTTCCAGTAAAGTATTTCCAACACAATTATGTCATTTCAATGCAATTCCAGTTCTTGTCTATCCATCTATCCATCTTCCATACTGCTCACCGTACACAGGCTCGCGGAGGAGCCTGTAGCTTCGCCCAGGGAATGTGGGGAACAAGGCAGGGGACACCCTGGACAGGGTGCCAACCCATCACAGGGCACACTCTCACACACACTCTCACACACATTCACAAACAATTTGGAAATGCCAATCATCCTATAACACATGTCTTTGGGCTGGGGGAGGAAACTGGAACCGCCGTGCTACCCCCTAATTCCAGTCCAACATATTTCCAACGTAATTTCTATAT
This sequence comes from Pangasius macronema, assembly GCA_037577455.1. NCBI lineage: Eukaryota > Metazoa > Chordata > Actinopteri > Siluriformes > Pangasiidae > Pangasius > Pangasius macronema. The sequence goes on from CM074958.1 coordinate 20,757,151, forward strand.
ATCTCCAGCATATTCTCAGAACAATTCCAACATAATTCCAGCCTATTTCCATATTTCCTGTCCTGAGTGGTTAATTTAGTCTCTTTGGACCATAATTGTTAAAACACTTAGCGGTTTATGCAAATGCCTCATGAACTTATCGGACTACCGCTGACTCTTTAATGCTTCTGTGTGAATAATGTGATTGCTGTAACATTGCGTGGGTTTGTTTTCTCTCGTTCCCTTGGGTTCCGACACTGCTGCGCTCCTCGGAAGCCCGGTGTCCTTGGCTCTCTCTGGCTTGTTGTTAGCGCGCTGTGAGGACTGCAGAGTGACCATAAGCAATGCTGTGGTGTAAAAATGAGAATAAGCAGGTACACAGGTGCGGTGAGGTGAACACGGAGCTTCATGCAGATCGAGTCGCTTTTCATTGCTTCAACAAAACGATTTTTGTCTTGATTTAGGCTGTAACTGGTCCGGTGTAGCAGATGCCTCCGTGCGTTTATCCTTGTATCTGTTTCTCTCTCTGATTTTTCTTTTTTTTTTTTTTTTTTATTGGAAACAGGTGCAGAAAGATTTTAATTCCAACCCTGGCATATCGGTCCATTGTTTTGTAAGATAGAAAAGATTAGTGGAAAATGGAACGTGTGTGTGTCTGTGTTTTTGCAAAGTGACTAATGTGTTAAAGAGGATGATAAATTACCGTTGGTGACAGTGAGTGTGAGTGTGTGTGTGTGTGAGTGTGAGTGCTGTGGTGCTACATGCCCATAGAGCTTATGTGTGGATTTAGAATATTAATTTTGTGGTGGGTATAAAAATTATGGACTTAATCATGGCTTCAGTCAGAAGCTGTAATTAGGACACTAACGCCACACTCGGTGTGTGTGTGTGTGTGTGTGTGTGTGTGTGTGTGTGTGTGTGGGTGTATGTCTACCAGCTGGCTCTGTGAAGCATCCGTTTTATGTACTCCGCGTAATCCACCTTGTCCCTGGAGCGCTTGTGAAGCAGAACACTGGTTCAGGCTCTTCACTTTGTTAAGGGGAAATGCCTCAGACATGTAAACGCTTAAGGAGTTCGGAAACTCGGACCATTCACCGTCTGCGTCCAACAAGTTTGCGATGTAAAGAATTTGGCATCCTGAGGCATCGGGCCTCATTTATCATACGGTTGGATTTATTCGTAAATTGCTCACAGGAGCATTTAGAGAAGAAATATGGTGATCCTGATAGTCGGTTTAGTTGCGAGTGTTCTTGAATTTGTGTAAATTTGCATATTAGGGGACTCACTCACTCACTCATTCACTCACACACTCACTCACTCACTCGACCTTGATTGATTGGTTTAAAAATTGCTAATTGCTAACAGCTAAAAAATAGTAGCTGATGCACTGCAATGGCTAAGCTGCATTATTGGAAGACTGGAAGATGCATACCATGCTTAGGAGGCGCTCTATCACTATCTAGTCATCATTGTGTCATTTTCAGCTGACTCTGAGTGTTGCCTTTTATGGAGTTTTGTGGGCGTGGCTAAATGAAATCATGTTGTGCCATGAACTTTCTTAGTAATTTATGGCTGGTCTGTGTTTTCTGGACATGCGCAAACTGCTACGAGGAAATCTTGTGGGAATTTTTAGTCTGGTCTGGCAAAAATATTTACACCTGACCCATGTGTTTGTATTTCAGCCTCTTTCTGTGCTGGTTGTGGTCACCTGTTCTCAGCCACATGAGCTTCGTTTGGCTGTGGTGACCTACTGTGTTAGACTGTCTTAGGCTGTCTTAGGCTGTTGTGATGTTAGATAGTGAGGAATTACAGTCAGTTGTGTTTAGCTGTGCAGGGCTATGGTGACATGTGTTTGGCTGTAATTGGCTATATTAAAATGATCACCTTTGTTATGCTGGGCCTGCTTGTGATGGTCTGTGTTTGGCTGTGAGGGTTTGTAGCAACATTTTGTTTATCTCTGCTAGGCTGTGGTGAACTGTGTTTGGCTGTGATGGGTAATAGTGAACAGTGTTTGTCTGTGCTTTATAACAGTGACCTGTGTTTGGCTGTGCTGGGTAATGGTGAACATTGTTTGTGATGGTTTGTAACAACATTTGATTATTTCTGTTTGGCTGTGCTGGGTAACAGTGACCTGTGTTTGACTGTGCTGGGTAATGGTGAACTGGGTATCGTTGTGCTGGGTAATGCCCAAATGTGTTTGGCTGTGCTGGGTAATGGCGAGCTGGGTAATGGTGAACTGTGTTTGGCTGTGTTGGGTAACACTCAACTGTGTTTGGCTGTGTTGGGTAACACTCAACTGTGTTTGGCTGTGCTGGGTAATGGTGAGCTGGGTAATGGTGAACTGTGTTTGGCTGTGTTGGGTAACACTCAACTGTGTTTGGCTGTGTTGGGTAACACTCAACTGTGTTTGGCTGTGCTGGGTAATGCTGAACTGGGTTTCACTGTGCTGGATAATGCTGAACTGTGTTTGGCTGTGCTGGGTAATGGGGAGCTGGGTTTGGCTGTGCTTGTGTTGGGCTATGTGATGCTGTTGTAAATTGTGTTTGACTCTGCTGGGTTGTGGTGACCTGTATAGGGCTGTGATAGCTGTTGGTCACCTGTGTTCAGCTGTCATGGCCTGTGGCACTTGTTTTTTTGTTTTTTTTTAAAACTGTATTGACCTGTGTTGGCTGTGCTGGATTACGGTGACCTGTCGTGATCTGTGTTTAACTGTGCTCTACTGTTGTTGACTGTTCTGCTTTGCTGAGTAGTGGCAATCTTTGTTTGGCTGTGTTTGTTAGTGATAACCTGTGTTTATCTGTGGTTGTAATGACTTGTGTTTGACTGTGCTGTGTGATGGTGATACAGCCATACTTGCCTCTGATGGGATTTGGTCACCTGCTGTGCTGAGAATGAGCAGTGTTTAATTGCCCAGGGCTAGGGTGAGGTACGCCGTCTTCAGCTGAGGTACGCTTTGCTTGGCTGTGTTCAGCTGTGCTGAGTTTGACTCTGAGGAGAGCCGTGCCTGTTGAGAGCTGTGTCTTGTTTTGGGACATTCTCTGGTTATTCATTGAAAAATATGTTCAGCTGATGAGATTAGTGCTGTTACCAGATCCATCTGCTTGTCCTCCTTTCCTCTCCTCTCCTCTCCTCTCATTCACCTCTCCTCTACTGTTTCCTACTCCCAGTCACCCCCCCACCTCCAAAACATCCCTGCACGGCTCATTTCATATAAACTCCTGCATGTCACTGCAGTGGGCTGGTGGAGTGAGTGCGTGAGCGAGAGATTGAATTCCCACAGAGAGCTGAAGAGCGGGAGCGAGAGACTGGCGGAGGCAACGTCTGCGGGCAGCAGTCGGGGAACACGCTTGAGTGTGTGTACAGAGTAAGACGTGTGTGTGTGTGTGTACGTGTGTGTGCAAGCATAGTAGACAGAGCTGTGCTGTGCCATATGTTGTGCCTGCCTCTCATTTTCTCACTCTCGCTCTCGGATGATGAAGACTCGGTGGCTGTGTGAGATGGGGATGCGCTGAGAAGCAGCTCTCGCTCTCATACACACTCTGGCAGGAAGAGCTCGGCAGCTCACAGCAGCGTGGCAGAGATACACACATGCCGCTTCAGTAACGTGACCGATGACAGAACACACTCAGCAGTCGCCGCGCGCTCTCAGCGCAGAGCCGAGCTCCACGGACAGGTGAAAAACCTAAACCTAAACTCCTGGAGATGTTCCTCAGGAGCGCTCGTGGATTCTCCGTGACTCTGTGTCTGCTGCTGCTCCTCTCACTTCCTCATCCCTCCTTCCAGGGCAGGATTAAGGGCAGATGGAACAAGGGGGGTAAGTCATGTATCTTAAGAGCTCCTCCTCTGGGTTCATGCATGGATATGTTTGTTGTGTTCTCCCACCTGTGAGCAAGTAAAAGTGCTCCCATTGTTACACATGTCTTGAGGAACTTGTCTCAAGAGAGACCGTGGTTCAGTGGTGCTCGGAATTATTTTCGCTTGTCGTGTGATTTGGGGAATTTCTTATCTCCGTGTCTTGGGTGCTGAAAGTTGACCGCTCATGTCATGTGCATTTTAGACAAGCTGCTATTTTTGCATCCTGTCTCATCAACACCGGTGCTGTCCTGTCCCATCCTGAGCGCAGACACAACTTTAGTTTCTCTCTCTCTCTCTCTGTATTGAAAGCATGGGAAGGTCAAAGGGTCACAAAACTGTCTTTGTCTGACAGATCTGAGGTGATGCTAATAGAATGAAGGGTGCAGCAATGATTCCACTGCTCACTGCTGTGATTTTTTTGGGTTAAAGCTCTTGCTCACCATGCATGTCAAGAGGTGTTAATAATTAATGCCCCGCCACCCTTTCCACCAAAGAGCTGCTCTGCCTCCTTATGTCTAATCCCCTTTGTCGGATTAAAGAGACCAGGAATCTTAAAGTGTGCTGCAGGACAGCAGATGAGTGGGCACAGCCATGCATCCATGAAGCCCATGGCTCTTGGCTTCTACTGGAGATGTAGGAAACCACTGTTGAGAAGCTTGTTGAAGCCCCAGTGTGAGCTTAACCAGCTCAAATGGCTGAGTACAGCTCTCAAGTTTCTTTGCGAGTCGGGTCATCATTTGTCTTTTGGTTTCGTGTCTGATGCTAAAAAGTCTTTGTTTTGACTTCACTAATGTTTTCATTAATTGGTCATGTTGTCCATCTCGCTACAAGTGTACTTTGTACATGCAGATCATTCCTCGTACAAATAAATCGATGATTCTATGATTGCACTGTTATTTAACCTTTATCTAAGTTGACCATTTCAATATCTCATTTTTGTAGAATGCATCTTTCTCTAATTGATTAACAAACTTGAAAAGCCCCATTTTTTTAAGTATAGTATTATTATTATTATAGGGGGCAGTCGTGGCCTAACGGTCTGAGAGTCGGACTTGTAACCCGAAGGTGAACCTGAAGGTGGTGGGTTCGAGTNCCACTGCTCCGGGTGTGTGTGTGTGTTCACTACTGTGTGTGTGCACTTGGATGGGTTAAATGCAGAGCACAAATTCGAGTATGGGTCACCACACTTGGCCACAAAGTCACTTCACTTCACTTATTAGCAAGGACACAAAATGTGGTTGATTAGCAATGATGCTAATGGCTTGAGGACATTAAGGACTTTCAAACCATTTCCTTTCAGTCTATAATTTGAGTACTTTCAAAGTGACCTCATCAGTCAATATCACATCACATCACTGAAAATAAGATTAAAAAAATGTGAAAATATACTTTTCTTCTTCTCGTGATCTTCAGTAAATTCTGATCATGTGACTCCTGGAATATTCCACATATTTCATAGGGGTGAATGTGTTCAGGTAACAGTGCTAGGTCAGTACACTAAAATATACATTTTTCATGACCTACAATGGACGATCTGTGGACAGTGTAGCTGTAGTGTGCTGGGATAGACATAAACGCTGCTCTACTTTTACTTCACATACAAACTTGTCAATGTAATGTAGTATCAGTGGGGAAACAAATACGTTGGGTCAGTGTGTTTATCCGGATTTACAGGAACTTGTGACAGGTACGTGTCGTACTGACACACATTAAACTTATTTTCTCTCTTTATTCCATCACTGGTGATGAGCAGGAAAAAAAAATCAGGAGCCATCTCAATTTTGTGTACTCAGTTATTTTAATCGGTTCTGGGGAGTGCAGCAGATAGATGTGGAATCTTTGGTCTGCGGTGAGATGGAGGCCACTGACCTCCCGCAGATCTATTAGGGTATGTTTAGCTGAGCAGTCAGTGAGAACTGGAGGAATATCTGGATTACGGTTCCATCATACACTTCAAAAGCTGTAATATACCCATGGGTATGATACGATCAACTCGAAATGGATGCATATTTATGGATATAGTGCTATTACCAGGTTCTCTACTACAAGTTGTGCACTCACGGTAAAATGAACAACTTTACACACACACACACACACACACACACACACACCGCACAGGTGTACGTGTGCTTCTGGAACTAGTAGGCTCTTTGCCTGGTCATAGATTTTCTTTATTTACTGCAAAATGACCATTTTTTTTATGAATCTACATGCTAATGCTAATATGATTGCACCAACATATACATTTAGTGCTATGTTACTGGGGTTTTATTAGCAATTATTTATTTCCATAAGTTATTTCATTATTTTGCCAAAGTCTTTAACTGACTTTCAGTATTCTTAGGATAGTTGTGGCAGTCTGAACACACATCAGACGTCGGTGTGGATGAATTCTGGACAAAGCACCAAAAAATAATAGTATGTTTCTAAATCTAATCTAGCTTTGGATTTCTTTCTACAGAGATGTTCTAAGACCTTGCTATCTGTGCGACTGCCTCACATGATGAACATGAGCTTGTGATATTTGGGTGTACTGTAGAAGTCAGAAGAGCAGTTTATTAAACATTTAACAGATGCATCATTAGTGATGCTGAGAATGTTCTCTCTTGTTGCTTAAGTTGATTTTCTGTTCCTGGTTAGAACATTAAAATGCTTGAAATAACCCGAATGATGTCCAGTGTGACAAGCCTGCCGACCTTTTCTCTGTGTAAGCCAGTGGTTCTCACTGCGGTCTGTGAAGTTCAGCCAAGGAGTCAGTGTTACAGTGGCGGAAATTTCAACCTGCCATTTCATGTCAACTTGGGACCTACCTTGTGTGATTTTTTTTTTTGGAAAAGCTCAGGAGTAAAAAGCTCAATAGCTCCAGTCTTACAGCAAACGTGGCTAATGTTCATCTAGTTGGATGATGTTTATGAAACTGTGCTGATTGTGGTGTGTGAGATTTATTTAACAGTGAGAGGATCCATGGCTGAGAATCTCCAGTCTAAACCAATACAATAGGATTTTCAATACATAGCACATGTAGTATAAAATAAGAAGCCAAGAGCAAAGTGTGTAAAAACACGAGTGAGATTTGCCTATATATATATATATATATATATATATATATATATATATATATATTCACTACAGTATGCTTTGAAAAATGTTTTTTTTAACAAACTCTGATGGTGGCTCTTGAAGGTTATGAGAAATGATAGTAGGATTTCTCAAGGGAAAACACAACGCACTCTCTCTCTCTCTCTCTCTCTCCCGCACTCTCTCGTTTCTCTTGCACAAACAAATTTTGAATTTGCCCCTCAGTCTCGCTATCCTAATAGTGTTGTGTTCTCAGGGGTCTATTAAGAGACTTTGACATTCAGGATTGACAGCAGGGGAAGGACCTAGTCAATGTCACCCAATGCCTCTTCCTCATAGAAGAACAATTCAGTAGCTTCAAACTTATCAGGACGAACTGCTCTCCACCCAGGAATGGATTACTGACCGGGGCTACTGGGCCTTTAACACTAAAGGGCTGTTGAAGAACATTTAAACTGATTGATTAGACTGATTGGCCATTTACGTCATGTCCCCCAACACCTATCAGCATTAGTGAGCTAATAGAATACAAGCCAATGAGTTTAAATGTTGGCGCAAGGGGTTGAAGTTGTAACCAAGCTTTAACAAGGAAAGAGAAGTCAGATAATGTTTATTTTTCAGATTATAACTGAGCTAAAATGCAGGAAAGAAGAGTCAGCGTGCTGTCCCTGCTGGCCATCGAGTCCGAGGTTGTTAAAAAGTTGGAGGATTTGGTGGTTGAGTTTGTGATTAGAATGAACGAGAAAGAAACCAGTCACTGAAGGTCATATTACCATCTGCGTAGCGCAGAGCCTCAAATACTCAGTGAATGCGTGATGCAGTAATGTGCGCTTTGCATTTTTGTCAGGGCTCCCTGCATTGTTTCATGCATAGCAATGGAAGGTGGGAGTCCCTGAATAGGAGCCCAGGAGTCACTAATCCACTTCTGATGTTCCTGGTGGTGTTCTCCCCTTCCTGATGATGTGTCGTCCACATCCACTTAGACTCAGCAGGAAGGTGGAACCAAAACGCCAACCTGCTGAGAGAAAAGTGAGACGTATCAAGGCCTATTATGCTCCCGCAGATGTGTAGTCGAGTTCTAATGAATGTGTAGAGTGGAAGACCTGTTTGGCACCATAATGGCATCCTGGTAATATGATATGTAGAGAACTGAAGACTCAGGAGTGTAATTTCCCACCAACCCACACACACACCAACCCACACACACACACATTCATGTAAGTAGGAAAGCAGCCAACTGAAGCTGGTCTGCTCCTGGAAGAGTAATGTGCAGGAGAGTGGCTTCGCTTATGAATCCTCCGAACACAGTCCTCTCTTCAAGCATGACTGAAAGTCCAGGGTCCAGGTGCTTGGATTTACTGTGCAGGTAGAGTCAGAATGTAATTAATATTTCTCACAACTCGCTGCTTGTGTGGAATTGGATTCTGGACTGTCTTTTGCGCAGCCGAAGAGCCGCAGCAGCCCTCCAGGGTCTCCGTTACGCGGCCGTGAGACCGGCGATATCAAGTTTGTGCGGAAGAACCCTAATTTGTCTGCTTCTTTCAATATCGTTGCTAAAATATCACCCACCGAGTCCTTGCGACAATGGCGAATTCAATTATTCGCTCCCTCCTTCACGGGCGCGGTAATGACTCCACAGAGCACCCTGTCGAGGCTGACGGTTTCATACGTGGTAATAACTTTTCTTATGGGGAGACATTAAGGTAGCGCAGTATGCTGTGTGCCTGTAAATGCGTGCATGGCTACACATACATAAAAACAACATTTGTATGCTAGTGCAAGTCACAGATTTTTACATATACAGCTCGAGGATTGGAGCATTGAAGCAAAAAAAATAAATAAAGTACACATTTTTCTTCCTTATAACTGAAACACTGAAACACCAAATCTATAAAATGTACAAGAAAATGTATTAAAAAGAAACTCATTAACCACTATGAGACAAAACCTTATAACAGTAGCTTACCTAACACTTAAATCCTGTATTATAAGACTGACATTCGCATGTCATAAACATGTCATAGATAAATGACTTATGCTGTTTGACTTGCAGTGGAAGTTTGTCATATTAGGACTAGGAACATTATTACAGAAACGGCTTAATAAGCTCATTTGATAGCACTGAACTTGAACATTGCGTTACAAGACTGACATAACCACTTCATAAACGCGTCATGAAAGACATTATGCCATATGCTATATTGAGTTGTCACGTGAGTTTGACATGTTAGGTCTAAGAACATTTATTACAGAAATGGATTAGTAAGCAGTCTTGATTACAGTTAAACTGAACACTGAATTATAAGGCGGTTATGACAACTTATTACATGGCTGTGTCATGGGACATGGCATATTCTGTAATAAGTTGTCATAACTGTTGAGAGTAGTGGCTTAGTAAGCTGCCTTGATAACAGTTAGCTTCAACACTGCTTCATAAGACTGACATAACCACCTCATAGATGTCTTAAGGAATATGCCATATGATGCAGTGAGCTGTTATGAGAGTTTATGTAATGTAAAGACTAAGAGCGTTAGTACAGAAATGACTTAGTAACACTTAACTTGAACTTTGGGTTATGTCGGTCTTACAATGCATTCATAAACATGTCATGAAAGCTGTCACATGATACATTTAGTTATGCATTGCTACATTGAACATTGCTAGAAAAATGGAAAATTAAGCTTGCTTTACTTGTTTAATTTTTGACTCGATCCGTGCGTTATATGGCTGACATAACCACGTCATAAGTGTGTCATAACACCGAGTCGATATGGCAGTTTACATTTTACATATGGGGTTCTACAGTAACGTCATGTTCATCAATCCGTTTGTAAATGTTACCTTGATAAAACCTAAATACGTCTTCATAAGACTGACATAAGCAGGTCATAGATGGGTCATGGGAGAGGTTATATGCTGTAATTATGTCGTGGCTGTTTATGTCCAGAAACTAACAGTGTTTTGTTAAGACCAGGAGCAGTTGGAATGGTTTAGTCAGCCGCTTTGCTGGAGTGACGTGAAAATTCCACATTATAAGCCTGACATAACCATATCATAAATATGTTATGATATTGTGTAACTGTTTTTGTCTTATTAACTTCGAGAGAAAAACAGAGAGGCTGGAAATGTTTGCATTCCATGTTGTCACTACTTTCCCTGAGGAAAAGTATTGGCACCCCAGGGCCATTTTCCAAATTCCACATTATAAGCCTGACATAACCATATCATAAATACGTTATGATATTGTGTTGTTTTGGGGGTTTATTTATATGGAAAAAAGTGTCATGTAGTTAGATTCTCTGACACACATGTGTAAGATCGTGTTGTATCTGACAGTACTGCCGATTAATATCGTAGCCTGGAAACATAATGCAAGGTTTATGTCCAGTTACAACCACGTTTCCAATACATTATTACTATTAATTATTAATGAGTTATTACACTTTACTTTGTTTTACATTTTCTTTCATTTCTTTTTGTTTGTTTGGTGCACTCTGTGGTTTATGAATAAATTTTGAATTGAGTTGAGTTGAGAAATAGAGTATTTGACTAGTATTGTAACATTCGATGAAATAAGCTTTACATCTGTTAGAAATAATACAAAATTGTCGTATGTGATGTCTTACTACTTATACGCCATTACTGATAGTAAGTCTATGGTGTATTATTAAGAATTATATCAATATCCTCAACAAAGTTGTCATAGAAACATCACAGAGACAGGCGTCTTTGGCACAGTTATGTCGTAGTTATGTCAGCCTTATGGAAGACGGTTCAAGTAAATCATTCCTACTGTTTCTGGCTTACGATTTGTGCTATTTCAGAAGAAAAAAAAAAGCAATGTTGTCAAACACTGGCAGAAGGCGTGAGGTTTTATCTTCTCAGCTTCCTCTGGTAATCTGGAGATTGTTATAATGAGAGATTTAATTCACAAAAGTGCTGCGAATTTGGCTCAACAGCTACTATTTGAAAGAGGAGTAAAGAGAGGACATGTTTATTTAGAAAAAGGGAAGGTGTAGGAGACAGTGGTGAGAGCGGCCATGCTGTATGGTTTAGAGACAGTGGCACTGAGGAAGAGGCAGG
>CM074958.1:20777933-20788187 GCA_037577455.1 Pangasius macronema
CTCCCGACATCTTTCTCCACCCATTCCAACCTGCCTGCACTCACTTCTTCACCTCTTTCCCACACTCACCATTACTCAGGACTGTTGACCCCAAGTAAGGCCAATTCCCTTAGTGTAAGATGAATAAAAAGTTTTTATAATTATCAATAATTAACTTGAAGGTGATAGCACACCACCAGAACCATAACGATTGTCCTGTAACAGCACATCCCCAAATGGCTTATTCCTTACTTATCAGCTTTAAGGAAGTCACATGACATGGACAGAGTGAAATTCAAAGACCTTTGCATAAGATATTAAAGATATGTGAAAAAAAATCTTGTGATATTTTTTAAGAATGGTCACATTGCTGAAATATTCCTTCACATAGCTCAAAAATTACAGCTGACATAGAAATAAACCATAAGCTAAAAAGAGATCAACTTAAATATAGGTTTAATGTGTACTTTAAAGACTGATTTTGTTCTGCAGTAGGGTTAACATTTAATTGTCCAGGTTTTATTCAGGAGAGAAAATAATTGTTATTTGGCCAACAACAGCTTATAGTCTACAGCAAACATGGTGCAGTGTAGCTAACATATAAATCAGTGGATTACACGTCGTAGCTTTTCAGTACATGATGGAAAAAAAGGATTATCATGAATGAATTGTTGTGGATGAATTGTGATTCACTTTCTAGTCGAGTTTGTAATGTTCAGCTCAAAAAGCTCATGATGAGGCCAGACTAGCATTAGCCTGAGCTGGCCTTGCTGTTCAAAGATAAATCCTTGACCTTGAGTGAATACATGCACTTTCACAAGATGTTTCATTCTATACATGTGATGTACAGTGTTGACTAAATGACTCAAAAGTCTTGAATGACGTTCTGTGAAACATGGCATATGGTATGTACAGAGAATTCTTGAAAAGATGTGTTTTTTATGGGGGCAGTCGTGTCCTAATGGTCTGAGAGTCGGACTTGTAACCTGAAGGTGAACCTGAAGGTGGTGGGTTCGAGTNTGCCCACTGCTCCGGGTGTGTGTTCACGGGTGTGTGTGTTCACTACTGTGTGTGTGCGCACTTGGATGGGTTAAATGAAGTTAACTAATGTAACTCATCTGACAGGATTTTTTGTCATTGATATATTTCAGTAATAATAATAATAATAATAATAATAATCATCGTTGACATTAGCCAGCTAGCTAGAATTTTCCAGTCTAACAGGATTTACTACTAACAACAGCCAGCTAACCAGTCATACAGTTACAACACGTCTCAACATACAACGGGATAATCTAGTCAGTACAACACACAACGTAAATTACAGAACGCAAACTAACTAAATAAAGTCTGACCCCGTGATTTGTATTTATTGTCTTGTCCATTATGCACTGCCGCTTTGTCTTCTTCAGATGTTGTCATGTATGTTCACTGCAGTCTGTGACTTCTGTAATTCCTTGCAGAAAACGCTATTTTGTTCTACTGTGTACTTGTATATGGCTAGAATGACGATAAAACCTCTAGCTAGCTACACTTGGCTAACCTGACAGGATTTCAGACAGGATCTTAGTCACATTGATGCAATAACAATCATAACAAAAACAATCTTCATTGTTTATATTAGCCGACTAGCTAGAACTGGCTAACCTGAGATAATTCTTCAGAGAATGTTTAATCCATGATTGTTTGTAATCTTATCTAACATACTGTTAGCCAGCTAGCTGACATGAGCTAATCTGACAGGATTTCTGGGAGGATTTTTGTCATACTGATGTATTTTAATAACCTTCATTGTTGACATTAGCCAGCTAACTAGAATGAGCTAATTTAAAAGGATTACTAATATTAGCTAGCAATAGAGAACCTGACAGGATTTCTGGGAAAGATTTAATCATGCATGTTCATAACCTTTTCTGCTAACATACTATTAGCCAGCTAGCAAACATGAAATACCATGACAGGATTTTATTCAGGAATGTTCATATGCTAACGCTAACAAGACTTTTTTTTCCCCCGTATGTACAAGACATCCTGTTCTGATCTCATACGCAGTTGGTATTGAATATGTGATGTACAGAGCACTTGAATAATCAAGGACAAACGCATGGACAGGAAGAATGCTTGTTAAACATGACATTATTTTGAAAATGTTTATTTTATGTTGAGCATGAACAAGATGTATAATCTGAAATATTTCTAGTTTTAGTAGATATAATGTACCCCGAAAAAAGTCACCAACTTAATTTTCCCCTTCCACCCAAGTACGTCACACCTACACATCCAACACATTAAATCGTCCAGAGAACCCATTACAACCATGTGACTCAGTATAATTAAATGCAAATTAGCATAAAATGCAAATGAGCTCTAAACATTCATTTAAAAGTATGGAAGTATAAAAGGCAATTTTGTAAAGAGGATCATTTGTCTTTTTTTTTAAAATTTATTTATTTATTTTTTTTTACGTAGATGCCATCCCCTTTGCCTTTGACCTCAAATCGAGTGCATTGTTTTTCTGTATTAAAGCTCGAACCTTCATTGTATGAACCGGATGCCGCCACATGCTTCTGTTTGTTTTTTTTCCATCCTTTAAAGTGGAGGCACATGAGTCTACTGTCACGCAGCTTCTGCTTCATCTCTGTTTACACACTGCAGAGATAATGTGTGACAACTGAATCTCTTCACTCGTCTAATCCATGGAGCCACGGATGAAATCTCATTTAGGGATCAGGAGCAGTGGCATCGTTTTCCCGATAAGAACCTGCAACTCCGCAAGCAGCGGCTGGCACCAGCCATTCAGCACAAACACCATTTGGCAGAGCCCGAGACGTAAAACAGCCCTATTTCAATTAATGGAGCAACACCTCAGCTTCTCGGGACTGCGTTTGCCAGACTGGATCGTGCCGTATAATCTCCTCATTTATTCTCAAAGCAGTCTATTAAGGCGTGAAATGATGCCAAGCAAAACGAAAAAGCACGCCCTTCTCGACGAGTCAAGGATTATTCAAATGGGGAGCTCTAAGACAGTGGGTTCAGACTGTTTTATTTTTACTTTGCTCTTGCTTTCCTTTTTCACATGAGAATGGAGCCATATCACAAACACATCAGAACATCTGGCAGCTTGATACTGTTGGCATCCGGTGTATTGTGAACATATAATAAAACAATATACACAGGTTTAAATTAATGCGCTCGCTCTAATACTTCTATCGTTTCTATAGTAACGACTCATTCGCAGCCGAGTGCTCCACATAAACGGATTAAAAATGTCTGCAGTTGTAGTGATATTGTGAAGTTTTACACAAGGAGCGTATAATATATTTAGCGATTAGCAATTCTGGAAGGAGTCTCCAGTGTCGGTGCTTGTAATAGTCCGAGGTAAAGCTGTTAAAGTTGAGCTTTTAAATCTTCATGAAAGAGGAGTTTACGTTAAGTCAAAAAGGAAAACACTCCCTTGTTGAGTAAATAAATATCGACGATATTGTATTCACTATTATCCTTGATTGAAATGAAACAAGTGAGGATGTACCTCAACATTAAACGTAACTATAAATGGATAAAAGCTAAATATGTTGTTCTTTAATCCGTTGCTGTGGTATTAGAGGAATAAAACATTTCAGGAGATGTTATAGGAATTAAATCAACTTTTTAGTGCTAGCAGAAACTCCGCTTCATCACACCACAGCAATCGCTGAATCTTATTAGGAGGCAGGGTCAGAGTAATGGGCGGGTCATGATTCATTGCCTTATAGAGTAGAGAGGGTTAAAGGTATTACTCAATAGCTCAACAGTGGCAGCTTGGTTGTACCAGGGCTTGATCTCACAACTTTGTGATCAGTACCCCAGCCCTTAAACTCTGAGCCACTACCATGCCAAACGTTTTCTGTCTTCCCACTACATAAACCCCACCACATCACCTTATTTTCCCATACATGCTAACAACCTGTGCCTCTTCAGTTATTCTAGCTTTACGATACCACCAGAATGCACACACTGCATGGCAAGTCCGCTTCTTGCAGGTGCAATGGACTTTGCAAGGAACCTTACTTCCCATGAAGCTGAACTCCAGAGAGATGCTACTCCTTGGAGGAGTGAAGTGGCTCAGGCAGCCTGACTGGATTTTGATGGTCGTACTCAATCACGCACAAATAGCTTCTGACTGGCATTGTGCGAAACACATCACCCTGATGGTACCATTCGCACAACGATTACTTTGCCGCACGTTTTGAAAGGAGGCCAAGATTCTTGGCTCTTCTTGAAACAGTGTAAATCATGCACTTCACTAATGGAAACAAAATAACTCCGTTATCGATGTGAATTTATAATGACGCAACAAGCAGTTAGCACTTTTACACCGCATTTCAAGTAATGAATCTCATGAAATATTGACCATTCACCAGTTGCTTCGTCTTTTTTGCTAGATAACTGTGGTTAGCATTAAGCGACTGATTGCTAATAGATGCACATGAAAGCACAGAAAAACCCCAATAAACCCCATCTGAGAGTTTGGTCTGGGCTGCAACATCTGGAGAGCTTCGAATTTGTCAAGTCGAGAAGATTCGAGAGTGATGTATTGATACGATTTGCCTGGCTGCAATACTACATAGCAAGAGTGAATATAAAAGAGCTGTTTGTCAGAACCAAGCTGAAATTGCATATTAAAAGCTGTAAATGTTAAGCTGAGATAAAGAGCATCCTACTGAGTTCAAAAGCACAAAGCTTTTCTACTGACACGCATTCCCACTCCTTTCTGATCTTAGGAAATCCATCATAAGAGCATGAAAATGGTGACGAGCTGTGCGAATGGATACCTGATCATAAATAATTCAGAGCTAAGCTGCGCATGTTGGAGTGGAACATAATAAGGGGAGCTCCATGTGTGTTAACACTGTGTGTGTGACACACACACACACACACACGTTCTTGTCGACGAACTTCGTCACTCTTCTTTGTTATGAAAGAAAGTGTAGTACCAACGCCTTCACACAATCGCCCCTGTGGCAGGAGCTCTTTGACACCCTGTCGCTCTCCCTTATGGAAGATGTTTAAGGAAGGAGCGTTGGTAAGGGAGGGATGTTTTGTTTCAGTGGATGATGTCCCTGTTGCTGTGTTATCTCTCACACTGCACTGATCTCCATCTCCCTCCCAGACAGTGCTCTCTAAAGCATGTGGCTTCTTTATGTAACCCATACTACTGAAACACTGCAGCTTCAGATTAGAGCAGCTGGCATTATCTTCCTACATTTTCCCCCCCAAGTGAAATGATAAAGACGAAAGAGAGATAGTAAAAGGAAAAAAAATATGAAAAAAACAAGTTCAAAGCACTTCCATGTTTTCTCAAGGGTCAACATGAGAATGCGTTCAATCGTGTGCAGAACAAACCAGTTCAGTGGGATTTTATTTGGTGACTTAAACGTATCGCCCTTCAAAGCGTGCAGATTTAAGGTGAGCTTAGCTGAGAAGGGATTTAACAGATCAATGAACCTTCTTTCTATTGTTGTCCACATGGAGCACATAACAGGGTCTGGTGAATTGTAATGACAGCAGGAAACATGTCCATGAACCATCAATAAACTGGCTGAGATGAAAGAAATGGTTGTAGGATTTTCGCCTTTTTCTGAGAGTTTTGTTAGGGCTCGACCATCTGGGAAGCTTTGGATTTGTCATGTATTCGTCTGTTTAATAATAGAACTTGAGATCAATCATCAACCACTGAGAAAACTCGACAGATCCACAGAGTTAAAGAACCTTAAGAACACATGTTTTGGGTGATCTATCCTAGAAGTTTCTGTGATGGTTTGGACTTTTCCACAACAACTTCAGGTGCTCTGTCACCACCCACCTACATTTAGTCTTAGAAACTTAAAAATAACTTGCTTGCTTGCTTCTGTTATTGAAAAGGTGATGTGGTAACAGTAGCTTCAATATTGCACCAATGTTTCTTTGGGCTCTTCTTCCCTCAGTTCTCTGTCTGTCTTTATGAAGCTGCTTCTACTGCTCTGACCTAGGTTGTACCCATGAGTGCTTTTGTGCTAGTGCCCCATATTCACTTCCCATATTTCCATATTCGCTTCATTTATATATTACTGTAAAGCTGCTTTGTGACAATGTTCACTGAAAAGTGCTATACAAATAAAATTGAATTGAATTGATTTACATTTACTCATTTGGCTGATGATTTTTTTCCAATTGAGATTTTTTTTTCCAACTGATTAATTGAGGCTTAAGGGCTCAAGGCTCAAGGACCCAACCGTGGCAGTATGGTGGTGCCTTCCGATCAGTTGCCCCAAACCTTCCAAATCTCCAACAGAATAAGTTACAGCAGTCTGCATGATATCCCAGCTCACTAAAAATCATGGATGTTGTTTTCACAGTCCTTATATGTGGCAAGAGGTGGAACGATCCCAGTCCAGAGCCACTCGCTACACTGGAGTGTGTAAAGGTCTCAGCTCCTGGACAAAGGCAGTGTGGACTCAGACGCATTGTACCTCTTAGGGCAGTGATGGTTTAGTGGTTAAGTGTCTAGGCCCTATGCCAACTCCATTTATTTAGGTGTGTTGGTAGCAGTAAGTGAAGTGAAGTGACTTGTGGCCCATATTCGGAATTTGTGCTCTGGATTTAACCCATCCATGAAAACACACTGTGAACACACACCCAGAGCAGTGGGCAGCCGTTTTTTAGCAGTTGGGGGTTCGGTGCCTTGCTCAAGGGTCTCACCTCAGTCGTGGTATTGAGGGTGGAAGAGAGCGCTCCCCCCACCTACAATCCCTGCCGGACCTGAGACTCAAACCCACAACCTTCAAGGCCGAATCTCTAACCATTAGGCCATGACTGCCCTACGAATGTGCAGGACAGAGGGTACTCCAGGAACAGGGTTGGGAACCTGTGTTCTACATTACTAATCTGAAGTAATCTGATGTTCAAGCCTTGGCACTGTCAAACTGCCACTTCTGGGTTCTTGATCAAGGCCTTTTAACCCTTAAAGCTTCAGGGCTATCAGGGCTGAAACTGCACTCTGATCCCAGCTTCCTTATAATCTGGTATGAGTGAAGAAAACCAGTGTTTTACAGTACGGTATTTCTATTTGTGACAATAAAGGCTAACTTCACTATCTTATTTATAGCTGACGTAACTCCAGGATTTGTTGCTGTCTTGTCAAATCCATTCCCATCAGCTTTTTTGCATTTAGTCTCTCAGTCCATCTTATATCCAGCTTCTGCTTTGGCCATTTGTATGCCCCTTGCTCCTATGGCCATCATGATGTCCTAGCAGATTTTATAGTCATGGCATCAGCTATGGTGTCTCCAGCACCTGTGAAGGCTCATGTTTCCCTTATTTATACCCTCCACCTAATCTATAGCTGGGGTCACTCAGGTGGTGACCCCATACCAGTGACCTGTATTGACATCTCAAATCCAGATCCAGGGCTCTCAAATTTTGTCTTGAAAGGATGTGCTTTTTGATGCTGAAAAAAATAAAGATTCCTGAGCTCAGAGGTAATACCAGGAAGCAATTCCATTGAAAGAAATTCCTCATTTCCAAAATGCAATTTCCTTTGCATCTTAACGTCTCATTGTTTCTTCCCTAGTCTCACAATGTCTCATGTTTCTATCACTTTCATGTCGTCTTCAACTCAGGCCAATGATTGACAGCTTGTGTTAATCGTAGATCTTCATTTTTGTGGATTATCTGCTTTCTTTACCAAGAGGAGGGGGATCTATTGAATTTTCTGCTATCTGCTACACCTGTCACATCCAGTGCTTGGGCTGGATGAAGAACTGCCACTGGATATGAGTCTCTTATCTCTTTCTAATTTTTTTGCATGCTTCATAATCAAGAAGCCCTGCTGGAGTTCCCAGCTAATTGCCAGAGGACACAAAATTGCCATGCGCCTCTCTATTCTCCTCTGCAATCTTCAACATACTCTTCAGTTCTGGTATCTCATCTTCTCTTTGCTGGAAGCATTGGCTGAATTCACTTGACTTTAAGACTGCACACCTGATGTATTCTCCAGCTTGCATGCTGACTGACCCAGTTTTAGCAGAAAGATGCAGTGGTATGTACAGTATATCATACAGAATACACTCACTAGCAGTGTGGCGGTGCATCGACCAGCTAGTCCCTTGTGCTTACAGATGCATTTAATCTATCATGATTGTAGTTCAAAGTTTGTGCACTTACTTAGGAATCAAAGGTGACCTTACCATCCAGTAACACTTACTTAAGTAATGATGGCTGTGAAATTGTAAAAGTAAAAGTGGCTGTAAAAAACATTTATGATGTGAAAATTCAGGGAAGTAACCAAATACAGATATGTTACTTGGAATAAACAGATACGAATACAGATACCAGTAGGAGGTGCACTATTTGGGCAGTCGTGACCTAATGGTCTGAGAGTCGGACTTGTAACCCGAAGGTGAACCTGAAGGTTGTGGGTTCGAGTCTCGGGTCCGGCAGGNNNAATGCAGAGCACAAATTCCGAGTATGGGTCACCACACTTGGCCACAAAGTCACTTCACTTCACTTCACTTCATTTGGGTTCACAGGGCACCTAGTTGAGACTAGAGGTCTGGACTTGCATCCCGTGGGTCACAAAAAAAAAAAAACAAGTTTTGCAAGCGGAAGGTTTTGACTTTTATGCTATGATCAGATATGATTCTTCCAGGACAAACAAACACTACATTCATGCTGTGCAATGCATTTATAGCATTCATTCATTCATCCTTAGTAACTGCCTGGTCTAAGTCACGGTGGTTTAAATTGAGATGCTAATTTGCTTCAATGTTGGGTTCAACCGTACTATATATTTCATCTATAAATACTATCCTGAAGACTTTCTCATGTTTACCAAAGCACCGACACTGGCGACTCCTTCCACAGACGTTAAATAAACGCCTCCTCATAGATAACATTATCATACCAACAATTCTACACCCTCTAACCAATCCAGATCAAGCATTTAACAGTGTTGTGGCTGAATACTGTATATATCCGGTTTAGTTTTAGTGTGGGACATGAAAGACGTATCGGAGACGTACCAGCTGTATCTCCAGGAAGAAACACTTGGCAGGTTGGATGATAATCATAGTTAAATAAACATATGTTCCTCAAATTACATTGAGTAAAGCAGATTATAGGCGGATCATTTAATTAGAATGTAGGTTAAATGGAGGGAGTCATGCTGCCACTTGAATGCCTTCTGTTAGATTAGAGAACAATATTGAGGTAAAATGCAATGTGACGGTCGTGTGTGTGTGTGTGTGTGTGTGTGTGTGGGAAAGATTTGTGAGTATTTTAGCTGCAACATGGGATGTGATTAATTTCTGTAAGGTGTCTTGGGTTCTGCAGAGGCAGAAATAAGCGAATAAATGTGATGGTTTTGTCGTTATCGGTGTCTGACTGTCGTTGCGTATAAAAGAAATAGGAATTTTTTTTTTGTTGAATTATTCAGGTCGTAATTATAAATCCTTACTGTTTAACGATTTCTACGAAGTTCTTATATGCCCGATTTTCTTTTTGCAAATATCAGAGATTTAAATCTCCCACATTTCCTTATTTGCTGTTATAATGCAAATCAGCCTGGTTGCTATTAACATATTGATTTGTTCCTAATTTCATCGTTGAAACATGTTTGCTGATGAGATTAATTTCTCCATCTGCGATCGTTTCCGAGTGTTTTGCAGCAGTGGGTGTATAAGGGGGTGGGGGTGTGTGGGGTGGTGTGTGTGTGTTCTTGTCACGTTCGGGAGTGATAATTAGATGGAGTACAGTCGAGGTGGATAATGCAGCCCTTAATTACAAGTTAAAGTTGTTTCCTAAAGGCATTCTCAGATCCATAATGTGTTAATTGTACACACCGTGTGTACAGCCAGCGTGGTGCGGCGCTAAGATCGCGTGATACGATGCAATATTTAACGAGCGTTTTAATATTTAATACAGATGTGTCAAAAATAATCCATGTAGATGGCCGTCTCGGTTAATCACATTAAAGACCGATTGATGTTGGCACGCGGCATTTTTAATTTTGATTGTTCTGGAAAATTACATAAAAGTACAATTACTTCCCTCCTCTAGGTTTATAATTACTAGACAGGAAACTGGAAACTGTGTTGTGCTTCTTTATGCCTCTGCATCAGCTTTTATGGGGAAAGCAGAACGGGTTTAATCCACCAATCTATAGTTAATGCTAATCAAATGTAATCAAAGCTAGCATTGTTCAGGCTAATCGGTTTAAAAGCGCTAGTTTGCGTTTCGCACAATCTGCCGGAGGTTGTT
>CM074958.1:20848789-20869707 GCA_037577455.1 Pangasius macronema
AGAAAAACCCCTTCACAACATCAACAGAAGTCAAGAATACTCTGGAGAAGGTCGGCGTGTCATTGTCAAAATCTACAATCAAGTGACGCCTTCATAAATGTAAAAACAGAGGATTTACAACAAGGTGCAAACCGCTGGTAACATTCAAGAACAGGAAATCCAGATTAGACTTCGCCAGAAAACATCTAAAGCAACTCAAGACTTTTTGAAGGCAAAGAAATGGAATATTCCTCAATGGCCAAGTCAGTCGCTTGATCGCAACCCAATAGAGCTGCTTTTCACTTACTGAAGACAAGACTGAAGGCAGAAAGACCCACAAACATGCAGCAGCTGAANACATGGGCTCCAGACTTCATGAACGGATTTTCATCCAAGTATTAAAATTGTGGTTATATTTACAATTATGTCACTTTGTCCAAATACCTTTGAGCCCCTGTGTGTTAAAGTGCTTTTGATGGGTTTTACTGCCTCGGGAGATCAGAGAGATCTCCACCAGAGCACCAGAGCTTGAAGCATTTAGAGTCAGTGTGTCAGAATCGGAATCGCGCTTTATTGACCAAGCACACTGTAGTGTACACGGAAGTTGTCTCGACTGTTGCACTCTCACTGTGCTTATAGACTTTAAATATTACAATAACACAAAGTTACTCCATCTTAAACACAAACACAATGCTGTCAGTGATGTTTGTGAGGCAATTAAGTGTTCATAATTCATGAGGAAAAAAGAAGCTTCCCCAGTGTCTCGTGGTTTTGACACACATTGAACTGAAGTGATGGATGGAGAGAAAGAGGTCAAGTATGTGGAGGGGTTGGTGATTATTTTTGCTACTCACTTCCTAGCTCTGGAGGAGGACAGGTCATTAAGAAAGGGCAGGTTCCTCTACATGGCTGTGTAAAACTGTAAAAGCAACAAAGGAGGTTGTACTTCCTCAGTTGATGCAGGAAGTACATCCTCTGCTGAGTCTTTTTGGCAATACAGTCAGTGCTGGCTTCGCGCTTCAAGTCTTGAGAAATAGTGATTCCCAAATACTTGAAGATGACAGGAGGCAGTGGTCAGGGGCGCCTCCTGAAGTCCACCGCCTGAAGTCCACCCCCTGAAGTCAACCCCCTGAAGTCTACCGCCTGAAGTCTACCACCTGAAGTCTAAAGTCCACCCCCTGAAGTACAAAGTCCACCCCCTGAAGTCAACCCCCTGACGTCCACCGCCTGAAATCCACCCCCTGAAGTCCAAAGTCCACCGCCTGAAGTTCAAAGTCCACCACTTGAAGTCCAAAGTCCACTGCCTGAAGTCCAAAGTCCACCCCCTGAAGTCCACCCCCTGAAGTCCACCCCCTGAAGTCCACCCTGCAAATCCAACACCAACTCCACCATTTTTATCATGTACAGCTCAGGACCAGCTGTTGAACTTCCTGTCTGTATACAGACACATCGCCATCTGGGGGTTAAGACAATTAACCCCTTCAACCCATGATATGATAGCTTTGTGTTGTTGCCTTTAACTTGAAGGTGAACAGCAACATAAAGAAAAGGTTCATTGTACTTCAGTGTGAAGAGTCCGTCAGCGACTGTAAGTGAGGCCAGGGTGGAAAGTAACAAGCTACACGTACTCTCGTTACAGTACTTGAGTTTATGGTTCGCAGTAATGGCACTTTTTTCAGTAGAATTAAATCATCCTACTTTCATTTTTACATGAGATTTTAAAAAATAAGTCAACTTTGTTACATTTATTTTTTGATCAGCATTACAGAGTAAATAATAATAATAATAATAATAATAATGAACCCCAGAAGACTGTAAGCCAATTAAGTCAGTACATGAAAATTCCCAATTAGAGACCCAATCAAACTAAAGCAGTTTCCTGATGACAATCTACACTTCATGCGCTAAATGTTTAGCAGCAATGTCTGATACAGTAGACACAGATGAACAACACGTACACTAGCTAGCCAGATTTTTAGATGTTTTACAGTGTAAACGTCCTGTATTAAACTTACAATGTTTAGTAGTGATTGCGTGTTGTGTTAAATACAATATATCTAAGTGCTGCTACAACCTATAGGATAATGTGTAAGGCTTATCTTTGCTAGACAGCTAACTGTGTAGCTAGAAAAATGAATAAATTAGCTAACAAGCTAGTTAGCAAACTAACGTTATCTTTCTTAAGCTAGAACTGATAACTGAGGCAGCGTTCACTTCAGCATAGCTTCCTTGGTTAGTTAGCATAATTGTTTAAAAATGTGTTCCTCGGTTGTAGAACATTTTCAGAATAGTTGTGGCAATTGTAGACGTAAATTTTTCTGGTTTCGAGTAATTTCTTGACACGTTTTAGTTTTACTCGTCTGTGTGTTTTGTACTCTTTCCACCACTGATGAGGGTGTGTTCAGGTGTATGCAGTAAGAAAAGCGAAGCTTAGCTAATCTCTTTAGCTGCTTGAGTTATTCTTCGCGCACACACACACTTACTGTTGGTTCAACACTACACACCATCCTGTCATCTCCACAGGCCACCGTGGTGGTGTGCTGGGGTAATTACTGTCACCCTGCATTAAGATTTCAGCTAATTTTAAGCTTCATGCCGCTTCACTCTACACCTTTACAGAACAGCAGCGATTTGTATTCCAGTGCGCGTTCGTAAAATCGTCTATGACGTCTATGACATGCTGAGGACAAGACGGGGCGTTTGCTCTCGCTCTTAATTACTAAACCAATATGCTTTAAAAGCAGTGCAAAGGTTTTGTTGAAGTGGTTGAACCTAAAGGACCTGAGTGGAATTTGCTTTAGTGTGGGGGTTGCTTAAAAGCTTGTGCAAGGTAGCAGATGTTTACATTTTGCTTCTAAACGACATTGCTAATGAGTGGTGGTGTTTTTTTCTAGTTTTGTTCGTAAAGCACACATGGGTTCACATCCTGGTCATATGATTGTTATAGCATAGCTTACTGAAAATTCAAATATCACAGTATACAGTATTATTGCTAGAGATACTACAGATCTGATAGCCAGGATGTGTATTGGAGCGATACTTGAAATATAAAGATACGTGATTGTGTTTTGTTTTTTGTTAGGATTGGTGTTTGTCATGTTTGTAAGTTATACTTGCCACGTAAGTGAAAGAGTTTAACTGAATAAAAAAAGGTTGTGTGAAGTGGTTCCAAAAAAGATATAAAAAACAGCAATATCTGTTTATAGTTTAGTAGTTTTTGGAAAAAAAAAAAACAGCACTGTAGGGATAATGATATCGGCTGATATCGTTATTGGAAAAGAAAACATTTTGTGCATTTTCTGTCTCTAATTATCGCCTGCTTACAATTATGTACAGATCATAAGATTAGATAAAATAAGATACTGCTTTATTGATCCTAACGGGAAATCAGAGCAGCAGCAGTATATATAAAAGCCAAGGCACAAATATACGTAAGAGATAAAGAATAAAATAAGTAAAATAAATATTGACATATTGCGATTAAGTGGTTAAGACATTGGGCTTCTGATCATAATGTCATGAATTTAAGTCCCAAGCCTTGCCAGGTTGCCAATGCTGGGCCCTTGAGCAAAGCCCTTAACCCTTAACAGCTCAGCTGTATAAAATGAGATGACTGTAAGTCGCTTTGGTAAAGGGTGTGTGCCACATGCCGCAAATGTATATTGTGGTGGAGTTCTGTACAGTGTAATAACTGCATTCTATACAGAATAATACACAGATGAATGTTACGTATACAGAATTATACAGAATTTTCTCTAACAGCAGTTCTGACAGTCGTGCAGCGTTAACATTTCTACGTTATCGTTTCTATAGTAGCAGCTCATTCACAGGGACTTGTACGTGAACACTACACAATCTAAGACTAAAAAGGCTTTCCTGAAATATGGGAAAGGATTCAGGTCAGAGGCTCTCAGCTGTGTAACAAGTTGTTTAAAACTTAAAAAGGGATACATTATAGCTGCTATAACATAAGTGAGAACAGGAGCTAGTTTTGTTTCGTGGACGTTCCACAACAATAAATCTCACTATAAATGGAAAAAAGGTGCAAGTTATTATTTAATACATTTTTTTAAAATGACATTGTTGGCTTTTTTTGTGGACATGCTGTTATAGGAAAATAATAACCTTTGGTGTGCTAAAGGTAACTCCACTTTGTCTATTGTTGATTGTTTTCCTATATCAGCATGACCTGGAGTTTTTTTATTCCTCACATATTAATAATATTAATAATATTGTATTTTATAATTATAAGTTGTTGTTTTTTTTTTTTTTTTCAATAGATCATTACTCCTCAAAACTGAGCTGTCAATCAATAAAAACTCAAAACACTTCATAGAAAAATGATCATACATGGTTGTCCAGAAAAAAAGCAAAACATGGGAACTTTTTCAGCATTTTAAGAAAAAAATTAGTCTGAAAATTTTCAGTCAGCAAGCCCTCCTCCCAAATTCCATAATCTCCCAGGATTAGCTGAACTGGAGTGTGTGAATACCCCATGTGAAAGAAAGATGAGAAGGAGGATGAAGAATGTGGTCAGGCTATGTGGAGTAGAGTAAAGTAGAGCAGCTGGTTCCTCTAATGAAAGCTTGCCTTGATGTTGGCTCCGTGCTCCTCGTAATGATGACCTTGGGTGCCATTACTTTGAGGAAGAGGGAGGAGACCATCTGAGACCTGCAATTTAAACACAGGCCCAAGGACTCTAATGAGAGGAGACCTGGGATGTGATGGGGGTTGTCCAGTTTTTCGGAAGAGCCAGAGACCCATCAGACATGTTGCTTTTCAGGAGTGTGTGGTGTAGTCAGTATTCAGTCCTGTACTGAGTGATGCAGTGACTGTAGCAGCAGCGGCTCGTGAAATACATGTTGTGTTGCAAGACACACGCTTGACTTATGGTATAGGCTACCATCTGGTGAATTTTCAGATTAACCTCGAAACAGGAAGTTGAGAGTCAACAACATACAATCATCTAGCATGTTCAAGGTAATATCAATAACCAGGGTATACATCTTTTCCAGCATATCTGCATCACGAAAGACCTGAAGACATTTAAATTATTTAATTAATTTATTTTTGACGTAAAATTTTCACGTGATGCCCGTCTTTCATTCGTTTTCATGAATGTGTTTTTTATTTATTTTCATCACATGATTTTTACACGATTTATTAAGTAGTGCACCTGTTTTAACTTTCCCATGATTTTTTTCAAATATAAGTGTTTAACTGACCCATAAACAATGCAAAACCACTTACATTTTTGTCTGTATAAGACTAAATAAATTTTTAAAGATTCTATGAACAGTTTAATATTGTAAACAAAATGTACTACAGTTTCAACATATTTTAAAAATAAATAAATAAATTTATAAATTCTCTCAAAAATATGATTGAATAAACAAAGTCTCTGACTCTGGGAAAGTGATCGATTGAAACATATTGAGCTCTGTAGCAGGACCTGAGGCATCATTTAAGTGGAAATAGAGCTCCAAAGTCGGCTAAAATGCCCGGTTTCCGCAACCTGTTTCTTTGGCTCTGTAGATAGATGTCATTTAAAAAGCTACTGAAGAGCTTTTATAACGTGTTTGTGTAACCGTATCACCTGTTCTGCATGTTGGTCGTTCTGGAACTATCCGTCACCTGGGTTGCACTTGCTGTGGGTTGTGCAAACTGGGACCTCAAACAGTGCAACTGCATTAGATGAGTAATTAACAGAATTTTGATTTCCACGACGTAAATCGCACATTTCCATGACGCACATTGACACTATTTTGCACTATGAAGCGTTGCATCACAATCACAACCCCTATTATTTGTTTTTTTGTTTGTTTGTTTTTCACCAGTAGAGGTTTTTACTTTCGATCGAGTGCAAGCTGAAGTTTGTTTATATTATAGTAAATACTTAAGTAGTTTTTATTTTTCACGTGTTTTTCTTTCATTTATGTTTACACATTAATTTTACACATTAATTGAATGTATTGTATGTGTTTCTCTTTTTAACACGTGATTTTTTTGGTTTGTTTGGTTTATTTTATGTGATCAAATATTGTTCACATAATGTTATAGGTATTGACAATTTCAGGCATAACAGTTTTTTTCACACAGTCACATATTTCTCAAGTTATCCTGCGATTTTTTTCTTAAGGAACTTGTTCTTTCTCTCAGTTCTCTTCATACATCTCAGATGTTTTCAGTCTTTCTTTGTATCTCTCTCTCTCTCTCTCTCTCTCTCTCTCTCTCTTTCCGTATTCCTCACTCCAGGGTTAGCATGATCGGCTGTAACTCAACGCGACTGGCATTCTCATCAAAGGACAATCAGCAGTAGATGTTCTGAAAGTCTGTTCTCTCGAACCTGCAGGCGATAACGTTCATGGTGAATTGCGTTTTAGAGGGCATGATGATCATTCGTCATGGAGCTTACTTACAATACAACGTGCTCCTACTCCGGGCGGACTTTCACTCTGAACAGAATGTCATTATCGGCTAATATATGGAAATGAGCTGAGAACAGATTTGGTGTCGCGGCACTCTATAGAGCGCAGACGCGTGACTTTGTCTGAATACAGTGCACTGCATTTGTCTTGTGCTGGAGGTTAGAATTAAATGACTC
The DNA here is from genome assembly GCA_037577455.1 of Pangasius macronema. Lineage (NCBI taxonomy): Eukaryota > Metazoa > Chordata > Actinopteri > Siluriformes > Pangasiidae > Pangasius > Pangasius macronema. Next base: position 20,855,373 of record CM074958.1, read on the forward strand.
AAGCTGTTACGGGGAGCAAAACTTTTTTACCTAGTAATCAAAGTGCAAAACTAGCTACAGAGAGTATAATAAATTTACATATATCACCCCTGAGTTGGTCACTAGAGCTAACGCTACTGTTTTTGCCATCATTTAGAGCAACAAATATTTGTCGCCTGTTGGGGGAAACAAACAAAGCACGTTGGCGTTGGCCTGCAGGCCTCAGCTGGCATACAGGGCCGTGTTTGGCATGGACTCTGCATTCACGACAGATGGAGAAGGGTCAGTTAAACACTTATATGGCTGCGGAGACAGGGGTGGCGTCGGCTGCCAAGGCAGGACTGGCAGCAGGTTGGCACAGAGGCTGAGTGATTAGAGAAAGCACAGTTTCAGCCACTAGCATGGCTACTGAGCTAGCTTTCTTCTGCTCTCTGTGTATTGGTTATATATAAGTAATGCACTCAAAAGGTCCCCGAATTCTGTGCTACATTCTGTAGATTATTTATATTTTTACGGATACGTTATTCAGAATGAACCGATAATGTGCTCTATACTGATACAAATACAGATATGGATATGAGGATTACCATTCGTGATTTGTTTCACAATACTGGCTTCATGATTTGATTCAGCAAAATTTGAATGAAGAGACTGAAAAGACTCCTTTTTTATTTATGAATCATAAACAATGCAAAACCACATGTATTTCTGTCTATTTAAGACTAAATAAATAAAAAAAATCTATGAACAGAGGTTTAATATTATAAACAAAATGAACTACAGATTCAACATATTTTAAAAATAAATAAATAAATTTATAAATTATCTCAAAAATATGATTCAATAAACAAAGTCTCTGACTCTGGGAAAATGATTGATTGAAACATACTCTGTATCAGGATCTGAGGCATCATTTAAGTGGAAATAGAGCTCCAAAGTCGGCTAAAATGCCCGGTTTCCGCAACCTGTTTCTTGGGCTCTGTAGATGTTGGTCGTTCTTGATTTCCACGATGTAAATCGTTCATTTCCATGACACACATTGACACTATTTTGCACTATGAAGCATTGCATCACAATCACAATCCCTATTATTTGTTTGTTTGTTTGTTTGTTTGTTTTTCACCAGTAGAGTTCATAGGACGTCTGGTTGTGCATTGGAACTGGGATCCTGTGGGACACAACAAAGGTTTTTACTTACGATCAAGCGCAAGCTATATGAATATGAAGTTTGTTTATATTATAGTAAATACTGAATTTGTCTGAAAATATTACAGGAGGCTACAAACAAAAATAACAACTGCTCGAGCGGGATTAAAAACAGTCATTCAGTAAATTGTAAGTGATGTAGCTGAGGTTGAGGATTTTAAATACAAATACAGATATAAGTGTAGTTAATTGGAGCACTTAGCTGATACAGATACTGTTCAAATGTCTTGGGTGATCCAAGGAAACTATGCATCCAGGAATATATCTGCAAAGTAAGCATCCATTTGTCTTGTAAGATGGCTAGAATATGACAGTAGCTTCTCAGACTTCTCCTCGTGGCAGCCCTGGTGTTAGATTCCACCGCCAGTGACAGGAGAGTCAACTGTGACACTCATTAGCCAAGCCAAGTGTAAATAAATCAGCGTTCCAGATGGTTGGTGGATTCGTTTTCCACCCAGAAGTGATACTCAGGTGTTTAGAACTAAACGGCATCAGCACTGTGCTACAGAAGACAACCCACCACCCAAATAACATCTGCTCTAATGGTGTGATGAAAGAGTTACTACTACCATCCCAAAGTTCATTCATTTCCCATAACAGCTATTTGCCACTAATTGAGACTTTTTTATTTATTTAAAAATGCCATGTCGTACTATTTACATTTGTAGTTGTATTTATTATTGTAGCACGTCCATGAAACAAGTTAAAGCAGCTATAAACAAATAGCTATAAACTATAAACACCAGCCTTTTTACTTTTTACTCTCTTTTTAATGAGACAAAAAAAAACAAAACACAAAACGTCTTTCCTAAAGACTTTCCCATGTCAGAAATCTTACGAACCACTGACACTGGAGACTCCTTCCATAAATGGTAAAGAAAAGTTTCCTTCCAGAAGATTTCCTCAAATCAACATTTACGTATATTCATTTTTTAAATACCAAAACATGTATTAACTGTGTGTCATATTAGACTTGTGGTTAAGCCTCTGGGCTACTTATCAGATGCTCACGATCCGACACACACGTCCCTGCGTACGTTGTAAGTATAGAAATGATAACGTATTAGAACGAGCGCATTGATACAACCCTGTGATTTGGAGAGCTGCTATTACAGAGAATTAATCAACACAATCTGACCAATCAGAATCCAATATTCACCAGAGCTAGCTGCGAATATTTTATTCTATTGTGTTATTACTTGATAATAATGCCTGTGAATGCTTTTTGAGGTCGAGTGGGAACCAGAGAGCTGTGCTGTTCTGATAAAGCTGATAAAACACATAAACGCATGGTATTCAGCGGAACAATCAGGATATGCTGAATAAAGAATAAAGAGAACAACACCAATTCTTTTAGCGTCAACTCTACAGCCGGTCGAATCTAACACCTATCCAGCAGTTCACCTCAGGATTGCGCTCTCCCTCGTCATCTCTGGAGCCTACATTCCTTTTTTTTTTCTCGTTATATGAAATTCCATCTGGGCTCAATGCGACTGGGTGGTTGGAGAAGATAATAGAGTTTATTAAAAACCTGGCACATTGGGTGCTTTTTTGGGGGGGAGAAGGCCAGGGTTATACAGGGATCATCTAAAATTCATCACAAGAATGTGCTCTTCTTAGCCGGATTAAAGTTTAATAACTCCTGACCCAGGCCTGAGTAAATACAATTTGTGTGTATGTGTGTGTGGGAGAGAAAGAGAGAGAGAGAGAGAAATTCACGGAGAGCTACAGTTCGCTATTGTGGCTGGGCTTTTTTTTTTTTTTTTTAACTCGGAGGTTGCAGTCAGGTGTAAGTCCGAGCTAAAGCCAAGAGAAATCCAGCATCAGCACGCCTGCTCTGCTGAAGCAGTGAGCAAATGTGTTTCCTTTCAGATAAGACCTGGGTGGAAGAGAGCGTGTGTGTGTGTGTGTGTGTGTGTGTGTGTGTGTGTGGACCACATAGACTGGATGAGTTGAAATATAAACCTTAGCAAAGGATGGACGGAGATGTTTTAAAGCGAGAGTTTTACTTTTCCCTCCATATCTCGTTTTTCTCGAGTCAAATCGAATGTGGTTGTCATTCCGTCTGCAATGAAATGTTGCATAACTGGTCGAAAAGTGGCATAACTTTTAATTATTTAAAAAAAAACATGCAGCCATTGATGTTTTGAAGTTTCCTGTAAGATTAGCGTTTAGGGAAGGAGTATCCAGTGTCAGCAGAAAGCAATAAAAGAGAGGCTATAGACTATAGACGTAACGATAATGGATCAAACGTCATTTAACAGCATCTTACACGACACACCTCACACAAACCACGTCCATCTGTGTGCTGAACATCAGGTGGTTAGGCGCGGTGTAACCCGTGTAAACAGAGCTCCGGGGCGGACGTGGTGTGTGTGGTCACTACTTAGAGCCCAGTGCATTGTGGGATTACAGCCGTCTCTCAAAGCTCGCACTCCACTCTGTAATTATGAGATCGCTTATCCTGGGTGAGTCTCTGCACTCGCCCTGCCTACATGAGCTCACACAGCGTGCTCGCGACAAATCCTGTAATCTAGCCCAAAGTCTGGACTCGCTCGGCAGCAGGCCGGGTCCGTTACAAAGCACGGCTGATGGAATGTGATACGGAGGAAACCCTGTAATCCTGCTTTACAACGACTCACACTAAAGATTTTTTTTTTCCGGAGTCCATGATTATTATGAGCAGTGGCATGTTGCAGCGCCACTAACAATAAGCGCTTGAGTTACAGTATATGTTCAGTATCGTTTGGGAGCACAGACTCGACCTCGCCGGAGAAGGCGAATGGTGGATGATGATGATGATGATGAAATGTTTCCACACCGCTGGGCTTTTCACTGTTGATCTACTGCTGCTGTTCGAACACATCTGAGGAGAGCAAAGCAAACACACACAGTGTTCGATCACTAATTATTGACTATCATCGTCGTTAGCATTAGCGCTATTTGTAAAGTGGTAGATTTGATGCATCACATTTGGGCAAAGTTTTGCATTGCTACACCTCATTAATCTAGCTAGCTGATAGTTAACTATATATCTGTAAACCAAGTTAACAATATACAGGTCTTATGTTAACTAAGTCGAACATACGTTAATAGGAAGTGACAGAAATCATGTCAGTGCATCTTTTTTAAGTCTTCACCCTCCCCGCTTGGTAGATATTGTAATATGTATGATCCCTTGAGACACAGCTAAAAGAGTTGTTGTTGTTGTTGTTGTTGTTGTTGTTGTTGTTGTTGTTTTCCCTTTCAAGCAGATGTGAGTAAGCTGTCAGATATGAAACTTGCAGGACAACCAAAGACCATGTTTATTAACGTGAATGTGAAAGATGCATTTACTGCATTTCTTCGTTCATCCTTAGTACCTGCCTGGTCAGGGTCGCTGTGTTTTAAATTAGTCTGGCAGTTTGTTTATGTTTTGGGAAATGGAGCAAACTAAATCGCTTAGAAAATTCTAAATTAATAATAATAGTGATAATAATAAAGTCCTGCACACACAAAAAGCTCAGTTTAGGCCACACACACTTCAGGTTTAAACCGGAATACGGATCGGAGTATTAGAAGCACTAAACTGATACACTTCTAGGTTAAATCTAGCCGAATCTGCCTCGTTATTGTGAGCTCTCTGACACAAACGGCCATCTTCTCCCTGATAGAATGAAACAACGTCTTCAAATCTGTACCGAACTTTGTGTTCACTGCCTTTGGAACCGCTTGGCGCTCCTCCAGCTAATTAAGCTCTCTAATTGGTCCTGAGAATTGTGGATTAGGGATGGGGAAATCCGGTTTGTCACGCTGGGCCTCCCGGCGGCGGAGGAGGGGACGGTGAGTGATGGAATGAAAGGGGTGGTGACACGTGAAGCGTCTGCGCGATTCGTCCTCAGGGACACGGGCGCTCTCTGATGAACGGACCCCAGACACTCGTTTCATTTTCTCTTTAATGTGACTGAGAAATTTGCCTTATTAAAGGGTGGGCACTTTTTCAGGGCCATGTTCACATGTTCACAGGCTTAGCACTTTATTTTTTTCTTCTTCTTCTTCTCACTTTTACGTGTGATCCTACAGGAAGTGGCTACAAGGCTGGCGGAATCCAGCTGCTTCTATAAAGCTCTGTATGTTATGAAAACAGTTACTCTTTGGGTTGACACTGAAGGAAGAGAGGCTTCGAGGCTGATGTGTGAGGTCAGATAGATGTGAATTGTGCCACATGTTGTGATGATATATTTGCAGTGTGTGTGTGTGTGTGTGCGTGTGTGTGTGAGTGAGTCAGCCTCTAATTTGCTGCTCTAATTAAGGATGCTGATCCTCTCGCGTGGACTGATTGGAATCGTGTGCTGCATGCAGACACTAATGAAAAGTTCAGAGAGGTACAAAAGGGAAACGGTGAACTCGGCTGTAAGTAGATATGACATGTGATGTGCTGTTAACCCCAATGACCCCTGCTGGAGATTACACCACACACACACACACACACACACTCAGCTTTCACACTCAGGCGAGAGGAAAATAATGCCGTGAACGTAACTGCTGTTTGGTTTACTAGATTCGGGTCATAGTCCTTTTCAAATCTGCGTTATAGTTCTTCCTCAGTCACAGACGAGAGAAGATGGAGGTGATGATATTTATACGGTTAACGGTGTTGAATTCTCAGTGTTGGCGTTGTTCATTTTCTATAACAGCAGCTTGAACTTAATGTGCATTATTGTTTCTGACTTGTGTAGCAGACACTCAATAAAACCTCGACATGGTGTAGGTTTTCTTTATGGAAGTCAGTGGATGTTCCACAACACTACATGTAACTAGAAATAGATAAAAAACATTGTCATGTGTTTTCTTTACCTAATAAAATATTGTTAATGTTGGCAAAATGGCGAAGTTTGGGAATAGTCAGCTTCAGGGTGGTGAGAGTAACTCCGCTTCATCACACCACGCCTTTCGTTTATTTAATGATTTAATGACTGTGTCCTTTTCCGACTGTTCTATTAAAATATTATATTCATGAATACACACGGACATGATCGGGGTGTTAATGTGAACAGAAGGAGACAGAAGGCTGAAGACGTTTGGAAACAGAAATTCCTGAACGCAAAGTTTCTCAGTGGACACGATCGAACGTTTATTCATGTTAAAATATAAAGCTCGTTATTTGTTGTTTTTGAGTTATTGGGATTTGGAGTAAACTCATATTCAAATGCTCAATCAGAAATATTCTCATTTTGATAAAGGTGGTTAAAAAGTATCACAGATCCTCTGGCTCCTCTTCACAGAACCCGCTTTAACACCAACTGGCCTAAAGAACGTGTTAATCCATCACGTGTGTGTATCGGGTCTGTTGGTTAAGATGGTTTAAGATGATTAGATTAGTGAGATGTAATTAGTTTAAACGTCTCTACACTTTAACTACAGTACTGATGATGTTATTGTGATTCTGTATCATCGTGTTTAATAAAACGCCTCTTCTCAAAACATCCTCTTCTCATTCAGTGCGTGCTATTTAGAGATGGCACGATACCAGAGTACCAGACGGTAACAAAACCTTGAATATCGGCCGATATCGATACTTATATCATACGTATCTCTTTATATGTATGTAAACACAACGCATCTGCTATCTGACATGTTTTCTCTGATATCTGATGCACCATTACTTTACAGCTGGTATTGACCCGATACTGGGGACAGGATTAGTTCCAACATTAATGTGATTATATTTTTTTTTGAACAGGCAATTACTAACATGTGCTATCACCTAGTACTACTTCCTGTTTATGGCCCCGCCTCCTCGTTTGACAGACTGCAGGCAAACAGCTAAAATCCAATTTGTGTCAAGTCATTCTCACAAGCGTTCCTGCCCAAGTGCATAAAAGTCTTATGAATATATATAGTGTTTCTATAAACACTGGTGCATGAACACACACACACACACACACACACACACACACACACACACACACACACACACACATATATATGTATGTAATATCCTTATTGAATTCCAAATGAAACACAGGATGCAGTGTGATGGAGTTTCCAGTAGAGGGAGCAGCATGACTACTACTCCTGATAGAAGATGGCCGCCTCTCTAACACACACACACACACACACACACACACACACACACATACACACAGGAATCATGTGGTAGGAAATCAGCATACTTTTCTCCTTCTCCATTTGCCTGTGTCCTGGTTGAATTACTATGTTGCATCATCATCATCATCATCATCATCATCTGAAGAATGATGCGCCGTGTGAATGAAATAAAGACTCTGATCAGTTTCATGGTCAATAACTGATTTATTTGGGTTTAGGTGTGTAAATGCTGTACGAAGGAATGGTAGATATTGTCTAAAGAGCGGTCTTAAGGAGCAAGAACTTTCCAAAATAAATAAATAAATAAATAAATTCTCTCAATTCAAATGTGACGTGTTTAAATTTGTTAAACAGAGTTTGACGTGTGTGTGTTGTGTGAAAAGGTCTTCAGCAAGCGCAATATATTTTCATTCTATTGTGAAATATTTTTATAATAATCTTTCTTTGTTTTTGTTTGCCATCACTACGCTTCACTCCATTATCCAGAAAAAGAGGAGTTAAAAAGTTTGCTCTGAAAATGAAGTGTGTGAGCAGCAGCGAGCCGCTTGGGCTTCGGCGTCGTCGTCCTTCTCCGAGTCGTGTTGTGACGTGAGGCTTTGGACGTGAAAATGAAAGAAGCCGTCCTGAAGGCTGCGACGCTGGAGTGAAACCTCAGAACGAGAAGCGAGATTTATTACGCGAGGTCGCTGAGCTTTAATTGCATGGAATCAGTTGGATGAAACGTGTTCACATCGACGTCCTCGTGTCTTTATTACCGAGATTGAAACCTTGGCCTGAGCTGAACGAAAACACGTTTCACTGCCATCAGATAAAACCTTGAAAAGTACCGATGTGTTATGTATTGAAACACGGCGTACGAGTCCACGTGAGGCTCATCTGAGAAACGTTCAGCAGAAATGATTACGTGTGTGTGTGTGTGTGTGATGGATGAGGCATGACAGTGGGGTAGAGATATAAAACACTCCTGGTTTCTTTTGTCATTCAGAGCTTTGTGTGCATTCCTCTCGTTCATTAGGGGCAGTCGTGGCCTAATGGTCTGAGAGTCGGACTTGTAACCCGAAGGTGACCCTGAAGGTGGTGGGTTCGAGTCTCGGGTCCGGCAGGGATTGTAGGTGTGGGAGTGAATGACCAGCGCTCTCTGCCACCCTCAATACCACCACTGAGGTGAGACCCTTGAGCAAGGCNCCCCCAACTGCTCCCCGGGCGCCGCAGCTAAAATGGCTGCCCACTGCTCCGGGTGTGTGTTCACGTGTGTGTGTGTGCTCTTGGATGGTTAAATGCAAAGCACAAATTCTGAGTATGGATCACCACACTTGGCCACAAAGTCACTTCACTTCACTTCACTAGTGTGTAAGGAATCAGGAAAAAAAAGTTGAGTAATTCCTGATCATCAAAAATCCTTTAGCATGTTTTTACCCCGAGGCTAAACTGGACTGTAAGTGTATCTGATTAATAATGTTATATGTTATAAATTATATATCACTATTATAATGTATACCACACCTCTGTTGATTTATCAGATCTGATTGGTCAGAAGGTGTTGATTCGTTTCCTCTAACAGCAGCTCCCACAGCAGCGCAGCAGCAAATCACAGGTTTATATTAATGCGTTATCGTTTCCATAGTAACAGCTCACTCACAGGGACGGATACAGTGAGGAGATGTGTATTTAACAGTTACGGAAGGAGTCTCCAGTGTCAATGCTTTGTAACAGTCACAGGGAAAGCTTTCCAACATCGTCTTTTTGTCATTAATTTCAAGAGAAGAAGAAGAAAAGAGAGAGAGAGAGAGAGAGAGAGAGAGAGAGAGAGAGGCTGGTGAGGGAACGTCAGTGAGACAGGAACCGACTCATTTTGTAGATGTAACATTAAATGGATAAATAAATAAAATAAATAAATAAATAAATAAATAAAAAAAAATAATAATAATAAACAAAATATTGAAACTAATAATTTCTGAAAATGTAAAAATTGAGGGTTTTTATTATTATTATTATTATTATTATTATTATTATTTTATTTTTTTATTTTTTTATTAAACTTTAAAAATCTAAATGATGTTGGGATAAACTCTGGATTAATCCTGTCTATGAATATTATTATTTTTTCTCTGTTTTTATCATGAAGATTATTTCTAATTTTCAATCTGCTTCATTTTGTAAATTAAATAAAAAGCATGTCCTTTCACACTAGGATTATCTGTAGATACTGTGTCACTAAATAACACTCCTGCCATCGCTGGAACGTGTCTTTTCCCCTGATTGTACTCATCTTGTGTAATATTTGTGCATTTCGGTGTTTGTGATGTACAGTTGTGAAAGTGGTGAAACTAATTGTGTGTCATGTTGTTCGAAAAACCTTTGAATGTAAATATTCATGCAAATCACAGTTAAAAGTTTGCTGTTTAAAATGCAGCCACGTTAGGATTACCTTTTCGTGTGTAATCATACGTGTGTGTGTGTGTGTGTGTGTGTGTGTGTGTGTGTGTGTGTGTATTTCTGCATCTATCATGTCAGTCAGTGGGACACAGTCTGCATCTCTAATGGAAGCCTCTAGGGGCGGATCGGATCGGAGCATCATGTATTTTTCAGAGTGTGTCTGGGCCTCGTGGTTTGTCTGGCCTGACCAGCAGGCTTCCCGAATTCCTCCAGCGCCGCGGGTCTGTACATGCCGGTTGCCGTAGCAACAGGAGTGTCGTTTTTAAAGAGGACCATATATTTACTTAATGCCTCCTGCCCTCATAACTGCTCCGGGGCCGTTTGTCTTGCAGAGGGCAGAAGACAGGGTTCAGCAGCACACGAGCCAGAAGCCTAACAAGTGCTAAATGACTCCTGTTCTCCTCCGGCCTGGCTCTCTCTCTCTCTCTCTCTCCCTCTCTCCCTCTCACCCTCTCTGCCTCTCTCCCTCTCTCCCTCTCACCCTCTCTGCCTCTCTCCCTCTCTCCCTCTCACCCTCTCACCCTCTCGCCCTCTCTGCCTCTCTCCCTCTCTCTCTCTCTCCCTCTCTCCCTCTCACCCTCTCACCCTCTCTGCCTCTCGCCCTCTCGCCCTCTCACCCTCTCTCCCGCTCGCCCTCTCTGCCTCTCGCCCTCTCACCCTCTCTCCCGCTCGCCCTCTCTGCCTCTCACCCTCGCCCCCTCTGCCTCTCGCCCTCTCTGCCTCTCACCCTCTCACCCTCTCGCCCTCTCTGCCTCTCTGCCTCTCGCCCTCTCTGCCTCTCGCTGTCTCGCCCTCTCTGCCTCTTGCCCTTTCTGCCTCTCGCCCTCTCCCCCTCTCTGCCTCTCGCTCTCTCTGCCTCTCGCTCTCTCGCCCTCTCTGCCTCTCGCCCTCTCCGCCTCTCGCCCTCTCCCCCTCTCTGCCTCTCGCCCTTTCTGCCTCTCCCCCTCTCTGCCTCTCGCTCTCTCGCCCTCTCTGCCTCTCGCCCTCTCGTGCTCTCGCCCTCTCGCCCTCTCTGCCTCTCGCTCTCTCGCCCTCTCTGCCTCTCGCCCTCTCGCGCTCTCGCCCTCTCTGCCTCTCCCCTCTCTGCCTCTCACCCTCTCTGCCTCTCCCCCTCTCGCCCTCTCTGCCTCTCACCCTCTCTGCCTCTCGCCCTCTCACACTCTCGCCCTCTCTGCCTCTCGCCCTCTCTGCCTCTCACCCTCTCTCTCTCTCGCCCTCTCTGCCTCTCGCCCTCTCCCCCTCTCGCCCTCTCTGCCTCTCACCCTCTCGCCCTCTCTGCCTCGTTTTGTGCCTGCGCTTCTTCCATTTTCTCCAGGAGAGGGGTGAGGGAACGAAGGAGGTTGCCTTTCATCGCGATTTGGCCGTAACTGATCACTTCTGAATCCAGAATCCGGACCTATCTTCACTCACATCTCTTCTTCTCTTTCGTTTCTTTTACAGTGCATAAGTATTCACGCCCTTGAACATTTCGAATTCACTTTTTGTAGCGTTACAACCTGGAACTGAAACGGGCTTACCTCGGGATTATATGTCATGAAGCTACACAAAATAGTCCATAATACTGATGTGGGGATAAAAATAAACTGAGAAAAATGAACTTTTATCTACACAGCTGTCTAATCAAGTTAAAATTAGTTGAAAATATGCAAATTCTAAATATAAATTTGTCCAGAATTTTAGAAATCTCAGTTTTTTTTTTAAAGTTATATAATATTTTAGAGCTAAAATATCAATGAGTAACTTTACACATACTTTGCAAGCATTTTCTTTCTTTCTTTTTGTTTTTTTAATTGAACACCATTTTACTTTTACATCATGGCTGCTAGCTACAGCTTAAAAGCGTCAAGATATATTTCAAATTTTTAATTAAACCTTCTAAAAATGTTGACGTTTTATTGCTGATGATTTATGAATGAAATGAAAAAGCATTCGCCCCCCCCCCCCCAGTGCCACTGCTGTCACAGGGGGGTGAATACTTACGCACAGTCCTTGTAAAATGCTTCTAAGCTTGCAGGTTGCTCTGACGCACAAGCTGGCGTTTTAAAATGTACAGCCTCTCCGTTTTAAGATCCTAAACATATGTTTTGTTTAGTTTTTGTCCTATTCAGTGTGCTTTTTAGATATCTGGTCCTATTTCCAGTTTGCCTTATCATTAATCTGGTGCTAGCGTAGCATCATAGCGCTAGCCGATTGCTGTCATTACACCAGGGTGTGGGCTTTAGGGCATAATTATACCCTCAGGATAAGAGAGGGGGGGAAAAGGGCAGCTTCTACCTTCCCAGTGCAAACTAATCAGCTGCAAAAAATTACTTATTGATCTCTGGATCCAGCGTGGAGAGGGGGATTTGGAGGCCAGGTCACTGCAAGAGTTCCGTGTGTGTGTGTGTGTGTGTGTGTGTGTGTGTGTGTGTGTGTGTGTGTGTTCATGCACCACTGTTTATAGAAACACTGTTGTGTCTTTGTTTCTGTATCTCCAGAATCATTCAATATGAATCAATTACAGCTTCATGTATGTAGCATGTAGCATGTAGCATGTAGCATGTAGCACAGCGACGAAACAGAATGAATTTGATTCGACGGCCGACCGAGATGGAAATGTGATTTTTCTCTCCATCTCGCCGTCTCACAGTTGGAGAAATTCTGATATCAACATCATTTTATTTCCAGGTGCAAATAACAATCCAAAGTTCATTCCTCTTTATATTTTTTGAGGTTTGTTCCATGGTTGAGTCGAGTGTTGCTCTATAGGAGATGGATGGATTAATTACAGTCACTGGGACCTGTGGGATGGTGAGGAGGGGAATGTGGGCTGCTGGAGCTGCAGATATAACCGAGAGACCGGCATGGAGAGAGCCATTAAGGGCAAATTGAACAGTCCTAATGAATGTAGCGCTGGCGACGGCCCCGCTTTCTGTCTCCAGGCGTGGAATCTGGGCCGAGCGCTCGTTCCCTTCCTTCCGGTGTCTCTAGAGATTAACTGTGAAAGATGGGACATGCTGGAAGTCTCTCTTCTCCTTCCATACTTCCCATTCAGCATCTCTGACTCCGACGCTACGGGTGTTATGAGTCGAATATGCCGTAATTAAGCTCCTTTGCTGACTCGGATTGTTTTCGCGTTTGGCTTTCGCACAAGAATCGTAACGACTTCGCTTGGAATGAAGTGTCCGAGTTAACGATAGTGAGCGTTCCAGAGAAACAGCGCTGCTGGAGCTTTGGTGAGCGAGTGAAAGCCTGATGAATAATTGAGCACCGGTGAATTGCGGCCCTTCTGTTTAGCCAATTAAACCACATTAAATATGAATGATAAATCAATTAATGCTGCTGGGCGGCTTCAGGTGCCATCAGAGTCGTGCGGTCGTGCTCCAAGCTCAGTCGAACACACAGATGTGCACTGTTTATAAAGCAAAAGTGCGTCCAGATGTTTACACTGGTTATGTCTTTAGCCCTTAGACATTGCCAGTATTACACAAACCCAAGACTAATCGAAGAAGTATTTCGAAGTACTTGTCCGGGTCGAGGTCCTCTACAAAATAAAATAAAGAAATTTTATTTTTTACTGTGTGTGTTGGCTTTTCTACGTAGCCTAAAGCCTTACATTTACACCACTAACAAGCAAGTTCATGGGAAAATGTCCTAATATTTTTGAAACTGGTTTCCATGGTACCCTCCAGTAGATCTGATCTTGTGATCTTTGTATTTTTTTCCCAAAAGTCTCCCAATCTCTGGCCCCACATGGAGCCAGGCCAGTTTGGGAAACACACACAACTGACTTGCTAATGCAGCTAGTTACTAATGATATGAAAGCTTTAAAAATGTCATTTATAAAATCTTCTCTATAATACACACTACACCTTATATGCAATATGTAAAGCATAAAATACTCTGTGTCATGTCATTATAGGAAAATAATCAACCACAGAGTTACCATTGCCAGCATGACGTTGATTTTCAGGGGTGTTTTATTCCCCTTATACCTCAGCAATTCACCAACAATTACAATTTTGTGTTATTTTACGACATAGACATTGTTACTTTTTATCTGATTATACTTACATATAACATCAAACATCCATGAAACGAGTTAGTTCTTGTCCTCAGGTATAAACGTTCGTTCCCTTGCTAGTCTGTCTTTTTTGAAGTTAATAAGACGAAAAAGATAAACACAGCTCGTCACGTTACCGAGAGGCCACAAAGCGTGAACGCCTCTGTCCTGAAGATCTTCAGCTCTACATCTGACTGTTACAGAGTGCTGACACCAGAAATGCTACGGAAAACTTCACCAGATGAACGATTTCCCTCGTGAAAGTCTCCGTGTAAGTTGTTGCTGTTGTTATAGACGCGATTGGATTGAGGGCACTGATATTAACCTGTGGTTTGTAGCTGAACTTCTGTCGTAGGAAACAAGGATCAACACCTTCTGACCAATCAGGGTCCAGAACTGAACAGCGCTGGGGGATAAATGCCTATAAGCAAGTCAGAGTGTGTTGACTCGAGCTGTGCATGTAAAGCATCCAGTTGCCTAATGGTCTGAGAGTTGGACTTGTAAACCGAAGGTGAACCTGAAGGTGGTGGGTTGGAGTCTCGGGTCCGGCAGGGATTGTAGGTGGGGGAGTGAATGACCAGC
>CM074958.1:20877022-20899706 GCA_037577455.1 Pangasius macronema
CTCTAAACCATACAGCATGGCCGCTCTCACCACTGTCTCCTACACCTTCCCCTTGATTCTCGCTGAAGTTACTGTTACTATCCTGAACTTGATTATTTGCCTATAAAAATACATCCCCAAGTGTTTTATTCCTCTTAAACCACTGCCATTTTTATTTATTGAAGAACCACATCATGTAATTTTAACCCATTTATCCATTTTGTCTGCACAAATAGAGATGATAAAATAATTGTACATAAAAACCCTTTTTTATTTTACTGTAAATAAACAAAACCTATGTACCAAGAAGATAAAGTAGACGTTTGCGCTATATGTATTTGCCTGCCATTTTTTTCTCTACAAATGTTGTGAATTATTAAACAACCCTAAATAATGATGTAAATATTGCTCAAGACCTCTCCCTTATTGTGCGATCCTTTTCCGCTCTCGCTCTTCATCACGCTGACTCCTGATCCATATCTCCTCTTCTCTGACCATCTTAGACCAACTCCGCTATTGTTCATTGTTTCAGCGCCGTCTCTGAAGCAGCACTGGGACCAATTAAGGTGCTGCGACACCAAAGCCAGGGCTCCGTTCGCCAAAACGTAGCAGCAGATCGATCTGAGAGCGGCGAAGGCGATGGACTGGAGACGAGTTCTCCGCCGTGGTGTCAATTTGTACGAGTTTATAAGTTTTGTATAAGTTTATTTTTGAGTGGGAATGAAATATTGGCAGAAATTATGCAGTGCAACTGACGAGGCCATGCAAGGGCAAGTCTCGGGTTGTGGATTCGGAATAATTCGGAAGTTGTTTATTCTGAGCAGGAAGTTTTATTAAAGCAGAGGGGAGGATGTTATTCAGTGTGGGAGAAACAGCAAATGTTCTGCGTGCTCTAGTTGGGTTAATATTTGATCGTTATTAAATAATTCAGCTGAAACTGTCTTTTTTAGTTTTCAGACTTTTTTTTGTGTGGAGGTTTCGTTAGTTTCTGTAAAGCAGTGCATCTGGATCTGGATCTGTGTAGCGCTCCAAGTACCTGTATCCCTAAACGGATTTAAACATAAAATGGGCGTGGCCTAAACTGTACCGTTATGCCCCAGATGTAGAAATGTCTGCAGTGTCGGTGTGAATTCTGGCTCTGACAGTTCCTCAACCTCTGCTACATCACTCCAAATCTGTATCTCTAGCTGTATCTCTATCTGTTTCTGTATGTCTATCTGTATCTGTATCTGTTTCTGTATCTCTATCTGTATCTCTATCTGTTTCTGTATGTCTATCTGTATCTCTATCTGTTTCTGTATGTCTATCTGTATCTCTATCTGTTTCTGTATCTCTATCTGTATCTCTATCTGTATCTGCATGTCTATCTGTATCACTGTTTGTATCTTTATCTGTATCTCTATCTGTGTCTCTAACTGTGTCTCTGTCTCTAGATATATCTCTATCTGTATCTGTATCTCTATCTGTATCTGTATCTCTATCTGTATCTGTATCTCTATCTGTGTCTCTATCTGTGTCTCTGTCTCTAGCTGTATCTCTATCTCTATCTGTATCTGCATGTCTATCTGTATCTCTATCTGTTTCTCTATCTGTATCTGCATGTCTATCTGTATCTCTATCTGTATCTGTATCTCTATCTGTATCTGTATCTCTATCTCTATCTGTATCTGTATCTCTATCTGAATCTCTATCTCTATCTGTTTCTGTATCTCTATCTGTATCATTATCTGTGTCTCTATCTCTACCTACACCTCTATCTGTATCTGTATCTCTTTGTTTCTGTATCATTATCTGTATCTGTATCTCTATCTGCACCTCTACCTGTATCTGTATCATTATCTGTTTCCGTATCTCTATCTGCTTCCGTATCTCTATCTGTATCTCTATCTGTATCTCTATCTGCACCTCTACCTGTATCTGTATCATTATCTGTTTCCGTAGCTCTATCTGCTTCCGTATCTCTATCTGTATCTCTATCTGTATCTCTATCTGTATCTGTATCTCTATCTCTATCTGTATCTGCATGTCTATCTGTATCTCTATCTGTTTCTCTATCTGTATCTGCATGTCTATCTGTATCTCTATCTGTATCTGTATCTCTATCTGTATCTGTATCTCTATCTGTATCTCTATCTGTATCTCTATCTCTATCTGTATCTGTATCTCTATCTGAATCTCTATCTCTATCTGTTTCTGTATCTCTATCTGTATCATTATCTGTGTCTCTATCTCTACCTACACCTCTATCTGTATCTGTATCTCTTTGTTTCTGTATCATTATCTGTATCTGTATCTCTATCTGCACCTCTACCTGTATCTGTATCATTATCTGTTTCCGTATCTCTATCTGCTTCCGTATCTCTATCTGTATCTCTATCTGTATCTCTATCTGCACCTCTACCTGTATCTGTATCATTATCTGTTTCCGTATCTCTATCTGTATCTGTATCTCTATCTGTATCTCTATCTGTATCTGTATCTCTATCTCTATCTCTATCTGTATCTATATCTGTATCTCTATCTGTATCTGTATCTCTATCTGTATCTCTATCTCTGTCTGTATCTCTATCTGTATCATTATCTCTATCTGTATCTCTATCTGTATCTCTATCTGTATCTATATCTGTATCTCTATCTGTATCTGTATCTCTGTCTGTATCTCTATCTGTATCTCTATCTGTATCTGTATCTCTATCTGTATCTCTATCTCTATCTGTATCTCTGTCTGTATCTCTATCTGTATCTCTATCTGTTTCTGTATCTCTATCTGTATCTCTATCTGTATCATTATCTCTGTCTGTATCTCTATCTGTATCTCTATCTGTATCTCTATCTCTATCTGTATCTGTATCTCTATCTCTATCTGTATCTATATCTGTATCTGTATCTCTATCTGTATCTCTATCTCTGTCTGTATCTCTATCTGTATCTCTATCTGTATCTCTATCTGTATCTGTATCTCTATCTCTGTCTGTATCTCTATCTGTATCTCTATCTGTATCTGTATCTCTATCTGTGTCTGTATCTCTATCTGTATCTCTATCTGTATCTATATCTCTATCTGTATCTCTATCTGTATCTGTATCTCTATCTGTATCTCTATCTGTATCTCTATCTCTATCTGTATCTCTATCTGTATCTCTATCTGTATCTCTGTCTGTATCTCTATCTGTATCTCTATCTGTATCTCTATCTATATCTGTATCTCTATCTGTATCTCTATCTGTATCTCTGTCTGTATCTCTATCTGTATCTCTATCTCTGTCTGTATCTCTATCTGTATCTCTATCTGTATCTGTATCTATATCTGTATCTCTATCTGTATCTCTATCTGTATCTCTGTCTGTATCTCTATCTGTATCTCTATCTGTATCTATATCTCTATCTGTATCTCTATCTGTATCTGTATCTCTATCTNATCTTATAAAGATATATCTAGAATAAAGAATTATAAATAATGTCTTTGTCCTCAGTTACAGCTCTACTCCCTACACACACTGCTCTGCTTTCTACATATGTGTGTGTGCTGGTTGTGACACGCTGCTCACTCTGTGAACATCTGTCAATGTATCGTAACTCTTTATCTCGGCCCATTTTCACACAGCTCCATTTACAATACATCACACAAATGACGCTCTAGTGACTGTATTTACAAACACCATTAACTCGGATTTGTGGACGGCTCTCTGCACGGCCTCGTTTTTTTGTTTAATGCTCTGAAATAAACGTCGCAACTGGCAGAAAGTCTTGTAAATGCAGCTATTTCGTTTTTTTTTTTTTTTTTTTTTTTTTTTTTTTTTTTTAAACACAGCCGAATTGAAATTCCATATTGCCCAGGATGTTTTACGGTGCTGCCGAAAACACACATAAGCATTCACTTAGACACACAAACACACACACACACACACACACACACGCACTGTAATGGCTCCTCAGAGAACTGGAGGAAAGTGCTTCTTCAGCATGCGTTAATGGAGGAGATTGGTGCTGGCTCTCTAATGAGCGCCTCATTCCTCCTTCCTCTGCTTGTGTGTATTGTTTCAGCGCTCACACGTCAGCGCTGAAGGGCTGTAATCGTACCGCCGCGACTCGCCTCTGCTTATTAATGTGGTGGCGGCCATTTTGTTTATTGTCCAGGTTTTAAAAGCCCGCCCTGCCCCCTACACACCCCCACCTGACCCCGGGCCCCCCAGAGTACATGGCTTTAGGATCAATACGCGATCGCAGTTAAGTAGATTTGTTGCTGTAGCTTTGAGGAAAGAGGGGAAAGGAAAGAGGTTCTCGGTGTTTCGGCGACTCGGAGCCGTCATCCGTTCACGCCAGGTCTTTTACAGACGGAGGGTTTCGTCTCAGCTGATTCCCATCCACTCGGAAGACTCGTACAGAAAAGTCACACACTGTCACACATTTTTCACATGTACAGTAGTGTGCACGTGTTTATTTTTTACTTTTATTCACAAATTTTTCAATTCTCTCATTTCTTTCACTATAAGTCACATGTAGTGCGCACGTGTTTATTTTTTACTTGATTTTTTTTCACGATTCAGTTGTTTTCATGTCTGCACATTTTTCTTTTTTTTTGTCTTTTATTTTATTTTTTTGACGTAATTTTTTTTTACGTGATTTTGTTTTTCACATGCATTTTTTTATTTTCACATTTTTTTTATTTTTCATTACTTTTACAAATGTAGTGCACGTCTTTATTTTTCACATGATTTTTTTTTTTACAATTCAGTTATTTTCAGATCTGTATATTTTTCATATTTTACTTTTCTTTTTTTTTTTTACTTTTCATTTATTTTCATTTATTTTATAGAATTTTTTATGTGATTTGTTTTTAAAATGTGAATGTTTTATTTATTTTCATGTTAATTTTTCACATGCAGTTTATGTATTTTTTAATTTTCACGCAAATTTTTTTCCACACTTTTTAAAAATTTAATTTTGCTTGTCATTTTTACGCAATTTCTTTTCCACGTGTGATTTTTTTTTTCATAATCGTTTGTTTTAACGTATTTTTTCAAGATCGATCTATTTTCACATGTTAATGTTTTGAATCAAATAATGTTTGAAATTTTCCATAATTCATTAATTTTCACGTTAATTTTTTTTTATTCATATTATTTTTATACATTATTCATTTATCGGCATTTATTTTTTCGCATAGTGCATGTATTCTTATTTTTCACATGTAATGTTGTTCGTGAGTCATTTATTTGCATGTTATTTTATACACGATTCATTATTTTCTCATGTTAACCTTTGACATGTAAGACGTGTTTTTATTTTCTTTTTTTCAGTTGTTGAATTTTTCATACCATCACGTGAAGTGTGTGCGAGTTTTCCGTTATGGTCACTATGAGGCCATTTACTTGGACATAACTGGAGTTCATTTACTCCTTGGTCATAAAATTGAAGTGTGTGTGTGTGTGTGTGTGTGTGTGTGTGTGTGTGTTTCTGGCCAATGAGACCAACCTCAGGGACACACACACACACCAAATGTGTCCTCTGACGCTTCTCATGACCTCCAGTTCATTACTGAGTTTTGTGTTTATTGCCTTCGCCCATCTATGTGAGGGGGTGTGTTCGTGTGCGAGTGTGTTTCTATCCGAAGATAATTCTGTGAAGGACGAATACCAGACACTCTAACATACTCAAGCTGAGTATCATAGCCCCCGGTCGTGATTAGCGCCCATCCCTGGCCTCAGTAAAGAGGAGGATTAGAGAAAGTGGATGAAGAACTGGGCCGTAATCGTTCACTATCTTGGGCTTCGTCCAAACCCGGAGTGCGTGACGAGAGCGTGCTGAAGAACAACAGAGTGTAAATGAGCAAAACACTCTCTCATCTCACTCAGATTTAACACTCATTAAACTCACTCTGACTGTCTCACTGAGCGTGCCAAAACCTCATGACAGGCAGACAAAGCGCTGCAGCTCAGCTTTATTAAAAGGAACCAGTGCAAACAAACCAGGAGGACAAGGCAATACTCAAACCAGGAACAGGCAAACAGTCAGAGTATATTTTTATAACATAGGATTATTTCCTGCAGCCACACAGTCAGCGCATAAACTCAGCATGTGGTTTACACAGGCAGGCAAAATCAAACAGGGAAAATCCATAAGCATTAAATGAACCAGCCTGAGCATCTATAACCAGCGTGACCGTACAGAACCAGCCTGAACATCTATAAACAGCCTGACCGTACAGAACCAGCCTGACCATTTATGACCAGCCTGACCGTACAGAACCAGCCTGACTGTACAGAACCAGCCTGACCATCTATAAACAGTCTGACCATACAGAACCAGCCTGAACATTTATGACCAGCCTGACCATACAGAACCAGCCTGAACATCTATAACCAGCCTGACTGTACAGAACCAGCCTGACCATCTATAAACAGTCTAACCAAACTGAACCAGCCTGACCATCTATAACCAGGCTGACCGTACAGAACCAGCCTGACCATCTATAACCAGCCTGACCGTACAGAACCAGCCTGAACATATATAACCAGGCTGACCGTACAGAACCAGCCTGAACATTTATAACCAGCCTGACCGTACAGAACCAGCCTGAACATTTATATCCAGCCTGAATGTACAGAACCAGCCTGACCATCTATAAACAGTCTAACCAAACTGAACCAGCCTGACCATCTATAACCAGCCTGACCATGTATAACCAGCCCGAACATACAGAACCAGCCTGATCGTACAGAACCAGCCTGAACATCTATAACCAGCCTGAACATCTATAACCAGCCTGACCATCTATAACCAGCCTGACCATCTATAACCACCCCGACTGTACAGAACCAGCCTGACTGTACAGAACCAGCCTGAACATCTATAACCAGCCTGACCGTATAGAACCAGCCTGAACATCTATTACCAGACTGACCAAACAGCACCAGCCTGACCATGTATAACCAGCCCGACCATACAAAACCAGCCTGATCGTACAGAACCAGCCTGATCATACAGAACCAGCCTGACCATACAGAACCAGCCTGACCATACAGAACCAGCCTGATCATACAGAACCAGCCTGACCATACAGAACCAGCCTGACCATACAGAACCAGCCTGAATGTACAGAACAAACCTGAACACTTATAACCAGCCTGAACATCTATAACCAGCCTGACCATCTGTAACCAACCTGACCAACTAGGCTGTTGAGCCTCATCACAGAATCGCCCTTCCCAACTAGGCTAGCAAACCTGAAAACCTAGCATCAGACTGACCATCAAGAACCCGCCCTGAAAATCTAGGATGTTGAATCTACCAGCTAGAACTAGCCTGACCATTTATAATTCGGTTGACTAGCTGGAACCAGCCTGACTGTCTGTAATTAGCCTGACTAGCTAGAACCATCCTGACTAGCTAGAACCATCCTGACTAGATAGAACCAGCATGACCAGTTAGAACCAGTCTGAACAGCTATATCCAGTCCATCTATTCTGTTGAACCTGACCAGCTAGAATTAGGATGACTAGCTAGAACCAAGCTAACCATCTAGACTTCCACAACTATCTAGAACCAGCATAACCATCCAATACCAGTCTGACCAATCTTTCATGCTCTGGGTGGTTTGCAGTTAAACCTGGCTTGTTGGATCAGGCTGTTTTTTTTACTGAGTACCAAGATGAACTTGTTTCCTCTGATTATGCGTTCAAGCCATCTTCACAAATAGTCACCTAACGTACTCTATATTACAAGAACGCTCTATATTACTGCGACACCTCAAATGTTAACTACGGCGCTATTTAATGGCACCATTATCCTCCTTGCAAATCGAGTGCATATTTTTTGTAAACATGTCGAGAGCTTTGTGTTGTGACCTTGGTTCTCGCGAGCAGAGAGAATGCCCCGCTCACTTTCAGCTCCAGCGTCAACCGGGCTCTCGTTATCCTCGGACTCAAGCTTCATCTGTTATTAAAATATGCAGCTCTGCTCTTCATTCAAGCAGCACACAAGTGCATAGAGTTTGGACAAAATATTCCAGTCTAGTAGAGTTTAAGAGCTGGAGATGAGAGATGCAGCTGATGCAAAAGTTTTCACCCCCCTCCCCCTGAAACAAGACTACAATCTAAAGAACCAAAAGCAAGTAAAGTTTTTCTTCAGACCTGAGAAACAGAGATTTTAGGAAGAATATTAGGACTGGGAGTTGAACCTCTCCCTAGCATCAGGAGATACAAACAAACGCCCTTTCAGCTGCTCCCGTTAGGGTCGTCACAGCGGATCATTGGTCCCCATATTTGATTTGGCACAGTTTTTACTCCAGATGCCCTTCCTGACGCAACCCTCCCCAATTTTTTTGGGCTTGGAACCGGCACTGAGAGTGCACTGCTAATTGTTGGCCAGGAATCGAACCCGGGCCACAGCGGTGAGAGTGCTGTGGCCTAACCACTAGTCCACCAAGGACCCCCCTATCATCAGGAGATAGCGAATTCAAATCCCACCAATATCTCAGCTGTTTGTGGCCAGGGTTAGGGTTAGGGTTAGGGTTTTGAGAGCAAAACTGGCTGGGTAGGAAGGATGGCATTACACTCTTTCTCCTGTCAATCACACAATCAGTCGTGGGAATCTGTGAACTCATGTATGCGTAAGAGTGTAGATAGCTCTGTTCTGGGACATTGGAAAAGATCTAGTGGCTTCATGTGTCTTGGAGGAAGCATGGGTTAGCCTTCACTCTCCCTGGTTAGTAGCCATCATGGGTGGGAATTGGTAGTGACCAAAATGAGAGACAATATTTTGGGTAAAATCCAAAAGCCTGTAAGTTATTAGAAGTTAAGTAAAGCTTCTGTAATATTATTAAAGAGATTATTATTGAATTAGATTTTTGTTCTTCTGGGTTTATGAGTGTTTGGAATGCTGGTCTGAGGCAGGATTGGAAGGTCGTGGGGTGTAACCCGTACTTACCACTCGCTAAAGCTCCAAGTCAGTCCAATTGGTCGTTGTTAAAAGAGAAATAAGAGTAGAAAATTTCAGGAGGAGATTTTTTTTTACTGTCCTTGAAAAAAAAACAGGCATTTTTTTTCCATCTGTGCTGTAAAAACATTACCGAATGGAGACACGGAGAACATTCTGGATGGCTTGCTTGACCCATTAGACGGTGTACTTTCATACTATTTCGCATGCATGAGTTAGCAAGAATGAACTGTGTGAAATATGTGAGATATTGCGATGGAAAAATGGAGAAGGGAAGTTGAGGAATGCGGTTGAGTTATCTCCAGAGCGTAGCACTGTGACAGATTATTTTAATATTCTAACAGATGTGGAGGCGACACGCCACGATGTCGACAGATGAAATCATAGAACGTGGAAGTGAGATTTTTTTTTATTTTGATGGAGACAAAGCAAACACACACACGGCTAATGACATACAGTATGATTCAGTGGGAGCTGGAGAACTGACTGACTGATGGAATGGGCGAGATGAGAGCAGAGAAGAGATCAGATGTTGTATAGTGCTATAGTCTGCTGCTGATAAATGTAAAAAAAAATCATCATAAAATTTACATTTGGAAATAAATTAAAAAATGGAAAGTCACAAGGGAAAGCTAACAACACATGAGCTACACCTAAAAAAAATTACATGAAAATAACTGAGAATTGTGAAAGAAAAAAATATTTGCATGTAAAAATAAATGAAAATGTGTAAAAAAAAATATATATATATTTTTTTTGAGAATAACAGCTCAGTCAATACATGTGGAATTAAAACATGAATATACATGAAACATATGAAATAAATTACATGTGAAGTTTGTTCAGTTTGTGTTACTAATGCAGCCATATTCTCTCTCTCTCTCTCTCTCTCTCTCTCTCTCTCTCTCTCTTTGGCCCTGTTTCTTTTATTTGACTCATTTTTCTTATTTCCTCTCCCCAGTCCATGCTCTAGTTTTTGCTCTCTTCCCTCGTTTATCTTCTCTCTCTCTCTCTCTCTCTCTCTCTCTCTCCCTCTCTCTCTCTCTCTCTCTCTCTCTCTCTTGCTGGTCCTCTATCTGAGCACACAGACGGTCTGAGTGTTTGTTTGGGTTGCTCTGGCTCCTCTGTTTGGCCTCCAGTAGGGAGGACAGGAAACTGGCGTGTAATTACTGAGAGAGAGTTATTTAAAGCAGACTTACATGCTTAAAAGGCATTTAATGATGGATGTAACTGTGCCTGAGGCGCTGGGATAGCACGCTCAGTCTGACCTGATAAGATGGTTTTGAAAAAAAATAAATAAATTAAAAAAAATTCCAGTCTCTCGCCCTAATCTCTCGCTTCATTTATTCAGCTTTTTGATGTATTTTGCTCTCCATCTTTTTCCCGTCGGTCTGACTTCGGTCAGCTCTTACGGTGGGCTGCGCAAATTATCAGGATTAAATTCATCAAGGATTTGAAGCTCATGAAGGATTTGTTGATTGATATTTGTTGATTATTTCAAATCTGTGGTTTGTGTTGGACACTGAACAAACCAGCAATTAAATAAGTTCGGAGACTAATTTCGGAAATGAAACCTAATAAAGATTAATTGTTATAAAAAGAACGTAAGACTTATTTTTGAGAAAGTTTTATTGAATATTTAATATCTTGGTTCCCATGGTCTGTGCAGTATACAGTATGATACCGTGCTGGAAATGAAACGTACGTCCGAGTTACGTCATTCAGAGCAAATCAGATAACTCGAGCTGTCAATCAAAACATACCAAGGTTCGGGTGAAGGCGGGGTTTGCGTTTGCACAATTTTTATTTATTTATTTATTTTTTATTAAACTAATTTTACTTTTAAAATTGTACAATTAAATTAAAATAAAAATAGTATAAAATTATCATTTAAAGACAGCTGTTATTATTTTTAAATATTTATTATTTATTATTTTAAATATTAAATAATTAATAATTACCATTTTTCCCTAAGGATAAAGGTGCATTGTGCATTTAATCTAAAAAATAAAGTTTATTTATAAATTAAAATTAATATAAAATTAATGTTTAAAGGCAGCTGGGATTATTAACAAGGTTTGCTCCAGCTAAATTAATAATAATAATAATAATAATAATAATAATAATAATAATAATAATATTTTCTGAATTTAAAATAAATTAAAAACGAATGCTTATTATAAAAAAATGGGTAAAATTAATTAATAATAAATAATAACAAATTAATAAGGTTAATTTATATATAATTTATTATTAATTTTTTATTATTTATTACATATAACATAAAAAGACTCCACATCAGGACGAGAATCAATCAATCAATCAATCAATAAAGCTTTTATTTACTCTGTACTCTGTGTTAGAGATCAGTTTTTGTTGGTGCAGCTCAGTATTCGTCTTTCTCAGCCTTCCCTATGTATATATTTTCTTTCTTATTATAAAGCATCATCACTCCTCGGCGGGATGAGTCTGCGTTGTTTGTTGTACGGGTTTGATTAATTGCGTGTTGTGTTCTTGGGACCGGGCCGGGCTGTATGGGGATGGCAGGTGCAGTGCTGTTTACACACTCAGCCGATGAAGACGTTTTCTCCTGGGTGAAGAGCTGAAGATCTGCTCCCGTGACGAGCCGCAACTCGCTCCCTCCGTCTGCCGGAGGAGAGCACTCTTTCATCAAAGAGGCAGGAATCTCATTAGGGGAAGCGAGCGACAGAGGAAGGTTTTCTGTTGTTTTTTTTTCCTGTATGAATTGAAACCTAGAGGCGTTGTAATCTTGGCTTGAAGATCAGACAGTTTATACCACTGCTTTCAGGTGGAAAGAATGTGTCAATCAAATTCATATCTATTTTTACTTGTCTATGTCTGGAATGTGAACGGGGGAAAAAAATAAAGTTGTGTCTGTCGTTTCACTTTTTGGTTTTCCAGCACGGGTTAGATTCCCAGGGTGGCTTGGCATACCTGACTCTTCCATCCAGACGCTGGAGCTCACCTGTGGGAATTCCCCATGCACTCAGCTGTGAATTATGGGACAATTACCCAGCAGGCTTAGCCCCTTTTCCCTCTGTCATTATAGTGAGCAGCGGTAATAAAGCCAAGCGTTCTCTACATTCTCACCGACCCCACCCCCATCTCCCACCCCCAGAATCACAGGTGGGAAACAGCTTGCCTCCGTAGTGGCTTCCACTCCTATTGCCTCCATGGGAGGCTTTAATGGTGTGAGGGAAGACTATTATTTTTGGATCAGAATTAGCTAAAAATGGGAGAACATCCAAACAGTGAACTCCCCTCCTGAGCTACAGTCACGATGGTTAGACAGCATGGCCATACTTTTTTTCCCCTTCAGTGCAGGAGTGTTTACCTTCAGGCTTAGCTTGGCAACCACGGTGCGCTGTTCTAACGTGGACAGAATTATCAGGTGATTTTCATCCTAAAGAGTGCTTAGTTTCCAGGACAGCTCACCCACTGGGAGGGAAGGAGGGAGGGAGGTGGGAGGGGTTTCATCCTGAGCAAGAGAGAACTAATGGAGAAGAACTTCTGGAGAAGATGAAGAGTAGTACTGTGTTTGTGGGGTAATGAGAAAAAGAGAGATTAGACAGTTTTCTGGTGTATCCAGTAGGTGAGAGTCAGTCCCAAAACTCAAGTTCGACTTGGTAAGTCTGTAAAATAGTCTCTCAAAAGGGGTACAAAAAGAGGTCTTTTGAAGAGGAATGAGTGGAGCAGAACCACTTTAGGAATCATGTCAAGAACAACCTAGGTGCTTTTGCAGGAACCCACAAACCAGGGCTGATTACCTTCAAGGTTTGTTTAGAGAGTACTGAACTTCCAGGAAGTCAAACATCTCGCTAATAAAATATTCATACCAAGATCCTTAGTCCATAGCTGAGTTTCTCTTCTGATGGTGAGCAATTACAGGCAGAGATGAATGAAGAAGAGCTTCAAGATTAAGAATGTTGGTGGATTGGGGTGGTAATAGGAGAAGAAGAGAGGGATGAGGTTGATGAAAGTCAGGAACGCTCTAATGCTGGGGTAATGGGAAGAAGAATCTCAGTCTCAGATTCAAGTCAAGTCTGGCCCCTTCAGCCATTTTCCTATCAGGTTCTCCCACCACTTTCTACAGTGGATATGAGTGAAGCAAAGCTGCTAGGCATGTTTCCACCTCAGAACCTAATCAAGAACCTGATAAGTTTTTTTCAGGAAATCAGGAGGCCTGTTTTTAGTTCCTGGGCCTTAAATAAGCCTTAAATCAGGGCTATTCAATCTTCTCCCCAAAGGTCCACTGTGGCTGCAGGTTTTCCACCAGCCCTTTGCAGATAAGATTGAACACCTCTGCCTTTAAAGTCCAATGTAGATCCCTACAAGAGAGGACTTGCCTTTCAGGAAAAAGGTTCAAAGCAGGAGCCATCTAGAATGCTAGACTGCTTAAGCATCCAAGCAATCCTTTGGTAAGCCATTATTTTCTTCTGTTGGGTTTACAGGAACCTTGTTAGTCCCTGCTGCAGAGCAGGTCTAGAAACTACGTGGAACTTGCCATGCTGAATGCCACTGATTGCTCTTCCATGGCATTTTAAAGACATCAGATGGAGTGATGAAGCAGCATTACAACCACAAAGTTAATCATTTTCCTAATTTTATTCCTCTTATACTGCAGCGACTTGCCAAATATTACAAATTTCTGTACTTACTAAAGCACAATAAGTAATTAATTTCATCCATTTATAATTACAGGTAATGTTGTAATTCCTGTTAAACCCTAGATTACAGCGGCTACAAACAGACATTCCCTCACCAGCCTCTATTTTTACTCATTATTCAAGTTACAGCTTTATATCTAACAGTTACAAAGTGATTGCACTGGAGACTCCTTCCATAACTGTCAAACAAACATTATATCAACAAACCCTGTGTAAGGTTTTACTATAGAAATGATAACATTTTAGAATGAGTGCTTTAATATGAACTTGTGGTTTTCAGCTGCATTACTGTTAGTCAACACCTTCTGACCAATCAGAATCAAGAATTCCACAGCACTGTGGTATAAACAAGCATAAAGTATAATTTAGTATCTGCTACATAAAGCCTCGATTACTTAAAGTGATTTAAAGGTAGTGAAGCAAGGTGAATGCTTTACTCCAATCAGCAGTAGCTATTACTCCTTTAAGTGCCCATTTTGTCATATGCGGTGCTGTATAGAGCGATCTTATTATTTCAATGACAAACATGTTGGTAATGATTTTTATCACTGCCTGGGGTGGTTCCTGACTATGTTCCTATACTCAGGCATGGCTGCTATGCAAGCAAGCTTCTCATTACTTCCTAGGCTTGGGATTTCCCTTCCATAAACAGTAATTGGGGAAATCCATAGAACCTCCCCATTACCTCCAAACCTCACAACCTGGCTTGTGTGCCTGGGCTCTCGCTCGCTGGTTGTTATTTGGTTGCCATGGAGAATGCATGGTAACCGACAGGCCCTGGGGCATTTTGCGTGGCAATGCTATCTACTCTAATGGGAAACAGTGGGAGAGGTTGAAAATATGTTTTGTAGCTTATATCATATGTCAGAATCGATTTACAACACGTTTTGGTTTCAACACAGAAGCATTTGAAGCGTAGTAGAATGACTTAGAGCAGAAAAACTATAACCATATTAGAATAATACAGTATTTGATGCAGGCAATATGTTGAGAGGTTCTTTTTGTTCTGTATCTCTGTGATATGATTCTGTACTACTCCCTGATAGAAATCAAACCTACAAATCATTTCAGTGGTGTTTTCACACCAAGCTCTTCTATCCATGTGTCCTTGACTATGATGAATCTGCAGAGAACTTCCTTTACTTCTTCCAATCCCGCATTGTTCAACCCAGTTCACGCCCATTGGACTGATAATTGGCCGTGGTCCTGTGCCAGTTTATCACAAGAGATCTATCAGCGTTTAGTGTGCAGTGTTGTTCAACAAATTGGGAAACCTTCATAGCCTTCCTTGGCCAAGCCTTCTAACAGCAGATGCTTCGATTAAATAATGTATCTTCAGATGCATTGTATGCTTTGTAGCCTTCTTCTTCTTCTTCTTCTTCTTCTTCTTCTTCGTCTTCTTTGGGCTTTTCCCTTCAGGGGTCTCCACAGCGAATCATCACTCTCCACCTATCCCTATCTTCTGCATCCTCNCATCTTAATCTGGCCTCCCTAACTTTGTCCCCCAAACGTCCAACATGAGCTGTCCCTCTGATGTACTCGTTCCTTAAAATCATTTTTCAGCATTGAATCTGCATATGAATGCATTTAACAATTAAAAAAAATTATGTGCTAGCTGTCTCAGGCAACAATTTCTCTACCTTGTTTTTTTATACTTTTTTCTTTCTCTCGAAGCCTTTGCTGAAGTCTTGAAGCCTCTCCCGTGGTGGAAAACCTACTGACTGTTACAAAGTGCTACCACTGGAGACTCCTTACATAACTGGGTTAGACTCCTTACATAACTGGGTTAGTTACTGACATAAAACGTAACCATACTGACATTTAAAAACACTCTTTTGTTTGATGATAACACTTTTTTTAGACTCTTTTAGATTCTCTCACGTTATAAAGGATGAGTATGGAAGCCTGAGTCTTTTCATGAAGGAAATCTAAAGATTGAGATCAGTATCGGTGTCGGTATTGACGAGTACCAAACGAAAGAAATAGCATATACGCATGCCTACTATAAATTCGAATGTATTCGAACAAGCACATTAATATAAACCTGAGATTTGCAGCTGTCAGAACTGCTGTTATAGAAAATGAATTAATTAACAAATCAGCATTGAGAATTCAACAGCGCTGCTGTATATTTTCTCACATGACTACCCGGGCATATTTGTGGTGTGTGTGTGTGTGTGTGTGTGTGTGTGTGTGTGTGTGTGTGTGTGTGTGTGAGCGTTTGTATTACAAAACGTTGCTTAGTACCCAATTGGTGACAGTGTGCAGCCATTAATAAAATCCTGATCCTCGCTAAGCTGACAGGAATGCTGACGGAGGTGTCCTGGGAGAAGATCATGCCTGGAATAAAGATCCAGATCCGC
Source organism: Pangasius macronema (assembly GCA_037577455.1). Classification (NCBI taxonomy): domain Eukaryota; kingdom Metazoa; phylum Chordata; class Actinopteri; order Siluriformes; family Pangasiidae; genus Pangasius; species Pangasius macronema. The sequence goes on from CM074958.1 coordinate 20,892,990, forward strand.
AGGTAGCCCCGGTCCGCCATCCCCAGGTGTCATTATTGATGCTGGAGCTGCTGAAGGGGGTGTTACTCCTACTTCTGACATCACATTAATCACCCCGCACCCCGCCAGCAGACTAATCACCATAACGTGGGCGCCCCGAGCTACAGAGGGGACGTGAGCGTGTGAAGGATGTCCAGCAAACTGCTTCCTGTTTGCCTCTACTACATGACCATGACTAATGGAGCGCTCAGAACCTCGCTGACCCACCACACGATTACATATCTCAGCACTCGCTCTCTGCGACAAATGAAACCCCCAGTTTAGCCCACATTCATATCGTCTCTATTTCCATCTCGCTGTGCCGTTCTTTCTCTGTCGATAACGGGGGTTTCGAGGAATGAAGAATGGTTTGGTGAGGTTAAGAGGAATATGGGATTGGGTATTGAAGTCAGTTTTTGGGTGTGTGGGTGGTTGAGAGAGGGTGAGGGAGGGGTGTAATCTAGTGACTGGTTATGAAATTAAAGGGGAAAAAACAGAGCTACGTCTACAGAGACTCTGAGGTGACGTGGTGGTTATTCTGTATGAGGCACGGTCACAATGAATTTACAGAGTTAATATTTAAAGACAAATTAACTTTCAGGCTCCTACGTCTACTTGCCTGTTTGAAAAAATGTGAAAAATTTAAAATAGATGTGGTGTTATACTTCAGATTTATTTTCTCCTTCTCTATAAACATGAATTAATGAATTAACTTCAAGCCAATTTAAACTATCCTTATTTATTCCTTAAATAGGATTAAGCAAATGAAGCATTCATTGGCTGTGTGATGTCATTAAGCATCTTAATGGCACATGTAAATAGATTAGATCGTGTCAATGGGCGTGCAAACTTTTGAGCTTGACTTAGTGGCTGTAACAGTTAGACCACATCGCAAATCTAACACCAGTGATGAACACGGGATTCTGTTTTATGGTTTTAAAAAACTAAATTTTACAACATTTCGTCCTGAATTGTCTGACTTTCAGACCAAACCTGCTTTCACTGCTTTCACAGCTCCATCCTCGAGGTGTCTTTTGATTGGCAGCCGCCTCCCTGCTAATTACAAACAACTGCATTAGCGGCGGAGAGGCTGATTTGCATGAGTAAACACTAGAGTCGGCTCCGTCGTTATCAGCCGTAATAACAGCGCACGCTAATCAGAGGCTAGAGTGTCACTCAGCACGCATGGAGGAAAAAAAGACGTCGGGTTCGGCTAATGTACTGCTCCATCTCTCTCTCTCTCTGAAGCTCACAGGCCGCTAATGATAGTGACGCTTGTGGTGTCATAACACATGACGTGTTGAGAATTCATAAGCGGTGCTTTAATGAGTGATGATCAGAATCAATCAGAGTGCGTAAACATCTCCAGAAAAGTTTCAGGCTCTGAGAAGTTTTTTTTTTTTTTTTTAGTTCTGGTTTCTAGATTTAATCAACAGTACAGTTCAATTAGCATTGTTTTGTCAAAAGTTGCATCTAGAATCAATAAGAGCCGCGGTTTGACCCTCTGAGGTGATCCTTGAAGGTTCTGTGTAGAACCATTTCTCAGAAAAGGTTCCAGGTAGAAGATAAAACTGATAACCATCCAAATAAACACTGAAGATTTTTTAATTTTTTTTCTAAAACCTTGTACTCTTAAGAAAAAAGGCTAAAGCTGAGGTAAAGGCTCTATGCAGAACCATATAATAGTGGCCTTCCTTGTTGGAGAAGGTTCCAGGTTTTTTTGTTAAATAGCTTAATCTTTAAGTCTAAAACTGTAGTTTTCTTTGGTTTGTCCCTCCAGAGAACCCTAAGAGTGCACACTCATAGAAAAGAAAGTTCTTGAACTGCACAATTTCTAAGTCCCTTAAGAAAGCTATAGCCACTAACCACTCGAAGATCCCTAGAGGAACCCCTTTTTTAAAGGGTTCTTCGGTTTCTTCTCTATGGGAGAAGATCTGAAAGTTCTACAACCTTACAGATGGTTCTCTTTCAGAAGGAAGGAAACATATTATGAGTGTAGGCTAGGGGTGGGGTTAGCATTTGTACCTTTTCTTATTATTTGTACAGATACCTCCTGAGATCAGGTTGACATTTCAAAGGTCATAGTACATATTCTTACAAAAAGGTTCCATATAGGACCCTTAAGGATTCGTTAGTTTGTCCTTTTACAGAAGTTCTGTTTCTGTCTCTACCTACTATTATTTTACCTTCATCCAGATGCTAGATAGGGACCAAAAAAACAAACAAACAAGGTCCCCAACATTGTTACAGGTAGAAATTCTTAAGAAAGCTTCTAGGTTTCATCTAGAATCATCTGGGGCTACGTCCACATTGATAGCGATGGATCTGAACGCTGCATTTTCCTTTTAAAACACTCTCCGTCTTCACTGGCATTTTCAAATGTTTACCAAAAATGACTCATCCACACTGAAACATCTGGAAACTCTTACAACATCCCGAAACTGCACATGCATAAAAACGTAAGAAGCTTTGGCCTGTGTCATTTCCGTCAGGCGTTTATTTAATTCCTGTCTCTTCGAATTGATGTGGCAATGTTGAGGAAAAGCACCGGGTTTTTAAATAGACAGGCGAAGAGGTGGAGATGTTGCTGCGGGTAATCAAAGACGATTAAGTTATTTGCTGCGAGTTGAACAGGTCACATGACTGTGTTACACGACGAAAAATACATCAGGATCTTTGAATATCTCCATTTTCTCAGTCCACAATACAAAGCAAAAACGTCATTTTCAAGTTTATCCACTTGGGAGAGCTTTTTCGCTCCATTTTCGCTGGAAATGGAAACGCCGTCTCAATGTGGACAGAAGGCCAGAACATAGAGAAAAAGATCTAAGATCTAAGATCAAACTTATCTGGATTCATGTAGATGTGTTCTTTGGTTTGTCCTTTCAAAGGAACATTTAAAGGTTCTAAGCCCCTTCAGAAAGCTATAACCATTAACCATCCAAAGAACCCTTGAGGAACCGATTTTCTAAAAGTGTACACTTATAGAAAAAATGTCAGATCCTGAAGTCTATAGAGTTCTTCGATATGTCCCTTTGGAGGAACCACTAGAAGTTTTAAAATTCTAAACATGGGGTTTTCTTTTCAGAAAAGGCTGGGTAGGACCACTGTAGGAACCAAGGAACCGATTTACTAAGATTTACTCTAATAAGTTGTACCCTTATAGAAAATCAAGTAAAATCCAAAACTCAAAAGGGTTCTTTGATAATTCCCTTTGGAGGAGCCACTAGAACTTCCAAAACCTCCTGACTAACACAGAAAAGGCCAGGTAGAACATGTTTAGAAAGGTAGAACCCTTGAGGAAACCTTTTATTAGACTGTATAGTTAGGGCTGGGGTTATCATTGGTCATTCTTCCTGTATGGATATCTCATGAGATTAGGTTCTAAAGTCTTTTAAAGCCATTAAGGTTTTTAGGAAAAGTTCTACATAAGAGACTATGTACTGGCTCTGAAGTCTCCTACATCCTGATGCTAGCTATGAGGCAAAAAGGAAAGAAACAAACAAACAAACAAACAAACTTTGGTTTCTTTTTCAGAAAAATGTTCCAAGTAGACACTCTTAAGAAAGCTAAAAGCTCTGACCGTCCTTTGAGGAACTGCATTAGTGAGCACATTCAGTAAAATTGAACATAAATGCCAGATGTCGCTAGCACAAACAAAAGCGTTTAAGGTTTTGTTCCTTGAGTGGCTGTCTGTCAGTGTCAGAAAGACAACCACGAGTCAAGTCCATCAAGGCAGAAGCGTTTGAACCTTGTAGTGCTGAGGTTCCGCCGGCTGAACCCCGGCTCCCCGAGCAGATGGTCAGCAGACAAACCCTCGGCTCGGAGTCTGAGAGATGATTGGGTTTGATGTGGTTATGCGCACATAATTGCTGAAATGAGCTGACAGTCATCGGGGTGTGATTTGTTTAGGTGGAACTAAAGAACGGTGGGTGCACTTTGGCGGGGGTGGAGGGTATATGGGGGGGGGGGGGTGGAGAGGTGGCAAAAGCAGGAATAATTGAACGTGTGGGTGTGTGTTTTGCTTTACTGAGGTTCAATTGATGTGTGTGTGTTTGCCCTCGTTGTGGACGTGATTTGATTCACTTGCATGAAAACTAATTTCAGGGAAATGCTTTGAGAAGACCATTTTTCTTTCTGTCCTCTTTCCTTTCATTTTTTTGCACACATGGTAGCTATTTGCACCCTTCACCAAAAAAAAAAAAAAGACACATCTAGTATTTATTTGACTTCAGTACCTAGCTAAATCACCAGTAAGCTAGCTAATATTAGGCTAAGCACTAGCGAGCTATCATTATGTTATTTTATTGCACTATATATCCTTTAAATCATTAGACATCTTTTGTGAAACACTACTTGCCAAAAACACTAACTAAGAATGCTAGCAAGCTAGAGCTAAACTATAATTTTGTGACAAAGCACTAGCTAAGGTTACTAGCAAGCTTGGGAATGTTAAGCTAGCTATTAATTTGAGAGAAAAAAACACTAGTTGTGGCTGCTATCAAGCTAGCTAACATTCAACTAATTCTTATTTTGTGACAAACCACTAGACATTGCAACCAAGCTAACATTGGTAACATTAAGTTGCTTATGATTTTATGGGGGGAAAAAAAACACTAGCCAAGGTTACTAGGTTATTAGCAAACTTAAAATTGTTTGGCTAGCTATTAATTTGTGAGAAAACACTAGTCATGGAGACCGCCAAGCTAGCTAACATTAGCCTAATTATTATTTTGTGACAAACAAGCTAACATTGGGCTATATGTTATTTTGTGGGGGAAAAATACCCTAGCCAAGGCCACAAATAAGTTAGCTAGTAGTATAGCTAGCTTAGTATTTTATTTATTTATTTATTTATTGATTTAGAAAAGCCACTAGCCAACCTTACTGAAATATCCAGATTTTTAGACCTGTGTTTTGGTAGATAGTAGATGTTTTCTATGTTTTGCGTACGTGTTTTGACTAACATTTTTTCTAATTATTATTTTATGGGGAAAAAAAGATCACTAGAAATCTAGTTATCATTAGATTAGCTATTATTTTGTGAGGAGGAAAAACACTAGTCAAGCTAGCTAACATGACTAGCAAGCTAGCTCATCTTAAAAAGACCACCAGTCTTAACATTCTGCTAAACTTTCTCTTGAATAAATCAGGATGCAAATACATTAACCCCTTAAAATCCTGGAATATTATTCCGAACGAGGCTGTAAATCATAGGGTTACATTAATGCACGCCTTCTCATATGTTGTGGTTGCTATAGTAACAGCTCATTCGCAGGGACTTGTTCGGTGGACGCTCTACATAAACGGATTAAAAACCGTGTGCAGTCAGTGAATATGGTGATTCTTGGCTGTAAGGAGATGTTTAGGTAACATTGATGGAAGGAGTCTCCAGTGTCAGAGCTTTGTAACGGTCAGAAGAAAAGCTGTAGTTTGAGGTTTTCCGACGTCGTCAGGACAGAGGAGTTTACATGCTGCATTGTTTTCTTATACAAGCATGACAGCGTTTAACTCCTGACTTATCAACTGCACTGAAACTAGGAGGAGAGGAACGTCGTTACAGGAGTGAGGAATGTAAGTTGACCTCGAGCTCCTACGTCAAAGCTCTCAATTGTGAGGTGAAATATCGCTAAATGGTATTTAGACTAGGAATAAGTCGTGCGCGACCACGCTGTCCCGCCCTCGCCCTCGCCCTCGCCCTCACCCTCGCCCTCGCCGCGTTCGCTTAGACATGGTGTCTGGTTTATAGCAGGTGTCCCTCCTGAGGCCAGTCTCCCAAACATTTAAAAGATGCTTATATCCTTCCCTTCATGATCTTCTGCTGTTCTGCACCTTTATCGCTCCTCGCTTTTTTTTTTTTTTTTTAAGAAAAAAAGAGATGCTTGCTCGAGCCGTGTCTCTGAATCCCCCCTCGTGCTCTCGATTCTCATTTTGAAGTGTCTCCCTCAGCCTTGGGTAAACATTCCTCCTTTTTTAATTAAAATAAATCTGCTTCCCGTCGATATTTCACAGCCATCAGGGACACTGCTCTGGAGGAAGATACAGAGATATGGTGGCTGGATTTAGAGTGGAGGAATAAAGCAGGAGGGCAGAGATGATGGGGTGATAGCACTGGATGGTGGTGGTGGTGGGGGGGTGGTGTTGGTGGTCTACAGCATTTTTCATGTGTGCTAAAGACACAGTGTGCTGTTTGTGGATATGTAGAATTTAGTTCTCAATAGGACGTCGCCTGGGGCTTCTTCCGAACACAATGCTGTTTATCCCAGACTCGTGCACTACACTGAGGCATAAATACTGTTTAAACTTCCTTTTCTGATGTGTAGTTGAGTCCTCACGTCCTCACCTGTCCTCCCTACCTACCTCACTCCTGTCTTCCTTACTCCTTCCTTACATGAAAGGAAGGAATGATGGAGTGAGGAAGAAGGAAGATGGAAGACTTGAGTAGGAAGCAAGGAGTGATGAAGGAAAGAAGGGGTGAGGAAAAAAAGATGGGCAAATGGATGGCCAGAAGGAAGGAAGGAAGGATGGAAGGATGGAAGGAAGGAAGGATGGACAGCTGGAAAGAAGTAGTGAGGGAAGAAGGAGGGAAGAAAGGAAGTAGTGAGGGAAGAAGGAGGGAAGAAAGGAAGTAGTGAGGGAAGAAGGAGGGAAGAAAGGAAGTAGAGAGGGAAGAAGGAGGGAAGAAAGGAAGTAGTGAGG
>CM074958.1:20904712-20915829 GCA_037577455.1 Pangasius macronema
AGATAGATAGATAGATAGATAGATAGATAGACAGATAGATAGATAGATAGATAGATAGATAGATAGATAGATAGATACACGCCCTTACAGGAGTTATCCTAATGTCTGTGGTGGCTGTGTTTACTGTAAGTGCCGCCTAATGAGCAGTCCGTCCCGCTCCTGAACGCACCGCATGAAGCCCTTCTGCGCCTCAGCTGCGTCTCATCCCGCTGCTCCGCGTCCTCAGGTGCGCAGACTTGATGCGCCACAGAAACCGCAGCGCTTAGACACCCGAAACACCCCCCCTCATCACCCCCCCCCCCCCCCGAGTGCTCCTTCATCTCCCTCTCCTCCATCCTCCCTCCATCCTCCACCAGTCCTCTCCACGCTCTCCGCACTCCTTCACCTCCTCCTCCTCCTCCCTTCTCTCGGCTCGCGCTTGCACGCCAGTTGAGTGCTGAAGTGCGCTCAGAGAGCAGTGTACTCTCTCTCTCTCTCTCTCTCCCTCTCCCTCTCTCTCTCTCCCTCTCTCCCTCTCTCAGAGCTCTTATACATTACACACACATTACAGTACATTACACCACTGCTGCTGGACTTTGGCTTGGACTCATCTGGCACATGGACGACACGCTTCTTTTTGGCTTTTGAATGCCATTACAGATTTGGAGTTTGGGATTTTTTTTTTTTTAATTTAATTTTTTTTTTTTTTTCTTTCTCTCGTTTTTTTTTTTTTTTTTTTTTTCCAGCTGATTTGCCAAATCCCGGAAACGGACAGCATCACTTTCTTCTAGCTTACAGACTCTACCCTGTAGTTCACACACTGTTCTCGGGTCACTCATAGAACCGGAAAAGGACCGAAGACAAAATAAAGATTATTTCTTCTGAGTTTCCGGATTCGGGATCTTGGAGCGTCATTCCGCTTTAGACGAGTGCGCGCGGTCTTCTTGGAAATCTCTTGAAAATCCTTAGCTGTTCACGCATGTGTGGCTGAGTCCAAGTGTGTACGCGCGTGCGTAACGTTGCGACTTAACACACACACACACACACACACATACAGAGAGAGACACGCGCGGAGTTTCACGGAGTACCCGCGTGCAGCGCGTGCGTCCCCGGCTTCGCGTTCTCCGTGCCCGGAAAAGGCAGCATGAGCCCGGTGCATGCGTGTCCGTCTCCCCCGGCTTTCCTCAGTCCCTAAGCGAAGGACAGAAAGAGTGTTCTGGACACACACACACACACACACACACACACACACACACACACACACACACAGAGAAGAGAGAATTAAAGTCGGGCTTGGATGTGTACTATGCCAGAATGGGTCCGCTAGCATGGCTCTTCCTCTGCGGATTATTTCACTCTCAGGCTGGCGGTAAGTTCCCTCTTTCCCTCAACCTTCTGAATGAATCTTACACATGATGAGTGTTTGTTCTGCGTCTTAATTCCGCACTGTGGACAGAAAGCCCACCCCTGTGAAAAGGCTGCAGGTGGGAATAAACTTGGTGTGATGTTGGACTTGGTGCTGGAGCGCAGTCTTTACGCATTTATCTGGAAAGTTTCTTGGTGTGTTTTTTTTTCTTTTCTTTTCTTAAAGCTCTGTTTGTATGGCCTGATGAAGATCTGAGCTGGACTGGAAACTGTTCTAGATTTCATTTTTTTAGGATGCTGTTTTGTCAAGTGCAGTTTTGTCCCTCATGTACCCTCAGAAGTACAACGTGGTGCTTAAATGGCTAATTATTTCCCTTAAAGGTGCCTTGCTTTTGTCTGAGTGCCTTCAGATTTTGCTTCCTATCCTTAAAATAAGTTCAGTTACACACGAGATTTCTTAAAAAAAATGGTGGAAATGACAGAACACATGGAGAGCACACATCTCAAATCCACACACACACACACACACACACACACACACACACACACACACACACACACCTGCTAAATCACCAGACTGTACATTTCTCCTATCAAACCCAAGAAAAGCAAAGAAAAAAAAAACAGGTCTAGAGTACTAAAAGTTGATTTATGTGATATATTGAACGTGTCCAGAAATGAGCACACGGGTGTGTGAACAAGTCCAAATCTCTCGGTAATGGCAGAAAAAAAGGGTGTTGCTCTCAGATGGAAACAATGAACTCCTTCCCAACGTGTTGAGCGTCTCGAGCGCGTCCTGCTGCTGCTGGAATTGGCTCGTTTCTTCATCCTGCTGCTCTCCGGCTTCATCCACTTAGATTCCCATTTTATTCATCCATATTCTGTGATGAGGAAACTAACACTGAGCTGACAGGAAATGCTTCCTGTACACAATTTATACAGGAAGACGTAATATGTAACCTGTGTATTTATTTCATGACATTGTTTCTTGTCACACCTGACCTCAAACCTGAGCAGCAGGTCCTTATGGGAAATATAATAATTCTATTTTATAGCAAGCACAAAACGTTTTTAGCTTAATTATGCAATCATCAGACACTCTGGTGTGTCTTGTGTAGCTCACATACGCATCATTAACGAGAATTGTGATGCACTTATTAACTTTAATGCATGTACAAATGAAGCAAGCTGCCAGACTCCATTTGTGTCTTTGTTTGTTTGTTTGTTTGTTTGTTTTCCATAACCTTTATGAGTTTGTTTCAAGAGTACGAAGCTAGTATAATAAAATACACTATACATAATATATAATCTTCACTCATGCGCTCATACAGCAGTGCAGTAATTGACCGTGAGCTGTAGGTGGATGTGACTCTTTCTTCTCCGTCTCTTCATATTAATGCTCTTTATTTATATTTTTTATACGTCGGAACCAGTATGGACAACGTAACACGTGAACTTTGTTGGGTTTAGACTTCATTCATTTTGACGTTAAGTAGTGCACGTGGGGCGGCACACCCATACCGCAGGTTAGCGCCGTCGCCTCACGTCACCTCCAGGGTCCCCGGTTCCATCCTGAGCCGATCCCATGTGTGTGGAGTTCCTCATTTTGTCTCCGTGTCTGTGTGGGTTTCCTCCGGGTTCTCCGGTTTCCTCCAAACTCTCAAAACATGCTAGTAGGTGGCTTCCTGACTCTAAATTGCTCTTAGGTATAAATAAGAGTGTGCGTGTGTGTGTGTGTGTGTGTGTGTGTGTGTGTGTGTGTGAGAGAGATGGGCTAGTGTCCCATCCAGGCTGTATCCTGGCTCACGCCCACTGTTCCCGGGATCATCTCCGGATCCAGTGCAACTTTGACCAGGATACTGAAGATGAATGAAGGAATGAATGCAGTGCATGCGTTTTTATTTTTCATGTGATTAATTTTTTTTTTATGTTTTATTAGTTTTCCGCTTGGGCACACCCTCTCTCTCTCTCTCTCTCTCTCTCTCTCTCTCTCTCTCTCTCTCTCTCCCCCTCTCTCCTGTCTCTCTGTCTGTCTCTCTCTCTTCCTCTGTCTGTAATTCCTCCCATCCACTGGTTGCTAGGTTCTCTGAAGGCATGAGTGAGTGCATGAATCACCTCGCCGAATCATTGCCCCATCTCTCCCTCTCCCTCTCTCTCTCTCTCTCTCTCTCTCTCTTCCCCCTCAGTCACCCCTGTGCCAGGGCATTTTGAGGGCTAATCTCTGGGCACTGAGAAAGAGAGAGAGAGAGAGAGTGAGAGGGAGGAGCAGACTCTTCTGAGAGCTCCTCTCCAGGAAACAAAAAGGCCATGGAGATGCATTGAGAGCAGTGTAGCGTTCGGAACAAAGCCGCTCCGGGCCTGAATGGTCGCGGCCCGTCACTGTGTTCAGGAACGGAGTGATTAATGCCGCTGGATGGAGAAGTGGAAAATCAGTGGGGGTGGGAGACGGGGAAGAGAGGACGAATTAGAGATTCAGGGTGAAAAGCTGGTGTGTGTGTGTGTATATGTGTGTGTGTGTGTGGGGGGGGGGGGTTTGGATGGCGACGAGTGTGAAACGGGTTTGTAGCGTGATAAAGAGTGAGCGATATGACACTGTGATACTGATTATTTCATGATAAAGATCGCGATCCACTTTTCTGACATCTCCGTATCATCACTAGACGTAGAAGCTGAACATCAGCATGAGCTGCTAATTTTTTTTCTCATCATCATTTTGTGTTGATTCGTTAATGAGGCCACTCAAGAAGTTAACGGCTAGCAGTGACTTAAAGCGATTAGCGACCAATTACAGACCAGTCAGCTAACCAGAAGTCTTTTGATTTCTAATAACCTCATAATTGGAAGATACATTTGTCCATATTGAAGATATTTTCAGTTGCTAAGATGTCTCTCTCTTTTTTTGGAGTGAAGCAGCTTTAAAATTGTGCACAAGCCGTTTGTCATTTGAAATAAAATGTTATTGAAATATAGCGCAATGTCGTGGTATGATTTCGTCCTGTGGTGTTTTTCGCCTCTGATTTCGACCGTGTATCCATCACGTATCCGTCTCCGGTTGTAAGGTGACGCTCGGAGAAGATGAGCTGAAGGACACCGGGAGACTTGTATACCCCGGTGAGATGATCTCAGAGCGACACGCCGCTTCGCCGGTGCCTGAGGCTTTAGCTCAGCTCACTGAGGAGAAACCCGAATCCACCCTACTGGGTTTTTGTGGAGGAGAAAGTGTGTGTGTGTGTGTGTGTGTGTGTGTGTGGGTGGGTGTGAGCAAACAGCACATCAGTAGCAGGGAAGATGAGCATTATGACTCAGACTTTAATACCTCAGTGCTGTCGAATTCTCGATTCTGATTGGTCAGATTGTGATTCATTTTCTATAAAAGCAGCTCTGACACTATTGCAGCTATAAATCACATGTTTATATTAATGTGATAGTAAAAGCTCCTTCTTGGAATTGGTCCTACTATTATTTGATGTGTGTGGTTTCATCTCATACTGTCTTATATGTATGACCTCTTACTAAAGGCGTATAGAAGAAAAATAAAGCTTTTAGTGCATAAGTTCATCTGCGTGTAGATATTTAGCTTAAGAAGCGCCGTATAGCTACTGCAGTTTCTCATCTGGATGCTGTACAGGCCACGCCCACAAGAGCCAAACTACGAGCGCTAGTGTGAAGGTAGCTCGAGTCTCTCTGTTCAACAAGTCTGAATTTCGTGTTTGTGAGCAGCAGCATGATCACTGGAAAAAAACACGCCAAGCATTTGACAGTAGTGATTAAATGAACAAGCTTGGCGTAATTGAGAGCAAGCCACAATTAAAGCGTGGGTTTGTGCTGAGGTCACGGCGTAAGGGCCACATCAAGCCTCACTCCAGCGGGTTGTTGTGCGTCTGAATGTTGGCCAGGCTGCTGAGCATCGCTGCTGTAATCGTGGCTCGTTTTTTTAGAGAGGACAGGCTTGTGATAATGACGAGCGCTCCACACTGGAGTGGAGTGGAGCAACCACACTGGAGTCTAACTATGGATGTGTGTGTGTGTGTGTCAGGACTGTTTAGCAGTCTGATTAAAAGGCTAAACCATGCTATCGGAGAGGACATGAAAGAGCACGAGAGCTGGTTGAACACAAAGAGAGGAAGAGAGGAAGGTGGATAATGATGGTTAAAGTGTGAGGTCAGTGTGTGCTCCTCTCTGACTCTTATCTCTCAGCTCTTATTGTTTGTTGAGTCTGAGAGGGAGTGAAGTCCCCAGCAGGGCCATGCTCTTTCCGTCTCATTAAACCAACCCACTGTTTTTTTCACAGGCTAAGCAGCACCAAGCGAACCAACGTTCCTTTGGCGAAAGGAAAAAAAAAACTCTCATAGTGGATAATCTCTAACGTCACACCGCAAGAAACTGCTTCACGAGAATGCACGGGTGGTTAATGCGGTTTTATCACGGTCATTTCAGGAGATGACGGAGTCGCTCCGCTGGCACGCGCTCAGTGGCGGTAAACGCAGCTGTGGATTTGAGTGACATTTAAAGGTAGCTATTGTTGGGAAAATTTATGGCCAAGCTCAGCAATGCCCCCAGGTGCAATCCTTTCTGCACTGGACGAAAATGTCAAATGCAGCTCCCAGAGCCACGATAGGCTTATTCAGAGAGAGAAGGCAAGACGAGCAGGACGAGAGCGAGCCATTTTCAACTGCTTTAGCTTTGCTTGGCTGGCACTCAGTCAAGCAAACCAGTGACATTTCCTACACGGAGACGCTAATGCCTCGTTACAGAAGCCCAGGCGCCGAGTGAGAGAAGACGAACTGGATCTGTAGCTGTCAGTTATTATTACAGTCATTATTTATTAACTAATGCACTGTTTATGAAAACTTTGCACTATTAGTAGCCCTCTCATTAAGCCACTGTGTCCTCAAACCGTTGTTTGAATTCTGACTGTTATTTTTGGCAAACACTGCTCTAATGAATCTTTTCCACTGGATAGTTGGGTTCAGTATGATATCAAATTCAGAATCATACCGTGCTCGAGTACCTTTATCCATCACACAGTGCTGTGAGTTGCATCAATGGTGGGTGCGATTGGCAGAATATTAGAATTTGCTTTCTACAACTTACTTTACTTCACCAGGTCCCCGGTTTGCATGTTCTCCTCATGACCTCATGTGTGTGGTTCTTCTGGGTTCTCTGGCTTTCTCCCACTTCCCAAAAACAAGCCATTGGGTGAATTAGTGACTCTAACCTTGCCCTTCGATGTGAATGAGTGTGTGAATATTTGTGGTGTCCTGCCATGGACTGGCGTCCCATCCAGGGTGTATTCTCACCTTGTTCCCAAGTGTTCCAGGGATCTGCCATGACTCTGACCAGGATAAAGTCGCAATTAAAGATAAGCGAATGAATGATGTTCTGTGCAGAAAATGTAAAAAAGCTGCTTATTTCCTAGGGCTCTCTATTAGAGTAATGGCAGTGAATGACACAAATGGAGGCAAGGGTGCCATTAATTTAGTCTTAGGTAATGTTGAGAGTTGTCAGAGGTTAAAAATGATGCAAGGAGGTCTGATTTTCTCTGGGATCCGCTTCCAAGTGAACTCTAGCGCCGTTCGATTGTAGCGAGAAAGTGCAGAAAGTGAATTGACCCAAAGTATCAGTTATGCTCTGATTCGGACTCTGCAAATGGATGCGTAGGTGTCGAAGCACAATGAAAGTCCAGTACGTGTGTACGTGTGCACATTTATTGCGGTGTGTTTCTGTGACAACCAACAACAATCCCATTTCTCACTGTGACTAGAACCTTATATGTGCTGAATAAGGCGTCCTATAGCCTAGAAATGTACGTTTGAAATTATTGTTTAGGTTTCTAAATTAGAAAGCTCAGCCGTCTCTCTTTAATCTGTCACCACCCGTATGTGTGTGTGTGTGTGTGTGTGTGTGTGTGTGTGTGTGTGAGATCTGTAGCCGCTGTTTGCTGTGTTTGGAGACGTGTATAGGGGAGGAATGTAAGGCCACTGAAGCCTCCACCTGAGAGAGAATACGTATAATAGGACGTGGTGCCCTGCCCCCACCGACAACCTTAATACCACAGTGTTCATACCCTCACTGACTATAAACACCTGTACAAACACCTGGCACGCAAAATACACACACATTACACTCATACACACCCGGTAAGATTTGTTTTATTTAAATAGGCTTTTAACGCACGTGTTTACTCTGAATGATTAACTTCGAAGCAGGTGATGTTCAGGAATATTCTTATATCAGATTCTCACTTGGACTCACCCAACCATGGAGACTTTAATTTTAGCAATTTTCATGCTCGGAAATCTGAAGAAAAATCTCTAGAGTGCAAACCAAAGGCAAGGAAAAGGAGGAAGAAATGAGGAAGAAGCCTTGACAGGAAACGAGGCTCAGGTCTTGGAGAGATTGTAGGAAGACAGGTGAGATTAACAGAGGGATGTTACAGGGTAAAGACTGCAGGATTGGTGATGGATGTGTCGAGAAAAAAAAAAAAGCTTTTTTAAAAGTTTAAAACGGAAATTCCCAACTATTCCTGAAACAATCCAAGTGTACATTTATGAACTCCCACACCAGGCAAGTAAAGGTCATAACTTGTAATTTATGACCTCTGACTAAGAAAAAACAAAACAAAGAAAACACCCCCTCAGCTCCGAATTTCTACTCGGGATCTCGGGATGGTCTCCTCAACTCTGAGTTCAGCAAGTGACATTAAATCAACATGGCCGCTCACAGCAGGAACGGTAAACACAGTAGCGCTTCTTCCTTTTAAATGAGTTATACTGTATATACAAGCATTTGCTTTAGATCAGTCAACATACAGCCATATTCGCTTGTTAAATCTACAACACTGACTCTACAGTTCACTGTGACACTTAGCTGGCTAGCTTGTTGCTAACAAAGGACAAATATGAAGGCTTCCATGTTTTTTTTTTCCAGTTTGTAACATGAACACACGGAGGTAGAAAAAATGATGTAATTCCAAGCTCCTTTCTAACATGCAAGGTCATTGTACACACACACACACACACACACTCACAAGTATCATCTTCTAACAGATTTTCTAACGTAGCACAAAAAGCAAATGACTGACGAATATTTTGGCTATAAAATTTGGCTTTCTGTCCTCATCGCATGTAAAAGATATTTGAGTCTAGCGAGCGTCTTCCTTTTCTTTTTGTGTGTGTAGTCATGAGGTGACTGTGTGTTGTGTTGTGTTGTGTTGTGTTGTGTTGTGTTGTGTTAGCAGGAGAGCTATGTGGCTGCTTTGCACTGCTCAGTTTCATCAGCGTTTCCACAAAACTGCATGTTCCTGATTTAGCATAAGTAGCGTATGCTGTAGTTACACTGGTGACGTATGTTACACCACTGTGACGCGCGTTGTTTCTAGTTTCTAGTCACTTGTCTCTCGTCATCGAGCCAATCGTTTGGATTTGTCGTTTTACCACATCATAGCTAATTTGCATAGAATAAGAAAAAAAAAACCACCACAATTTAAATGTTGCTTGTCATGCTGTTGCTTGCTGTGCACATAGAAAATGAAAGTGATGAGTTATAGTTCTAAAAATTACATATAAAGCTTATAAAAATGTTTGTGTTGAAGACGTTTAGAAGCTTTCAGGTTTTTGGACCTTCGTGTCCGGCTAGCTATGAATTTTTTTACTCATCGGACTTGTAAGTCGGATGACTTAACAACGTCTAAACAAAGTCAAAAAGTTTAGGGAGCAGAACTATCATTCCCAACTGTCCTCCAGACTCGTAGCCCGACGCCATGATACAAAAGAAACTAGCGGGAGGTAACTGTGAAGGCCAATTCCTCTGGGCTTAGATAGTGTTGGTGAGATAGCACACTGGCCTTATCGTCCTCTTCATGTGGCGTGCTACCAGCTTGGGTTCATGGAGGCAGTGAATTATACATGCCTCGCTCCGCTCCCTGCCTCAGTTTGCCCTCCGGTTGGCTCTATCTGAGCAGCCCCGAGATAGGGAGGATCTGTGTCAAGGTTGAGTGACTCAGCATAACACAAACAGGATAGAGTACACACAGGAAAGTTATCACCCGGTTCATTTAGTGTGTGTAAACAAAGCTGTCCATGTTGTTTTTTTTCTGTTTTACATAATTTAGGTCGTGATGGAAGTATTAAAAACCTGTAGAAATACCCCAAGCTCCTCTGTACTGGAATACACAGTATTGCGATTAATTACACAAACAGGAAGGAGTTGTTTAGCATTCATTCATTCATTCATCTTCAGTAATTGCTTTATCTTATCCCGAGTCTGTTCCATAAGACTATTCTGGGAATGCTAAGCGCAAGGTGGGAATACAGCCTCGATGGGAGTGGTCTGGTAGTGTGCCGTGGGTATGTGTGTGTAAGTGTGTGAGTAAGCGTGGGTCTCCGTTTAATCGTAGCGGGCTCCACCTACTGGCATGTTTTTGGGAGAAGGAAGGAAACCGGAGAACTCGGAGGAAACCAGAGCTCAGGATTGTAAGGCGGCGACGCTACACTCCATGCCGTCAGACCGATGGGCGATTAGCTTGGTTCATAAAAAGCATTGAAGTGCAGCTAGCTAGTTAGCTAACGTTATTCTCTCTTATTTCATTTCTCGTACTAAAGTGGTGCAAGTCACTGATGATTTCTTTCTTGCAGGACCTCTAACGGATTTCCCGTGTGTTTCAGTGTTATCCTGCTAATGTGCTCGAAGTCCAATGCTAATATCAACTGCAATAGAATAGCTGTTTCTGTTTACAGTGGAAAAAGCAAACGTTTCTCAGTTATTTCTTTAAAATCATTGCAAACAACAATTTTATTTAGGACCTTCAGACCCCCAAGTCTCGTCCAGGAGGTTCGCATTGCACAGGACGGATTGTGACGATTGTGAGAAAGTGGAGCACGCACTAACTACATTTCGAGCTGTAAAAGTAGCCCAGGGTTTAAACTAGTTCAGAGCGTAAGTTAAGGCTCGAAGAATTGATTGCGTTCTCATTTCCATTCCATTAGTGCATTAAGAGTTGAGGCAGATGATAACCTCCATCAATATCACACATTTCAGTATTGATTGCTTGTATTGAATGAGAGTAGATGCATGCTAGCATCACGGATGCACGCATTAGCTTAGACGCTTTAGCAGCTGCCGCTGTGTTAACTAGCACTGCGCAGGATGGCGCTGGGTGTAATGTTGAAGTAGATGGTAGATGATGGAGGTTGAGGGGAGGATATCTTCTGTACAGTCACTCATGGCAGTGACTCAGCCACTTAGCTCAGGTTTTCCTTCAGCAAATAACGTCAGAAATCAGTGTTTAGTTTCAACAAGCCAAAGTCCATGGTTAGTTGAGTGAGTTCACAGGAGGTGGTTTGGTATTGACCACTGTTTCGAGCCATGATTCAGATGAATTTCTGACAAGTCGAATGTTGATTTGAGGCATTGTTAATCAGTTTTATGGCAAGAAGCTACAGGTGAATCAGGTAATTTCACGATCTAGTTTCATCACGTGACTGCTGATACATTTCCGCATAATTTTTGTATTGAACCATGAACAAAAGTTCATTTATGGAAACGAAGCTTCATCTAATTAAACAGGCATACTGAATGAATAGCAGCGATTAGCAATTCCTCTGTAATATACACATTTCCACAGGTATATAGTATATGCAAATGTAGTAGCCACTTTAATAGGAACACCTGTAAACCTGCTCATTCATGCAATTGTCCAATCCGCCAATCACGTAGCAGCTGAGCGGTGCGTTTATTTATGCAGAGCTTCAGTTAATGCTGTGAAAATGACC
>CM074958.1:20915929-20926251 GCA_037577455.1 Pangasius macronema
CCATGGTTAGTTGAGTGAGTTCACAGGAGGTGGTTTGGTATTGACCACTGTTTCGAGCCATGATTCAGATGAATTTCCGCACATTTCCACAGGAATATAGTATATGCAAATGTAGTAGCCACTTTAATAGGAACACCTGTAAACCTGCTCACTCATGCAATTATCCAATCCGCCAATCACGTAGCAGCTGAGCGGTGCGTTTATTTATGCAGAGCTTCAGTTAATGCTGTGAAAATGACCAGGCAATGTTTTTTTTTCTTCAATCTTGTAGCCTCGGATTTGTTCTTGGCTGAAGGGTGTGGAACCCGAGGTTCTCAAGGTTCGACGTTGCGTGTTTTGAGCTCAAAACAAAGCATGAATGCAACGCTGGTCACTTTCTTGTCGTTAAGTGCGCTATGCAAATAGAACAAGGTGAACCCTTGATGCATCTTTGTCCTCCCTAAGAAGGAACTGTAAAAAAAAATGTTTATAAAAGTTAAAGATGATAAATGGTAGAGCTCAAGCCATGGTTTGGATTTTTGGTGTTGCTATTGGCAGGCTCTGCACTAAGTGTGTTTCCGAGGTCATTTCTCAGTGAAACCACGAGCGTACCTGTGCCAGCCCCTATATGCTGAATCAGATGCCCTATAAAATAGACACGTAATAAATCTCATTGGTCTGCTGTGCCATATTTGGCTTACCCAAGCAGAGTAGTGATTAAATTGTGCTCTAAGCGTGGTTTGATCCTACCTGCCATCCAGGGATCACTGCAGTCCTGCTGGCTTTGAGGTAAAATGTTTAGCCAGTGCAATGACATGACTGATCAGTTCACAAAAGCTAAGTCTCCTCACTACCCCATGCATTATCCATTCATCTTTCAACGCAGGCTAACATGGCCACCTAAATGACTCCCTGTTTTTTTCTTCTATAACCCCCCCCACCCCTCCTCTGCCCTCCTCTCATTTCCAGAGCAATAAAGGCCGTATTTATTTTTCTCTCTATTCAATTTGCCTGGCTCCAGGGCCATGTGGGTGAAGACTAAAGAGATTACAATACAGGAGGGGGAATCAATCGCTGCTTTTCATTTTGCTCAGCCAAGCCCAGCCCGACGGGACTGTTTACAGTTGGCCCATCACACGTAGGGAAGGCTTCAGCTGAATCGGTTGAGAGGGGCCCAAGCACACCTGCTTTTGTGGAATAATCAGAGATTTGGGCATGTCTGCACACAACACACACACACACACACACACACACACACACATATAACGTACCTCGACAGTCATTATTGCACATGATGAAAAGCAGCATTTATACACATTGGGGAAAATATTCCCCTTTTCCTGTTTCGTACCAAATGATTAAATATGTTTAGCGCATTAAAAGCATCTTGTACCACTTTATTAATCAACGTAATTTTTATCCATTTATAGTTACATTGTGTGTTGTGGAACATCCTTGCAACAACTTCTTTTCAAGTTCTTACTGAAAAAAACACAAAGTGTAAACTCCCCACTGTGACTGTAAACGTTCTGACATGGTGGAAAACTTAGTCACAGTTTTGCCTCTGGCTGTTACAAAGCGCTGACACTGGAGACTCCTTCCATGAATGTCAAATAAACATCTCCTTACAGACATAATCGTATCAGTGATTATGTCATTGTGCAGCTGCTACTAGCACTGCTTGCACTATTGTCAGAGGTGCTGTTATAGAAAATAAATCAACACCTCCTGACCAATCAGAGCTGAGAATACTGTATAGTCTGTATAATAACTGACAGCTATTGTTATAAATTGGCTCATTTGAAGCCTACAAAGCATCTAAACTCTTATCTGTGATTGTGTGTGTGTGTGTGTATAAATATATATAGTGCACTTTTTAATGACATCCCTGATGAACAGGGAAGGTGAGGCTGGCCGATGTGCATGTGGAAATGGCCGGTAGCTGGACAGCGGGTGGTGTGTGAAAGGGGCAGTGGAGTGTGCACTCTGGAGTGCAGTGGTCCGTTGGAAATCACTTGATCTGTATCACACAGCTCGATGTGCCTGCCAGCCGCTCTGACAGCAGCCCAGCGGGAACCGCGCTCAGATTCCTCACGCTCACCAACCGCTCGCCGTCCTTTAAACTTCTCATCTGAGTTTGAACTTTGAAATACTGGTTGCGGATGGGAGATGAAAATAACAAGCACACACACACACACACAAGAACACACCGCACTCCCTTAGAAACAGACTGTAAAGCAGTAATAGGCTTTATATACGGCGCTCTTACGTTCTCCGTTCTGATTGGTCAGAAGATGTTGATTAGTCTTCTATAGCAGCAGCTCACAGGCAGTTCACATGCACTTATACTGTTACCGTCTCTATGGTAACAGCACGTTCAAAAGGGTCTTGTACGCACCACGTAATCCAAGGCTAATAATAATAAAAAAATGATTTTATTCAACAAGAAAAAATATATCACACATCATGTTTGGAGACGTTTATCAAACATTTCATGAAGGAGTCTCCAGTGTTGGTTTTGCACCACGACATACGTGCGATTAATGAAGGTCACGCTGTACTTTTATCTGTTTATAGCTACATTTAATGGTGTGGAACATCCACAAAACAAGTCATTTCATGTTGTCACTTATAGTAGCTGTAAATAAGTATCAATTCCCTCAATAGCCTTGCTAAACACAGGTACCCGAGAATCCCGGAAAGTCCGAAGAGTCAAAAACTGACCTTTTCAAAGCACTGACACTGGAGACCCCTTACAGAAAACTTCACCACGTGAATGATTATACGTATTTCTTACGGCATATTTTTTAATCCGTTGCTTATTGTTAGCCTTAGATTATGTTGAGCATCTGTCATTGCTTTAGAAAGTCCCTGTTACTATAGAAGCAAGAATAATATAAACATTAATATAACGCATTAATTAATATAAACCTGCGATTGGCCCTTGAACTGCTGTTATATAAAACAAATAAAAACCTTCTGACCAATCAGAGTCGTGAATTCAACAGCACTGTGGTATAATAACATATAAATATACGTTATATTGAAATTATTTGTATAATATATCTATAAAAAGCTGCGTTTTACAACAGTATATAAAGGGGAAGTGCAGTGTGAGATGGTGTGGTGTATATGAGGTTGTGTATACGGTTGTGTTTCTTCAGACCACATCCTGAAACGTCTTTTTTCCCCTGTCCAGTTTTTTTCCACCTTTCTCTCTAATGGCAAGGCAAAAGAGCTCGGCGCTCTCTCTGTTATTTCCACACGTAATAGCCATCACTTATTCTCTCATTAATATGCAGCTAAAACACAAGCAGCCCTGTGATTTAACCAGCGTCTGCATTTATAAAAAGACAGGTTGTTAACGGAGCGTGGCTAATTTCTGAAACGTATTTTGGTTTCGCATTACACCTTGCCACTCTGATTGGAATCCCTTCGGACCCTGTTTGGATAGTTGCCAGGAGTTACCTCTGATTGGCTCCACACACACACACACACACACACACACATACACACATCTGCTTGGCAGAATAAGTGATTTGTCTTCGGGGAGCTCTTTTGCCCTGCTGGCGGGATGAGAAGCTGTGCCTGGTATTGATTTGGTTGGTGGGCTGAGGGATATCTCTAGGGAGCTAATAAAAATAATTACAAAAAGATCATCAAAGCTCAGCAACCTTCTGCCCTGCACATGAATAAATATGTGGTAAAATTAATCAGAGGGGAGCTGAGGCTGCTTGTGTGGTCAGCGGAGACACAGTTTTGACTGTAGAGTGGGCGTTACACACTTTAGGTGTCGCACGACTACTTGTTTTGGCTTATTGACCAGTCCGCCAAAAAAGTTGTTGACTAACAGACTAGAAAAAATCAGTACATGACTGAAAGGTACATAAATGGACGATTTTTAGTGTAAAGCTTTAAAGGTATGCTGCATACTAGGTCTGGTCTGGAGGTGCTTTCAGTACACACTTGGTCTTGTATCGGATTTATTGGCATTTGTACTTGGACTTGTCCCGATCTTGAGCATTGGTCTTGGTCTCGGCAGAGAGTTTGTAAAAATAATGTTTGTGTTGTCTTTTCAATTCTCATGCACAAAGTTTCACAAGAAGTAATTTCTTTGTCTAGAAAACAGCCTAAGCAATGACACAATGTAGGAATGAAGCCAGATAGTTGAAGTAAAGGCCTTGAAAAGGATTCGATGGTTTTTAGCCTCGATCTTGACTCAGTCTTGCTGTCATTTGGACTCAGACATGTCTTAGCCTTGACCGCTTTAAGACTGCAAGATACATACTAAAGGTACAAACGTTGTACGCTTGAGGCTAAGGTAGAGTTCAGTACCCTTTTTACTAAGAGTGTAGGCTAATAATTACACTGAGATCAGAGCCATATCACGCATGACGTCAGGACGTGAACTAGCTTCTGATTAGCCTTCTAAGGATTTGTCCTTTTGTCAGGAAATCACAATGTTGAAATCGCAAACCATCTGTGGCCAGGAGTTTAAAGAGTGTGATTGTCTCTCTTAAATGGAAGAATGACCTTGTCAAGTCAAGTGCGTTTTATTGTCATTCCTCTATACAACCTCAACTCGTATACGTTGGATACTCAGCATAGTAAATACACAGATCAATAAATACACACGACAGTGCATGCTAACTAGACATGACAACGGAAGAGTGTTGGATGGAAGAAACCAGTGCAAACAATTGTCTAGAAACTATAGACTCTAGATCAGGGCTTCTCAACCTTCTCAATCAGGGCACTGAACTCTGCTTACTGTAAATAAGTGCTAGCAAATGTTTTGATTTGTCGGTTTCCTTGGGTGAACATGCATTAACACTGTATACGCTCTCATAAGGTTCATTAGTTCAGTGTGATTTGCACTGTCATTGTTTTAACCCACGCCAGAGCGTGTGCTGCTGCAGTAGGCTACAGGCTGAAATATCGCCCATGTATTTTGTATTCGAGACACAGAGTACACTTATTTTTATAAATGTTGGGTCTAAAGTCCTCTTTGATTAACCTGATAGCATGTAAAATGCGGCACGTTGTGTTCTGGCGTAAAGAGCTTGAGTGGAGCTCCACTCTGAATGGTGGCTAATGACAGTTTAATGTATTATTTTAAAAATAGACCATAAATCACTCGGATGACTCCATCCACTTGTGCCTTACAGTATCATTCTATTTGGGTAGAAAGGTAGAGCAGGTAGAGAGGGAAGCCTCTTGATTAGTCCAGGTCAGTGTTGTTCTCCTTCTCCTTTGGGTGCAGTCGTGGCCTAATGGTCTGAGAATCGGACTTGTAACGCGAAGGTGAACCTGAAGGTGGTGGGTTCGAGTCTCGGGTCCTGCAGGGATTGTAGGTGGGGGAGTGAATGACCAGCGNAGGTGAGACCCTTGAGCAAGGCACCGATCCCCCAACTGCTCCCCGGGCGCCACAGCTAAAATGGCCGCCCACTGCTCTGGGTGTGTGTTCACTTGGATGGGTTAAATACAGAGCACAAATTCCGAGTATGGGTGGCATTTAGAAAAGATGTACCCATCTCAGTGGACTATACCATCCTGGATAATGGGCTGAGAACTTTGAAACAGTACAAAGTCATTTAGAAATTCACACAAACCCACCAGCATTGTAAGGTGTAAAAGTCACCTTAATGAGACAAACCGAGGCTGTTGACTCATCAGTGCAACCCCTAGCTCGCGTTTGGCTAACAACCACATGGTGTGTATGTGTCTATGAAAGAGAGAGAATCCATATAAATCCACAGCATAATGGTTCATATGGAGCGAAAGAAAGAAAAACAAAGCACCATTTGCCCTGCTTTGTGATGGAGGTGCCCCCCACACACACCTCACACTATGTATCCTCCGCATTCTCCTTTTCCCCTCATTCATCATCCTTTTCTAAATGCATACGGGACAACCTGATGTACAGCGGATAAAATTAGCCTCCCCCCCATGCTGCAGAGCAAGGAGAACCGTTGGGAAGACAGCACTGTCCTTGACCAGCACGTAAACAATGCCTCATATTACAGCATCCCCCCTGAGGACTCTGTGCATCCATAGAAACCATGTCCTTCTCCTACTTCTTCTTTAAGAGGGGCTGGGAGGGAATCAAAGAGGTGGGGTACATCCTTTGATCCTGAAATTAAATTTGATCAGATTTAAAAGTAGTGGTGCAGCTGTCCAAGGTTGTGCCCTATCATCGGAAGATTGGGACAGGTATCTTCAGGATTGGGCATCCTTGGCCAGATGTCGAAAATAGGATAATTGGTCCTACTCTTTAGGTGGGAACAGTGAACTTCCTGATTCCTCTGTCATGATCAGAGTGATGCTAGCTCATAGAGAACAGGGCGATTAATGTTGCCCTCAAAGCAAGTCCAGGTTGTCTGAGTGCTCGAGAAGCAGTGGAAAAGATGCGGCAGCTGATTTGACAGATCTTGGAGGAAGTACTTGTTAGACCTCTAATGTGCAGCCAAATGTTTAAGCATTAAAAGGTAACTGTTCTCAAAATTTAGTCATGGTAGTCGCTTTTCTGGACCTTTGTAAACAAGGAATTTTACGTAACATGACCTTTAGAAATTTTAGTTATATCCGCCTGGTTATGGGTGTGTTAGCTAGCAGTGGGAATTGACTGGTAAGAGAGAGAGATTCTGAGCTGGTTGAGTCGCTGTACAATAATAACAGTGTTTCATGCAGTAAGTTATCCTTTTTTAATTTCTAAAATGATCCCCCACTTGCAGACATGCAGAATGTCCTGTTCGTCCTCTCTTGATATACGGTGGGTAGTGGGTGAAATACCCGTGGTGCTATAGCAGAGGTCTAAAGGGGAGTAATGACTCTTTGATTGGAGCAGGCCTGGACCAGAGTGAAGTGCACTCGTCTGAGGCGCAGAGAGCCCTTGATTGCACAACAACCTATGATCACATTAGGAGAGGGCACCGGTGAGAGGGTTTTACATAAAATAGAAGGGGGAGGGGGGGTGTTTGCGTAAAAGTGCTTCTACTGAATGAAGCAAATTGATTTAGTCAGTGGCGTGCTAAGGAAATGTACATTAGCCTTTCAGTTTGATATGCTACATCCATCCGTGTCAGAGGAGAAACACTGTTGGGATTGAAGGTGTACGGTATATATTTATCTTTTATATGCATAGGCCAGTGAGGTCACTGCAATCACGGCGAAATGAAGTTCCCTCCATTTTCTTGATTGTTTACGGATAAGTGGGAAGCATTAATTACGGCCCTTGATTGGCTAATTTGAGTAGATAATTTTAGATTGAACTGATTTCGTGTGTCAGGTCTAAAGGTGCCTGCTTTAAGAGACAAGGCAACAACATATGTGTGCATGGATTGCCAAGAAAATACACAAATCTGTTTTACAGATCTGCATGGTGAGAAGCGCACTTGGCACAGTCACGTCGATCCCTCGCGCATTTGCCTTTACCCGCTTTTTTCTCAGCAATCACACAGGCATCTGCTGAGTACATTTTTTCCTCCTGCTCTAGAGAAGCAGCGGGCAGATGGTGGCTCAAGGTTTAAGTGATTAGAGGATGTAGATCGGAATACAAATTGGATTAAACGAAATTAAACTGAACGAAATTGAATTGTGTGGCCAGTGCTGATGTCTTTGCCTCATCTATGTAAAACCTCTGCCAGTAACTCAGGGCTGGAGAAGGGAAGCAGATGCTTCAATCAGGTAGCTCTGTGTGTGTTCGTGTTTGTGTGTACAACAACGCTTTTGTTCATTAATGGGGCATTTTATGCAAAAGTCAGGCTTAATACCGGATTCCTAATTTTGGGTATGTTGGACTTTCACCATTCACCAAAGAAATCTCAGTGGCATTTGGTGAGAGCGTGCCTATCATAGAGGATCCAAGTTCTGTTATCTGATCAGAGCGAATCTTATTAATCTATTAATCATGCCAGTCTAATCAGACCATTCCAAGTGGGATTGTGAGGTTGAGCAGGACCTGGAGGTCATGATATAGCGTGAACGGTGAGCTATGTGGGGTTGTAAATAATTCACACATTCAGTGGACACACATCATCTCACATCGCACTTACCGGCTCACCCGTCATGAAGAGAATCGTCACTTTATCCTCGTCCCTGTTTTCGACGCAGAACTTCAATCCTCAACATAAATAAATAATATAGATTCCAGCTTCTTCGGCTGCATTCGCTTTCCAAACGATTAAGGCACATGTGTTGTTTTGGGAGTTAGACATGTAGCCATAGTTCGTAGCACCAAATCAGACATTGAAGATACAAGAAGAGAGTAGAATATGCTACATACTGTACTGTATGACATCACTTATCACATACATTATGTTTACATGCACCTTTTAAAGAAGCTCCAGCCTTTAGTGGATTAGATAATGAGCCATTAGTCACTGTCACAGTTGTTGAGCTTCACAGTGGCCTGTTTCCTGTCAGTTACCCCACTTAGATAACAGACAGCAGCTCTGATCATTAATCAATGAGAGGGAAATGGCAGGGATTAGCCAAAATTAGTTGGAGTGTGGAGAAGTCACCTCCTCCAAACAGGGGTCAATACAACACAGCGGGAGACATTTGACCTTATGGAGTCTTTAGAAAGGGAAGATGGCTATCACGTTCTCTCTCTTTTACTCGACTTAGCCCTGTTATAAACATGAAAAAGTACACATTTTCATTCTGGCTCAAATGTGTATCTGTCTTGTTCTGTTTCTTGTTATCAGATCCATACAGTTAGCTAGGATAATGCACAACCAGCATTCAGGCTCTTATCAGCCTGCTAAACAAAAAACCTCCTGTTTGTACTTTCTCCACAAATCTCAACGCTCAGTTCAGTACGTCAGCAGAACACCTGGTCCCCTGAGGGAGGGTCTCGTCCCTCTTTCTTTTGCACAACTGGCCCCAAGCGGTCTTCTGACCTATATATCCTTTATAACATGATAGCGTGAACTATAGCACAACACACCTAGCATGAATTATACTGTATATATTTCATAGCACAGCTAGCATCCTTTATAGCAGCTAACATGAACCGTACAGTATATCCTTTACAACAGCTAGCATGAACTATATATCCTTCATAACACACACAGCATTATTATCCTTTTAACACAGCTAGCATGAACTATGTATCCTCCACAAGAGCTAGCATAAACTATATATCTTTCACGACAGCTAGCACGAACTATATATCCTTTACAACAGCTAGCAAGAACTATATATCCTTCACAACAGCTAGCAAGAGCTATATATCCTCCACAAGAGCTAGCATGAACTATATATCCTTCACAACAGCTAGCATGAACTATATGTCTTTCACAACAGCTAGCATGACCTATATATTCTTCACAAAGGCTAACATGAACTATATATCCTTCACAAGAGCTAGCATGAACTATATATCCTTCACAAATGCTAGCATGAACTATATGTCTTTCACAACAGCTAGCACAAACTATATATCCTTCACAAAAGCTAGCACGAACTATATATCCTTCAGAACATAGCTAACATGAACTATAGATCCTAACACAACTAGCATGGCTCCTACTGTATATACTTTACCACACAGCTACCATGAACTATGTATAGTGTTCATAACACCTAGCATGAGCTATATATCCTTAACAACAGCTAGCATGAACTATATATGTAGTGTTCATAATACAGCTAGCGTGAATGTCGGTGCATTTTGTTGCATTACCATGAGTGTTTTAGAAAGGAGTATTCTGATGTGTTTTATTTTGATAACACTCATTCACACACACAAACACACACACTTTCATGCAGTATTCATGGAGTGTAAACAATGACGCTCTCCCTTATGCTTTTCTAAACTCCTTCTCAGAGTTAAACTATTCAAATCTGTGAAACGAATGTGAAAGGGGCATTTTAGAATCAACAGAGTGCCGTCACGACCAGCCACACCTTATTGAAGCGTGTAAAGCTAGCACGGCTGCATTAGCCCATCAAGCTAAGCCCCTGTCTTTGGCTGGGATTTTTTTGAGGGGATCAGGGCCTGCTTTTGTCTCCAGCTCGTCCAAACTTCAGTAATGTAAATGCATGGTGGCCCTTGGCTCCTTATCTCTGGGATTAAGACTCGCACCACACGCTCTCCCACACGCTATTATCATAAGGGCCAGACTCGTAGCACAACCTGCCAGCATCAACCATACATGAAGCAGAGCCATGCAGGGGAAGGCTCAGGGGATTAGCATTTTAACACAGTGTGGGTCTAACCCCTCGGAAGCCCTCTGTCACATGGGTCAGGTCCCCAATGGCCTGCTAGGACACCCGGAATTAGTGTTTAGGGTAAAAAGGTTGGAATTGTGGATGACGTGGGAAGAAAATAATACTGG
>CM074958.1:20934718-20955885 GCA_037577455.1 Pangasius macronema
GTGTGTGTGTGTGTGTGTGTGTGTGTGTGTGTGTGTGTGTGTGTGTGTGTGTGTGTGTGTGTGTGTGTATGTGTATGAGACGACTTCAGAGGGAGTAAGGCTGTGTGGAAATGTGGAATGTAAAATTGGCTCTTTTGAAAGCAGATAAATCATCTGTCCCATGAAACCTCAGAGTGCACGCACACACACACACACACACACACACACACACACACACACACACACATCATTCTCTCTGATACATAGACTGACCTTTTCCTTTTATTTTTACTCTCTTTCTCTCTCTCTCTCACACTCACACACACACACACACACACACACACACACTCAGCATGCTGGACATCCCTGATGCATACACAGTTATTGTTGTGTCGTGGATTTTTCAGACTCTTTGAGAAAGTGTGTGTGTGTGTGTGAGAGAGAGACAGAGAGACAGAGAGAGAGAGAGAGAGAGAGAGAGAGAGAGAACCATCAAGTATCTTTGTAGTGTCTCTCACCCACAGGATCTTTTATTGGAAAGTCCATCACCCATTTTCCCCACGTTGTTGAACGTTTAGCTTTGCTACGGTCCATGCAGTCGAACCGTGTTGTTAAGTTTAACGTAAACACGGGAAGGAAGCAGCACGTGAGTGTGTACGACTTCAAATGACACGATCAAGTGATGAACTCTGAGGTTTCAGTAACTTTACTGTAGTGGTTAATTTCCAGCTTGTGCACAACTTCCTGCCTGGAATCGAGCTCCGGTTCCCTTAAATCCTATCAGCCCGTCGATTTGTAAATAATTGAAAGCTCTTTTGCAGTATTATTGATCGTCTTCTCTTTGGAAAGGCGAGCGCTGGCTTTGAAAGCCTTTTCTCCGTGGAGGTCAATTTACCTAAGTTGGTGGCATTTGCATTTCTTTTTTTTCCCTGTGATTTGTGTGTTGTTTTGTGTGATTGATTCATCGTAGTCTTGATGACCTTAAACTATTTAAAACTCCATTACATGATTGCCTGGCTTAAAAAAAAGAGCCCTGAAGCAAGGGATCATTTGAATGGATCATTTAAATCCAATCACATGCCAGACTATTGACTTCAGTCCAGTTGCGCACTTCCAGGCTCGGGCTCGCTTCCGCAAACGCTCCGTCGCTCTGTGCTTGAAACGTCTGCGATTGAAATCGCGGCCTCGTCTTTGCCCTCGCCGCTGCCCGGACTGCACGGGTCTGATAATAGAAATGGAAAATCGTGATAAGACCCTGATCCTGGAGACAATGGATTCCCAGGAGACGGCGAGTTCTGACACCGGGATTGGATCCGGTGACCCCTAAAGACCTCGTATCTCCCGTTCATTCCAGCCATCGTTATTCCTTAAAGCGCCTGCTGGAGGGTGTAGCTTCGCCTGGGACGCCTGGAGTGAGACCTTCTGAGACTCCGAGGCTGCAATCCATCATGTGTGTTTACGGTTTGAAAGTGAAAACGAGGAAACATTCTGTCATAATATTCCCAAGCAAATGCTTAAAAGAAACACATACCCACATGTACAACACCTTTTCCGGCACCCTGTGTGTGTGTGTGTGTGTGTGTGTGTGTGTGTGTGTGTGTGTGAGAGAGAGAGAGAGAGAGAGAGCGTGAGATCATCCAGGTTTATTGTGCTGCCTCGGCCGTCGCCTCGTTGATGGATGATGTGCTTTTGAACCCGTGCGCTTAATAGAGTCACATCCACATACAATCATGAAAGCGAGGAAGTTTCTGGAATAACCATGCCATCAGCTGTCACAAAAAATGCACTTACAAGTTGTTAAGGGCTATTTGCCAATGCCACACACACACACACACACACACACACACACACACACACACACACACACACACAAGCAGTTCCACACATAAGCCACGCCACTTGACTGAGTCGATTAAGCCGTAGTTGATGCTAAAATGGCGCCATATTTAAGGAAAAAAATACTTCATGACCTGCTGTTGTAGAAATATAATCACTGTTACCACACCAGAGTTGATTATTTTCCTATAACAGCATGTCCTGAATTATCTTCTTCCTCTTATACCACAGCAATTTGATAGCGGTTACAGTTTTTTACAGAAAACTAATCAACACCTTCTGACCAATCAGAATCCAGAATGCAAGAGCGCTGTGGTGTAATGAGTTTATAGTGCGCTTTCACAGGTTCTACAACAACTGTTGTTATTCCTAGATGACGAAGAGTTCGAGATGAGTGTATTAGCCTACTTAATTAACCTTTCCATGCTGCATTATAAGTGGTACGTGCCGTTCGGTGTCCCTGTACACCCCCGACACCCCCGACAGTGGTACTGTCCACTGAGAATCCAATCATCATAAGACGGACGGTAACATCGCAAGGTCTCTGTAGTTAGGACCATTGTTACTGTGGTTCACACACACACACACACACACACACACACACACTGACGTGAAGTTATAGCCTCTCAGTTACTGTTATGACTTGTTGGTGGACAGCTGTTGTCTTTGGCTGCTCAGGTTACCCCCGGGTCAAAGGTCGTGCGGTTCCAGACTACTGTGTAACCCGACTCTCCACGTCTCTCTCTCTCTCTCTGTCCTGACTGAATCTCTCCACCCTTCCTGAAATTTAAATCCTCATCTGTCGATGAGAAAATCTCCTAATTCACAGATTAGCATCAAGAACCTCTTCCTCTGAAATCCTGTGTTCATAATGCCTCATAGACGCAATTCACATGTAATAAGGCATCAACAGTACCTTAGAAACTGCATCGATAAATCTCATACACAGGTATCACATCGTATATGCTTTACTATAGATATGATCATGTCTTATGTATTCTGACATTATGAAATCATATGCTCATGCTTTATAAACAGATCAGCGTTTACAAATGCGTGCAACTACTGCGTTTATAGCGCAGCTTATGTGACGCGTCGTAAGATGTTGCTGTATTTATAATGCGTTATTCATGCATGATTCATAGCAAATATTACCATGAAGGATTTGTATCTGTTTATGCATCCTGACATTATAAATGCCGCTTTATAACATGTTACGCATGAAGCTGTAACTGTAACTTTACCTTCTGTAACACACACACACACACACACACACACACACACACACACGCACGCACACACCACATGGTGATTACTCACTGTCACCTACTTTCATTTCCTGCGCAGATCAGTAATCTGATCTTAGACCTTCCCTGAGACACCCGGGCACAAGGCGTGAGCTTCTCTCCATCTCTCTCTCTCACACACACACACACACACACACACACACACACACACACCCGCAAACAACATAAGCAATAGTTTAACCCTGACAAACAACACCACAACTAAATAAATGTGACGGATTACAGCAATCTCTGAGGCTGAGGCTTTGTGCACCGAGACAATGTGGAAGAACTATCAGGCGGTTAGCGTGGATACGTCTCCTCACGTCTCTCCTCACGTCTCCTCACGTCTCTCCTCACGTCTCCTCACGTCTAACGCAGGCGCTAACACCTCAATATCACACACCGTGATAAAGTTAGAACAATAAGTTAGAACAATAAGAAAGATGAGTTATGGCCTTCATATATCTGGAAGGAGAAAAACGCTAACATTTGTGATCTTTTGTGGAAAAATAGTCAGACACGCATATGCGTCTTCATTTCTCACACACACACACACACACACACACACACACACACACACACACACACACACACACAAGGCGTTTTGTAAATAATCACTTTGCCCTCGGTGGTGTAAAGCAGTGCAGAGCAGTGAAGAGATAACACGTTCTGTAGATAACACTGTGCTTTGCATTTGAATGGAGCAGTTCTGATTTCTATGCACATGGATTGTGTGGGTGTGCGTGTGTGTGTGTGTGTGTGTGTGTGTGTGTGTGTGTGTGTGTGTGAAATTGTCAATTACAGGTATCACATTATAATTGTTTTGCATACAAGTTACAACCTCTGAAAGCAGAGGATTAGATTCTAAACATGTTTAGATTTTTTTTTAAATGTTTAAAAAAATTAAAGCTTTAAAATTGGTAAATATTATTTTTTTACAGCTTTAAAAAAATACTGTTATATTTCTGCTTTGCTGGCTGTATGTTAGCAAAGCCAATATATCACATTTATGTCATTTGGACCATTTTATTTATTACATTTTTTAACGAATCCTTACTTTTTGTTTGAATTAAAAGTCTTTAATTTTGGTTTATTTTTGGCTTGTTCTGTCATTATCTAGGTCTTAAAAAAAAAACAAGGTTATTTATTATTATTTTATTTTATTTTTAATATATTTTTTCTTTATGTATTGTTTATTCACATATCTCAAGAACTCCTGTTTATTTATTTATTTATTTATTTATTTATTTATTTATTTCCCCCCAGGAGTCTGGCTTTGTAACGACACGCCTTTCCCGTAAGGGTAAAGATAACTGGAAATGAAAACAGTTCCTCAATAATAGTTTAAGAAAACCTGAACATTAACCTGAGCCTTAAACAAACCTCTCCTCGTTTATTAAGTTCCCAACAGCTATCCATAGCATCTGGAATGGAGATGTTCAGCTCAGATGGTGATAGTCCATGGATTTGGCTTTAATCTAATGAAGCTAGTGAGATTGGTGTAGATTTCGGGATTGGGATATATCCCGGATCATTCCTGAACCTTGTCTGAACGTAAATCAGTGTCTGATGGAGAAGTGATAGCTCTGGCTGTGACATGTGTGTAGAGATAAGAGGAGGAACCCTGGAGGAACCCTGATCATCCCCTGAGATATGACCTCTGTATGACCATTGATTGACCCTGTACTGAACCTTCACTAATGCACTGCCCAGG
This sequence comes from Pangasius macronema, assembly GCA_037577455.1. Lineage (NCBI taxonomy): Eukaryota > Metazoa > Chordata > Actinopteri > Siluriformes > Pangasiidae > Pangasius > Pangasius macronema. Next base: position 20,939,537 of record CM074958.1, read on the forward strand.
CATGTCTTAAACCAAGAACTGTCACGGAGAATGAAAATATATTCGTGTCATCAGACTCGCCCTGAAGGATCATTACGCCTCATGAGCTGCCACTGGTGTTCTACTGCTACACTTTCTATGTAGGTCATCTTCATGTGCCTTCATGAGGCATTAGACATTGTTATAATCATATATGCAAATGCATTAGACTTCATAGCTATCTTTATTACGCTACCGAGTCACAACCTTGGTGTTTTATTCCTCTTATTCCACTGCAATTTCTCGATGATCGCAATGCTTCACTTATTAATAAACGACACGCCATACTTTTTATCCATTTCAAGTTACATTTAGTGTTGTGGAATGTCAAAAATAAGTTTACTCCTGTTCTCGCTTATGTTATAGCAGCTACAAACACAAGCTCACCTCATGTTACCGAGAAACGGCAAAGCTTGGACTCCTCTGTCCTGAAGATGTTGAAAAGCTTAGTTACGGCTTTAATTCTGACACTGGAGACTCCTTCCGTAAATGATAAACCAACATCTTACTGTATGAATGATTTTAAATATAGAAATTAATATAAGGCTGTGATTTGGAGCTGCATTACTGTCCGAGCTGCTGTTATAGAAAATGAATCAACACCTTCTGACCAATCAGAATCGAGGTATAAATAAATATTACCTTTTTTTTATATAATTATTCACATCATATAGAATGTAGCATCATAAGTTATTGAAGATTTACTTATAGTAAGTGATTAGAGCTGTGCGATGCCTTCTTAGAGTTTATAAAGTGCACGGTTCTAATGAGTCCTCCTCCTCCTCTCATTTATTTCATTCTCTTTTGCCCCTTTTTTTATCCCTCCATCATTCATCCTCTGATTGCATGGCCATAACTGTCTGTGGATGATAACTGACACCCACGCGCCCGGGCTCCTCCCCCTCCAGCCATGCGCGAATCAGATAGCGGGGGTCTGTCTTGATGGGCAGCTAATGAAATTAGCCTCACATTCCTCGTGTGCTTTAATAAGTCACTTGACTCGATTAGTGGCGTTTGGAGCGGGCGGGTGTTGGGGGGTGTGTGGGGAAGAACGGAAGGAGATACATCAATTCATCTAAAAGTCACCCAGCGGTGCCAACCAGGGTGTTGATTGTAATAAATATTCCTCGTCTATTTGCACATGTGCTCACACCCCCCCCACCACACGTTCATGCCGTTTCGATGCCTCGGGGCAAAATCCATAATCCCCACGCTCATCCTCATCACCCAGTCACCTCCGCCCCTTTTCTCTTCTCTTTCTTTTCCCCCCTCCCCAGATCTGAATCTAGTCGTTGTGCATTTGCCAAGCGTCAGCCAGACATTTGGACCAGGTTGGGGGAGAAAAAAAGAGAGTCGTAGGGGAAGGGCATGCCAGCAATGTGGTGTCATTAACTTCCTTTGAGTGGCAGCTGTCAGGCTGGCCGAGCTCCACCCTCATGCTGTGCAGCGCTCAGCGTCTCTCCATCATCACACTTTCCCGTCGTCTTCCGCCTCCTCCTACTCCTACAGCAACTCCGAAAAATGGCACCCAGCCTTCGGGTCTCAGCTGCAGGGAGAATCTCGACTCGCGATACCCCGCTGTTCAGGGCAGCTCCTTTTGGATCAGTGAGGAGTTATCCAGGCACGGGCCAAATCCATAAACAATCACAGATCCCTTCCCATAGGCCCTTCCTGGAGGGCGGAAAAAGTACAGGCTAAGGAGAGGTAATCTCTTTGGCTTCAGTCTGAGCGCCGAGCTCTGCTCCAGATCGGCCACGAGTCTTGAAAAAAGCTATTGGATACAATTTGATTTTACACTTCCTGGTTGTAAATCACACACACAAAAAATACATTTACACGTTTTCGCTGTCCAAATGTAATCAGCCATTATTTCTTTTGCAGGGGCGCTAAAAGGAATTGGCATCTTTCTCGACCAAATCGCTTCAGGTGGTTCACAGGCCAAAATAATAACCGCAGCCCCAAGCTAACTGTGACACACCCGTAGCTAACTTTCTTACACAAAAAAACACCAAACAAAAGAGTTTGCGGAGTTTTCCCTTCTCACTTAGTATACAAAAAAACACACACAAACCCAATCCCTTAACAAAATGGCAGTTACACCTTACACCCAGTGAAACAAAATTATGCATAATATACACAATCAACAAACTACAAAATGAAAAGGAAGAGAAAAAAATCAGAAACAGATTCAGATTTCCACTACAGTTGTGCTAATGTGCTAACTACAAGTGTGCTAATGCTATGGGTACATTCTTGCCATGTAGGAGAATTTGGGAGGACTGTAAAACTTCACGCCTTGCCTTATTGTTTACTAGATACCAAGTGGCAGTGTCCAATATTAGCTAGAATTAGCATATAGCTGATAAAGAAACCAAGACGTTATTCTCTTGGATATAATAGAAACACTGACGTGTAGGATAAGGCCGTTCTACAGGACCAGACTTAGGAACCTGTGACGATGGCAGTTGCCCCAGTTCTGAGTTTCGGAGTCGGTTAAATCAGAGTGGTCTGAAAGCTCTGAAAGTTTTTCCCCTGACGGAAATTAGGAATGACGTATTTTTTTCCATACGTGATTACAGTAATTACAGTCTGTCAGGATTGCTACCCCTGTAATATTTCAGCATTCAGCTACACAGACGTTTTGTTCAGTTTTATAGATGACAGTAAGTCACACTGTGTCCTAAACCACATCAGGATAGCATCACTTCTTAGCCATGTTAGCATCATTGCTGCAGTGCAATAATCAAAACCGCAAATATGACTTGGCTGATTGGTGAACGTCGGAGTAAGGAACTGTTCTTTGAAGCAAAGTTGCTGAAGTAACGCCAAGTGACTCGTGAGCAGGCAAATCCAGGTTGAGATGAATCTGTCAGGATGAGGTGAAGGAAAACCAGAGGAAAGAATCTAAATGGAGGTGACAACACCGCTGCTATTTTCCAGGCTGCTGATCTCTGGCTCTGACTCGAGGCCATGAAGAGAAACACTTCCAGTTTGAGTTCCATATCTGCCTCTGGCCAAGTCCCCAAAATGTGGGAATTGGGGGTGAGGGGTGGGGGGGGGGTCCTCTATGTTTGAAATGGAAATGGGGTGAGATGGATGACACGGCCTTGTTGTCATTGACACTGGCTGGGTCTCTCCTTGTTGCCCCTGTGGCTTTATGCCCGGCCTCGTTAATCATGGGGCATGAGCCTTGTGTCCTGACAGCTGGCAACCTGGTGCTTGCCATCACACCTCTCTTTTTTTACACTCCTCCATTCTCACATTAAACCTAGCTAAGATCATAGGATGACTGCGCCCCACCTGAAACCCGCTTGACTACAGATACCCAGTTGTTTACCACACTTGAAGATTGAACTCCATGCAGGAGGTCGGGGTAGGGGGCTTGAGAACCCTGACAGGCTGAAATGTCAGTATTGGCCAGGCATGACGTGGCTGTCAAAAAAAAACAAGATTCCCCCCCACCACCACCACACACACACACACACACACACACCTTCATGAATGACTTCTGCTTCTTGCCAGAAGATCTGGCGAGTGAGTGAGCGAAATGGAGGGGTGCAAGGGTCCTGGGGCTGTTAGCATCCAGCGCGGTCCAGTTGTGTCAAGAGCACACTGGCAGCCTGTCAGTTTTTCTCTAATTGGCGAGAGTCAAACCCCCTGAGGTCCCACAAGGTCACTGCTGGACCCTTGTCTGGACCTTCCCTATCCCCTCCCCCTTTATTTTCCACTCTCTTCTTCTTTCCTCTGTGTTGAGACGCCAGTGAACCCATATCAGTTTCTGCCTTTATGTTGCTTTGCATACATATTTACATTACGTACTTACCTAAGATATGGGATGAGCACAACATGCACCCTTGTGGCATGTCCTAACTCCTTTTTAATGCCCTGTTGCATCGTACCATGCTTATAAAGAATACAACAAAAAAAAATAAATAAAAACAATACTTTCAGATACGTAAACACAGTGGACAAACTAATTGTGCCTGACCAAGGTAAATTTGAAGATCTACCTCAACCGCTTGATGGTTGCACGGTCATGCTGTTACGTAAGGAATAAAACGTAACGGAGCACTCAGCGACAGAGTGGTGTGATGAAGTGGATTGACTGCTGCCACCTTGAAGTATAAAGCGCATCCTGAAGTGTTTATCCCTTTTACATCACAGCAATTTGCCAACTGTCACAATATTTTATTTAGAACGACACATCACACGTTTTTAGTGGTTACTTTATTCAGAGTTTTAACAGCGAGTGTGTGTGTGTGTGTGTGTTTTGTAGTTGACACGTTGACTGTAGTGCAGCTTTAATTTGTGTACACTGCCGTTGTGTGTTCTCAATTTCACTCTTTTCTGCTCCTCATCACACTCTTTAGTTTCACATTTCATTGCTCCTGTGTTTCGATTTGTTTTTGCGTCTGCACTGTGCACTTCAGTGCGTGAGCACGTGTTTGCACATTACCTCCTCCATTACGATCCATTTATATGCATGTCCAGGTTGTGTGTGTGTGTGTGTGTGTGTGTGTGTGTGTGTGTGTGTGTGTGTGTGTGTGTGGTGAAAGCTATGTGGGTGTCTCATCTATAGCTCTGTATTTTGGCAAGGCATGAAACTAAAATCTGAGTATTTATAAGCAAGCTGAGTGCGATCTTCTCTTATTAACTTCAAGAGAGAACGAAAAAGGAGCGATTGGCGAGGGAACAACGCTTTGTAGCTGCTATAACGTAAGCGAGAACGGGAACTAACTTGTTTGGCAGACGTCCCACAACATTAAATGTGACTATAAACAGATTATACATCATTCATTATCATTACAAAGTATGACATTTCTCTTTAATTAACAGAAAATAATAATTGACTCTTTTTTTCTTTCTAAAAAAAATCCTATTTGACTTCTTTCTGTTCTTTTTGTCTAAACATTATAAGCTTCACTAATCTAAATTAATAAGTAGCTTATTAGCTGCTAATCAGCTAATATCTAGCTTATTAGCTAGCATGTAAAGGGGGTTAGAGCGAGGTGTTTGTTTCCACGGTGACGATGAATGAGCCAAGACATGAAATGGTTCCTTTGCAGTGTAAAAGCACAGATCAGGAACCAGAACCAGAATCAGTGTCCGTGTCAAAAAGCATCATAACTAATGCTGCATTCGCTCGTAACTCGGAATTTTCCGATATCCGACTAGGAAAATCCAAATCTCAACTCGGAATTCCTACTCGGACAGTTGGAAAGGTCTCCTCAACCCAGAGTTCAGCAACTGACACCCGATCAACATGGCCGCTCACAGCATCAACTTTGAATAATGAGTCAAAAGTAATATAAATAATGTATACAATTAGTTTTTAGCAAAGCACACGCTATATGCAGTAACACATGCTTTCATGGAGGTGTCCGTGTTTTTCCCAACACTGTGTAGCTCTAACGTGCCAAGCTTGAAAATTCCATAATTCCGTGTTCCCATTTCCGAGTCAAGTGGAATATAGCATGTAGCATTTAGAGCTTCAGCAGTGCATTATTATTGGAATATCTGTGTGTCTTGTGTGTTTTTCCAATTATGGTCTGAAGCATCTCTTTTTAATGATTACTCCATGAATGCAGTTTGCCTGTGTGTGTGTGTATGTGTGTGTGTGTGTGTGTGTGTGTGTGTGTGGTTGTATGGGGGTGAGAAAGCCTGCAAATTTGCATTTTTATGCCATCATTTGTCTAGATGACCTCAAACTTTTTAAGCTCAGTTGACATTTTTGTATCTCATAAAGCACTGCAACAGCACACACACACACACACACACACACACACACACACACACACACACACACACACACACACACAGTACATGCTAAATGAATCTCTGTGGAGAGAGTTATTGCCTGTGTGACTGAGAGTAGGCTTTGTCTCTGGTTTGAACAGGTGTTTTTAATGGACACATCTCTGCTGGACTCGATACGGTCATGTGACACAAATTAGCTCTGTTTCACCGTGTGTGTGTGTGTGTGTGTGTGTGTGTGTGTGTGTGTGTGTGTGTCTGTCTAGCCTTCAATCGTTACCTATTATTTCATTACAATACCATACGAATGATTAATTGCTTGACCAAACGTTATTATATTTCCAGGCTTTTCCTTTTTTGATTTTGTTTTTTTATATTACTTTTCTTATTATTTGATTTATTTGTATTTACACCTCTCTAATATACGACTCGAATGCCTGTGGCTCCAATTAGAGTTTCATATTTGCACTGGCCCTTCTGACATCAAGCCTGTGTGTGTGTGTGTGTGTGTGTGTGTGTGTGTGTGTGTGAGAGAGAGAGAGAGAGAGATGGAGAAAGAGAAACAGAGTGTTATTAATGTGGTTGGAGGCTTGAGGGACTGAGACACCTTTTAGTTTAGTTCTTTGAGGACACAGCCATTTTCTCTGTGAGCTTGCTCTAACACACACACACACACACACACACACACACACTGCTGGCAGAATGAATGCTTTCCTCTGGACCCCTGAAAGCCACTGTCCTCCAGCATTGTGGCTTTGTTTCTTTTTTCCGTCTTCTCGGCTAAGCTGGAGCTGCGTCCTCTCACACTCACTGCTTGTTGAATGGAAGTGAATAAATTAATGAAGTAAAACATCTCAAATCGTATCCCTCTTCGTCCTACTGTTCTGCCCGTTGTGTTACACCCAGATGTAATTACTGAATCTATCGAAGGTGGAGCAACAGACGCAGATTTTTCGCACTAATGCGTTCCTTCGTTCATCGTGGACCGAAAAGGGGCGGAGCTTTTAGCAGGTCACTGACAGATGTCCGTGTCATCGTATGAGGTGCTACTGCTGTCCTGGTCTTAAAGCTGGATTTGTTAATGAACTGTATATTTTAAAAAAAACAAACACGACTGTTTTGTGTCTAGTCGGATCATTTGTAACGTTCAGATTGTTCATCTAACACCATCTTGTGTTTCCAGAGTAGGAATTACTGACACTTTATATATTGCTCTGTACAGAACAGTCTATATAGTAAAAAAAAAAGTCTAACAAAAAGTTAATAAATATATATAATGAATAAAAATACATAATAAATAGATGTATATTTATGAAAAATAATATTTTAAAAATAAACATTTTATTTAACTATTTTATATATTATAATATTTAAATATTTTCCTATTTCTAAACTGTATATGTATAATAAAAATACGTACAGCACAGCACGTAGCAACCGAAATGTTGATTTTATGTTTAAATTGTTAAATTAAATTGCTTTAGACAGCTTAGCATTTTGCTGCATCATGTATGATACTGTTGATAAGTTGTAGTAGTAGTTAAAATTGTATTTATTTATTTATTTACTTTCGTACCTGATGCATGCGGGATACCAGGAGCACGGCTAAGTGCATCAGGTTTGAAGCGTGTGTGTGCGCCGTGTGTATCCTTTCATCTACACACTAACCGCCGGTGTTTTCCCCCTGCTCAAGTGATTGGATCGCGATCATTAGTACTACAAAGGGATTAAAAAAACCGGGAATAACAAACATTAGAGGAGTGTAAGGGAGCGAATCACAGCAGAGGAATCCCACAGGACTACAAATCCCTTTTCTTCCAAATCCCATTGTTAGGAAAAGCATGAAACCGGATTCCTGTAACAAGCCCTGTGATCTGACGAAGCATGGCCCAAAGGACTCAATTATAGCCCAGCGGCCCCTGCTCCCTGCTCGTCCTGCCTTTCCCTCTTCCTCCCTCTTTCCTATCCTTCATTCTGCGCTCTCTCGTTCGCCCCGCTGTGCTTTTCTTCAGCAGCTGAGGCCGCCGATGGCGAGCGTGGCCGTGCACACACACCAACCAATATTGACCAGACTGGCCAGTTAACCTTCGCCACAGATAGAGGGCAAGACGGGACGCTGCCTATACATGTGCATACGTGTGTGTATGGAAAAAATAATCCTAATAAACCACACCGCTCCGAAAAGGAATCATGCCCGTTTAACTCAATCAGTCGTGCATGTGCACATCTGAGCCAGGCTAATGAAATTGGGGCTGTTGTGTGAACGTGAACACCCCCCATCCCACCCCTGTCGTCTGGAAGCCTGGAGAAACTGATTTGCATTGGCAGAGCTGTCTTCCGCCTCTAGATTTATGATGTCAGATACCAGATTTATGATGTCTCCCATTTCAGATGCAAATGTCCCCGCTAACACACACTAGCGCTGATAATTTGAAGAGATTTGCAAGTGGTTGTGGAGATGGAGATGTTTATGGACGTAATGGATAGAGAATGATGGAGCAATTTGGACGTCTTGAGTCAGAAGCACGAAGTTAAACACCGCCTGAAATCCAGACTGACCTCTCTCGCCTCGTTAGCTCGTCTGCTTGGTCACCTTGTGCACCGTTCATTCATACTAATCCTATAAAAGAACCTTTTTTTTTTAAAGAAATTCTTATTCCACTGAAGTTCAGTGACTTTTCCCACCTCTAAACTGGCTGATTGATTAATAATCAATAATTTCACCTCCTGCGTACCGTCCCCCATGTTTCACGTCCCCCTCTCCCACACCCAATCAGACTGCACTTCCCTCTCCTGGACTCCTGGACAGCCAATCACATTTCATCTCCCACATTTCGTCTCCCATTCCCCAACATCCAATCACATTTCATCTCCCATTCCCCCACATCCAATCACATTTCATCTCCCACATTTCATCACCCATTCCCCCACATCCACTCACATTTTATCTCCCACATCCAATCACATTTCATCTCCCATTCCCCAACATCCAATCACATTTCATCTCCCACATTTCATCACCCATTCCCCCACATCCAATCACATTTCATCTCCCACATCCACTCACATTTCATCACCCATTCCCCCACATCCAATCACATTTCATCTCCCATTCCCCTGCATCCAATCACATTTCATCACCCATTCCCCCACATCCAATCACATTTCATCTCCCATTCCCCCACATCCAATCACATTTTATCTCCCACATCCAATCACATTTTATCTCCCACATCCAATCACATTTCATCACCCATTCCCCCACATCCACTCACATTTTATCTCCCATTCCCTCACATCCAATCACATTTCATCTCCCATTCCCCAACATCCAATCACATTTCATCTCCCATTCCCCCACATCCACTCACATTTTATCTCCCATTCCCTCACATCCAATCACATTTCATCTCCCATTCCCCCACATCCACTCACATTTCATCTCCCATTCCCCTGCATCCAATCACATTTCATCTCCCATTCCCCCACATTTGACCAAGTGTCACTTGTCCTTTCCCTGCACCATTTGTTTTGCCTCCTCCTACCCCACACCTAGTTATGTTTCATATTTTAGAATATCTAATTTTACAAAAATAAAAAAAGTCATGCTGCTGAAGAAAAAACCCTGAAATGTACACTTTACATGGTGTTTCAGACAGTTTTATCAGGTTAGCGATCACCTTTGTGAGAAACTCAGACCTGGTGTCTCTGCACAGCTCTCATTAATAAAGCCTAGATCTTCTTTAATGAAAGTCAATTAGAGCTTCATTAAAGAATAAAATTGGTTGTTCCAGATTGAACAGGAGAGGTGTGTGTAGCGATAGCGCCTTAGCAACGGGGAGAGCCCTCCTCACGTCCGCTGGGAAATGAGCCGGGTTTTCTAGCAGGCCAGCCGTTAATGGCTTCTGTTTAGTCCTGATAATATCTGATAATTACTTAATCAAAGACAATGGCTCCCTGCGTGTGGGTTAGCTCTCCCTGCGTCAGCAGCTTCACCCAGAAATAGGTCAATGAGAGAGAGTCGGTGGGATAGCACTGTCTTGTTTCTTTACAGTTTTGGACATTTATTTTTATTTTTTATCTTTGGAGCGTGCACGTCATCCCAGGCGTGTCCAGTGGACACTCAATAGCCTAATAAATCACAGAACGTTCTCCGTTTGTCCCGTTATATTCCCGGTGAACATTGACGTTATGTCCTTTCGTCCCTTCAAGCTGATATCATTCTGTGAGTTATGTGCTGTTTTCTCACCAATCAATTAGCAAGCGTTCATTAGTTCGTTAGCGAGCTCGTTTATTATAAAGCAGTGCCAGAGAGAGGACAGAGCTCACGTGTCGTAGCCGTGACGTACTCTAAAAACCTGCGACACTTACAGAGTCACGATTTCAGCAACAATGACATTTAAAGTGAGGTGTGACGCTGTAATGGACAAATCCAAACAACTGGCTTGAACAATTCCTCGAGCTAATCTTATGGAGCGTGGGATCCGACGTTTCTTCAGTTCCTCACTCGCTATTTTAGTTCCTACTTACGATTAGTTCATGCAAAAACATGTAACCGTGGTTTCACCTGGTTGTCCTGTCATATACGACCTCGCGTTAAATGTGCCGAGACATTACGAAGAAAAATAAAGCTTGTAAGGAAGTGGCAGAGATCGTTGGTGCTTCTGGCGCGGGTACGTAGCTAGTACAGTTAGCATGCTTTGCTAATCTGATAACGAAACTAAGCCGAGCAAGTAGCCTCACGTTATAAGATTACACACGCTGACTAGAGGGAATGTATATGAAGTAAAAATTCCACGTGATTACTACTTTTCAACTGGTCAAGCAGTTGATCTAATAAAAAGTGCGGAAATCAGTCATCTTGATTGTTAAAGTCAACAATCGAAACCTCAACGTTGATGTGCAAAATTAGTTTTATTCTGTGCAATAGTCTTAAATCGTACTATCTGTCACACTGTACGAGATATCAGTAAAATCTTGCCCGACTTCTGTGACGGATTTTCCGATAACGTGTGTCAGATGAAGCTGGAAATTGCTACGTTCTGCTTACGATCATCGATCCGGAAATTCGCTCATGCAGAAAACGAGCTAAACACAAATGTCATTCGTAGTGAGCTTGAGGTAATACGGAGATTTGTTTTCTGTCCGTTAGTATGTTAAGCTTACGTTTTGCCATCGCCGCTATCGTATCTGTAGCCGAGCGTCGTGGCAATGCTCCTAGGCTGAGATTTTACTCAGAACAATTCCCACACTGACAGAACTTTGTGATCGCCCGTGGCGTTAAAAGTCCCACGTTTACATTTACGGTATTTAGCAGACGTCCTTATCCAGAGCGCCTTAACCGAAGTCTCTATTAATACATAAATACATCCTGGTGCTGGTTCCCTAGGTGACGGAATAAGAGTACTATCAGTCTAAAAACGCTAGTGAGGATAGATATAATAAATTGTGGAATCACGACCAAAGAAGAGAGCGAAATCGGGCTGTAAATCATACAGTGTAAAGTCTGCTTTTTTTTTTACATGGGTTTACCATTAGCATGTTGCACTCAAGCAGGACGTCCACATGCTACATTTCCCTACATCTACGAATCAGATGTTCCCGTAGCATAAATGCTAAAGCTGCGTTCAGTAGCTACGCCAGTCACTGCATCCAGTTACGGCATGTTTGAGCCGCGGTTATGATTAGAGGCCGGTGAAGATTAAAGCAGCGAGATATTGAATGGATTTGTGATGGATGAGGGCTGTTTGGGGATCAATTAAACGTTACAAAATGAATTCTGCTAGTGACATGCTCATTAGAGATGTGCTGATGGAGCGAAGGAGGTGCGAAAGCAGGCGAGAGGGGATTTTTTTTCCCCCTCTTTCATCACTTTGTCTAGATTCTTGTCAGGCTGGTGATTGAGAAAGGATAAATATGAAGGAAATCAATAATGACACGGCCTTACGTATGGGCTTATTAGCTCAGAACGGTTTGGGGAAATGTGTATAGGAGGTTAAAATTAAACCTGATATGAAGATATAGCGCAGTGGAGGAGTGGAGGTGAGTCACGCAGTGACAGGAAGCTCTTACTGTGTCTGTGACGATGTTCTTTCCCACAATTCTCTTCCTTACCCCTCCATCATCTGTTCATTTGTCTCGCCAGTGCCATATCTGCTTCCCTCTTTCAGCACTTGGACTGAGAATTCTGGATTCTGATTGGTCGGAAGGTGTTGATCCGTTTCCTAGAGCAGCAGCTCTGACAGTAGTGCGGCTGCACCTCACGGGTTTATGTTATATTATATCACGTTATTGTTTCTATAGCAACAGCTCATTAGCAGGGACTTGTACGCTGAGAAAGTGTGTAGCTGTAGATAGATTTTCTGTAAGGACAGGTTTAATTAACGTTTATGGAAGGAGTCTCCAGTGTCAGCACTTTGATGAATTTCCTACAACAGCTTGACACCGAGTGTTTTATTCCTCACTTAGTTCAGGGACGATGTATGGATTCTTGCATCATCTTTCCTCTCCGGGCCTCTCTCGCGTCCTCCGTAGCATTCACTGTGACATTTAGGAACATCACCACATATCTTGAGCCACATTGGCGAGCCTTGCCAGATGTGTGCACATCTGCGTAAACGTGGCGTGACAAACGCGGTCTCCGTGGGCAGTTTGCTTGCTCTGTTCATTTGCCGTCTCAGGCAGCGTGTGTGTGTGTGTGTGTGTTTGTGTGTGTGTGTGTGTGTAATGGATTCTAATATAGCGACAAGTTCTGGTTCCAGCTCTCAATTAGCTCGCAGCGCCACCTATTAACTCCTACATATGCATAAATTAGCGAGCGCATATTAACGACGTCTTGCACGGTTTGCGTTAGCAGCAGAAGGGGTGCAGGAGGAGTGGGGCAACGTGGGAGACGGGCACGTGCCAGTCGGGGGTCTGCACGCATGGTGCTGGTGCTGAGGGGATCTGCTGAGCTGGCAGACGTGTACGTGTGTGTGTGTGTGTGTGTGTGTGTGTGTGTGTGTGTGTGTGTTGGGGGGGGATGGATCGCAGATGGGTGGAGCAGAAGGATAGCCGGTATGATGGGCCAAGTCTGAGCCACAGCATTGCTGAATGCAGATGCTGCTGCGGTGGCGAATGGAGATGTGGAGATGAGCGATCGTGTGCAGCAGCGTGGAAGGATTATTATGGGATGCTGAAGGGACATTTGAGCAGATGTTTGATGACAATATAAACACATTTCTATTCATCATATTTAAATATTAGCTGATAACTAAGGAATAACACACTCAGTGTCGCGCTGTTATAGGAAAATAATCAGCACTAGGGTGGTGTGACGTGGAAAGTTTTGAACTTTAAAACTGAAAAGGAGAAAAAGGATAAAGAAAAACATTCCCTAATAAAGATCAAATTTTAAAAGATAAAGATAAAACTTTAAACTTTAATTTAAAACTGAAAAGGCAAAATGCTGTTCCATGTTTATGAAATATCTAAAAAATATATATTTGTATATTAAAAAAATAACATAAAAAATTACATTAAAAAAAATATAAAATTATTTTTTTATTAAAGAAACTTGAATTAAATTAAAAATTAAAATTAAAACCTTAAACTTTAATTTAATTTAAAACTGAAAAAGCAGAAAAATTTTTAATTTTTTACAGTTTTAAAGATCAAGTATAACATTTAAAAATATTCAGCTTCTTTCAGGAAGTCTGTAATTTTTTTTTCCATTTTTTTAAATCATGATATCCATTATATCTCAGAAAAAGATAGATAGACAGACAGACAGACAGACAGACAGACAGACAGACAGACAGACAGATAGATAGATAGATAGATAGATAGATAGATAGATAGATAGATATTACTCCTTTACTCGCTACATTAGTAACTGGCCCATAAAGAGGTTACAGCTTCTTCTTTTCTACTCCACACTTCTTTTCCTGATGGAGTGAAACTGTATGGTGTGATGGAGGCTGTCCCATCCTGATGCCGTGTGTGTGTGTGTGTGTGTGTGTGTGTGTGTGTGTGTGTGTGTGTGTGTGTGTGTGTGTGTGTTGTCTCCTATTCCTCGGTGTGCTCTGAAGCACGCAGGCAACAGATTGCAGTCTCCATTAAAGCCGAACGCTGTCACATTCTCTGACAGCTCTTCCACCGGGCCTTCGCTTGGACACCACGGCAACCAAACACACACCGCCCGAGCCTCACCGTCCCGCAATTACCGTCTCTCTCTCTCTCTCTCTCTCTCTCTCTCCATCTCCTACACCATCCCTCCGTCCCACCGCTTTGTGTGTGGACACTCGCTCACAGTTTCTCTACTTTTATATTGTAACAATTCTTTTTTTAATCTTCATTTCTTTGATTGATGACTCCGAAGATTAAAAAAACTATATTTAAGTGTGTAGTGCTGGTGGACACACACACACACACACACACACACACACACACACACACACACACACACACACACACACACACACACAGAGTTAAAGAAGAGAGGTTTATAATGATAGAAAAAATAAACATAAAATACTGCAAAAATACAAATAAAATTAAATTATATATAATATTTTTTTATAAATTAAAATAATATAAATTATGTAAACATAAAATAGAGCAAATAAAATAACAAAAAGAAAATTGCAAAAAAAATTAGATTAGATCAGATGAAATGAAAGGAATTAAAATAAATAAATAAATAAATAAATAAATGCGAAAGTAAAAAAAGAGCAGATGTGATAATATTCCAACAAAAAAAATATATATATATATCTCCACAAAAATCAATAAGATGAAATAAAAATAAAATAAGTGAAATTAAAAAAAGAGCAGATTAGACAAAATTTGCAAAATAAAAAATAGTCAAAGGCCTGAGTTAAAGGAAGGCGGTAATCTTGTTGTAACAGCCGTGTGGTGTGAGGCTCGGCCTGTCGCTCGTTCTTCTTTTAATTATTCAGCTCAGTTCATTATTCCGCTTTATTATTAATGATATTGATCTCTTTAATGCTGGATCGACTCGCTGCTTCTGGCCTCGCAGCCGTCTGGAAGAAAAGCTCACGACTCGCTTGTTTTTTTTTAAACAGATTTCTTTCTGTTTGTCAGAAGTAAAGCGGGCCCATGGTGGGTACCTGAGGATCCCCGCTCACGAGTCGCTCTCCTTTTCCGTTTCTTAGCACCGGGGATGTGACCGAGCGCCGGTGCGTCATCAGGAACGAACAGATCATATTTTTCTTTTAAATCTGCTAAGCTTTGAAATCATTTTAAATGACTCCTGATGGAAAAAGTCTTTATTTCATTAAAAAAAAAAATCCGAATTTTAATTTTTTCCTCATTTGTCACAGGATTGGATCAAATTCTTTTTCACCAGGTTTTGCTGATATCAGACAGATTCTCTAGTAAAAATAGAATAATAACACCATTATTAAAACAGATAAATAAACAATAAAAGCGAGTTATTATTAGTTAATGAGCACAAAAGCTGTCTAAATGTCAAAATGGCATGTACACACCCCTCTGCCTTGTCCTCGTCTTCCTTTTTTTAAAAAAATTTATTTTTTGCTCTAATTAGCTTTTCTTGATGAAGTGCCTGAGGTCATTGCAGGTGAGACGTCTTTTCTTTATTACAATCCGCGCAGGAGACGGCAGAGACGCGGAGAAGAATAAGAAAGGTTTTTCTTCTCGGTCACACTCCAGCGGATTCGTATTAAATTGTAAATATGTAGGAGTGATTAAAGCACGTGTCGCAGGAGCCGCCTTGGTGAGTTTGCAAATAAGGCAGAACGCAGACTAACCGCCCCAAAGCAATGATGCTTTCATTTCATTTTTTCTCCTCCTTCTCAGGAAGAGGTTTTTTTTTTACTCTTCTTTTTTTAATGGTTTTTTGTTTAATCAGAAATATGTGTATGGACACAGTTGCGTGGAAAGGACTATGATGAGACGTGCTTTAGTCATCCTCCTCTCTTCGTGCAAAACCTCGCTATGACATCCCCCCATCCCATCCCATCCCATCCCCCGCTACTTCCTGACCAGTTGGACACACTCTTTCCTCATTAAAAAACCAACAGGCATTAATGTTAGATGAGAAGTATGGAGTGGAGGAAGAAATATATAGAGCGAGAGGAAACAGGGGATGGGTGTGTGTAAGAGTGCGTGTATGAGTGTGTGTGATTGTCTGAGAGTTTGTACGAGTGTGTGTATGATTGTGTGTACGAGTGTGTCTACAAGTGTCTGTAAGAGTGTGTTTAAGAGTGTGTATGTGCAAGAGTGAGTGCAAGAGTGAGTGTAAGAGTGTGTTTAAGAGTGTGTATGTGCAAGAGTGAGTGTAAGAGTGAGTGTAAGAGTGTGTATGTGCAAGAGTGAGTGCAAGAGTGAGTGTAAGAGTGTGTTTAAGAGTGTGTATGTGCAAGAGTGAGTGTAAGAGTGAGTGTAAGAGTGTGTATGTGCAAGAGTGAGTGCAAGAGTGAGTGTAAGAGTGTGTTTAAGAGTGTGTATGTGCAAGAGTGAGTGTAAGAGTGAGTGTAAGAGTGTGTATGTGCAAGAGTGAGTGCAAGAGTGAGTGTAAGAGTGTGTTTAAGAGTGTGTATGTGCAAGAGTGA
>CM074958.1:20958041-20972662 GCA_037577455.1 Pangasius macronema
AGAGTGTGTATGTGCAAGAGTGAGTGTAAGAGTGTGTTTAAGAGTGTGTATGTGCAAGAGTGAGTGTAAGAGTGTGTTTAAGAGTGTGTATGTGTAAGAGTGAGTGTAAGAGTGTGTTTAAGAGTGTGTATGTGCAAGAGTGAGTGTAAGAGTGTGTTTAAGAGTGTGTATGTGCAAGAGTAAGTGTAAGAGTGAGTGTAAGAGTGTGTTTAAGAGTGTGTATGTGCAAGAGTGAGTGCAAGAGTGTGTTTAAGAGTGTGTATGTGTAAGAGTGTGTGTAAGAGTGTGTATGTGTAAGAGTGAGTGTAAGAGTGTGTTTAAGAGTGTGTATGTGTAAGAGTGTGTGTAAGAGTGTGTATGTGTAAGAGTGTGTGTAAGAGTGTGTGTAAGAGTGTGTTTAAGAGTGTGTATGTGTAAGAGTGAGTGTAAGAGTGTGTGTAAGAGTGTGTATGTGTAAGAGTGTGTGTAAGAGTGTGTGTCTGCTATTGTTCCTATTGCTAATTCAGGCCTCCAGTCTAGAGAAGTGCTTCTAACCAAACAGTCGTTGTTGCTCACGGTAAAGGTGAAATTCATGAATTTTATTTGAAAAATAATTCGGTCTAATTGCCGCTCCTCATTTCCCTCCGGTCCACGGTGGCTCCTGAGGGACAATCGGCTCAATTCCAATTCCAACATCCCAAACTCCATCGACATGTCTGTCCTGGGAATCAATGGCGTCGATGGTGAATTGACCTCGGATTTGGACAGTGCAGTCTATAAGGATCACAGCCATGCTGACTAAACAATACCTACAATTTACCATGCGGCTGCTTTGCATTTCTTTAATGCCAAATTTTACATTTTATTTATTATTCTTATTTTCATATGTATTAAGCTCATGTATGTATTTTATATATTTATATTGTTGACATTGTTGACTATGAAATATTTTGAATATTACACACAATTATACCAGATTAATGTGTAATGAGTGTCTGTGGGTTTTTGTATATATGGTACTCTGTGTGTGTGTGTGTGTGTTTGTGTGTAGAGGGTGAGCAGGCCATGGGGTTTGTTTGTGTGTGTGTGTGTTTGTGTGTCTTGGTGCATAATGCATGCCGTGGTCCTGAGGCTCTCTTTAAAGAATAATTACTTGTATCACAGCCTGAACACACAGCTACAGCTCACATCTCCTACACTGACTCACAGCACCACCATCATCACCAACATCATCACCACCATAATCATCACCACCATCACCACCACCATCACCACCACCATCACCATAATCATCACCACCATCATCATAATCATCACCACCATCATCACCAACATTATCACCACCATCATCACCATAATCACCACCACCATCACCACCATCATCACCATAATCATCACCACCATCACCATAATCATCACCACCATCATCACCAGCATTATCACTGCCATCATCACCATCACTGACATTATCACCACCATCACCACCATCACCATAATCATCACCATCACTGCCATCATCTCCATCACCATCATCACCAACATCACCATGTTCATCACCAACATTATCACTACCATCACCATAATTATCACCAGCATGATCACTGCAAATCATCTCCATCACCATCATCACCACTATTACCACCATCACTTGACATTATCACCACCATCATCACCACTATCACCATGATCATAACCAACATTATCACCATCAGCACCATCATGATCATCACCACCGACATCATCACCACCACCATGATGAATATTGGCCTGTTCAGTGATTTTAGTTTGCTTTGTTTCAGAAAGATATTGAAAGATCTGGAAATAATATATATATATATGCTGTGTTACAGTTTGGACTGTTTTGGTTCAGATTGAGAAGGAACAGTAAATGAAAGGAAAGATGCACAAACAGAATGGAAGGGAAGGAAAGGAAAGAAATCTGTGGTCATCTTCACAACAAAGGGACTGAGGTCTCATTCTTTGCTGTGTTGTAACGGTTAAATCCTTTCTTTATCGCGTGTGTGTGTGTGTGTGTGTGTGTGTGTGTGTGTGTTTGGGGGTGGGTTTGGGGGTCTGTAGTCGTTTTGAGTGAAGCGGGTATTGACAGCAGCAGAGAGCTGATAAGAGAGACTTATCCTCTAATTACTGCACTGTCTGCTCAAGTCGATGAAGACATCCTTCTGTCTCTGTCTCCCTGGTTTTGAGGAATTGTAGATTAGACATCCCTCTCTCTCTCTCTCTCTCTCTCTCTCTCTCTCTCTCTCTCTCTCTGTCTCTCTCTCTCTCTCTAGCCATGACTTGTATTATGCTAATGCACTCATTTATTTGTTTGCATGGCAGGCTTTGACTCGTCTCATTGGGGCTGTGTTATCTTTCCCACAGTGTCTTCCCAGCCCTAAAAAAGTGTTAGATTGGCCTCTGCTAATTACATGGACTCTGATGCCAAGCGGGTAACAAAGAAAGCCGAACTGAGCGGCCTGCAGTGAACCGTTTCTCAGTCCACGGGCTTGGTTTAAGCTGGGCCGAGCACTGGAGAGACTTGTGCTCGGGATTGGTTCATTAATTGTGGTTGGAAACTAAATGTGCGCATCCACCTGTTTAGTCTCGATAAGACTTCTCCAGTTGGATGTTCAAGTCACATCAAATCTGAAAAAGGCTTTCAATTTTAATTCAGGTTTAGGCTAGGCAGTGAAACTGCAAATCCAATAAAACTCTGCAGGCGCTTCAACTAGCGCTCATGTTCTGGAGGTTATGATTGAAAATGCAATGCTTGGAAAGGACTTGCCAAAATTTAGCATGCTCTTTCAGTAAGCCAGAGGGCATGAGAGAGAGAGAGAGAGAGAGAGAGAGAGAGAGAGAGAAGCCATGTTTGGTTAAAGCTGGGGAGAATTGGCTGAGCTCAGCAGCTCTGGGGTTGGACCAGTAAGAGGAAAGTAAAAAGCAGAGCAGAAATTGCTTTGAGATTTATTTTAGTCCAACTTGGAAATGGTCCTTCTCTCCTTCTGCCGATTTCATGGTTTTAATCACACAATTAAATCAGCCTGTAGTAGTACTGTGGTGCAGGATCTTCTGAGCCGAATGTGCTTAAGGTTGGGAATGGTTTGGGAAGCGACAGAAACGTTTGAGAAGAAAAAGCATGCAGATGGTTTGGAAGGAAAGGTGAAGAAAGGTTTGGGAAGAAAAGGTTTAGAAAGAATTGGTATGTAAAGGTTCAGAAAGGTTTGAGAAGAACATATATTTACATATATTATAGAAAACTTTATGGAAAATACTGTATATTATAAAAACATGTTAAATTCCAGTATTAATCTCAAGCGATTTGGAGGAGATTTATATCTTATTTACTTAAAAAAACAGCTTTGGACACTAGGCATGAAGGGGTTAAGTGAGGGCAAGTGATATCAAAAGAACACACACACACACACAAACACACACACACACACACACACACACAAACACACACACACACACAGTTTTGATGGCGACGGGGATAAATGTCACACATGACACTCTACGTGTCATGCCAGAGGAATGCCCTTTTCCTCAGTGTCCCTTCATGACCTTAATATCACCTTCCTACGTGAAGTGTCTGCACCTGGACATCCATATGCATACACACACACACACACACACACACACACACACATACACACCGTACAGGTAGAGAAGAGCATGTGCAGCCTCAGGGCAGGAGAAGAGAAATGCTGACGACGTAGGTGCAGACTCAGGACTGCTCTCTCACCCAACATGTCAACCTGAGGAGGTTCAACCATGTGGACTTGAACCCTTTCTGTCTTCTTGTGGGTTTCTCCATCATGACATCCTGATCTTTAGTGTGTTGGTGAAGATTCCACTTTCATTGATTTTTCTTCCAGATAGAGTTTCTTTCAGTTTAATTGTTTTGCTCTAAACCGCTCTTTCATCTCACCTGTCTTTTTTGCACGTGAGCGCCCGCCAAAATAACGATCGCGAACTCCAGCATAGATGTGGGCCATTAGCCGTAATAAAAGGTGAAATCCATATTGCAAAGTGCCACCACCAGTACTTAATTAATCCTAATTGTTGTTCAGACGGGCCGGCCTGCAGGGTCCCCGCCGTTATTCTAAACGACTTCTCGTCGAAATTGCACACGCAAGATCTTTCTTCACGGGGTATAATGAACACACATTCCCCTGCTAGCCATGTCCTCCTCACTTACCATATGGAGAGGGAGAGGAGTGCGGTTTTTGATGTTGTTGTTGTTGTTGTTGTTGTTTTGTTATGTTTTTTTTCCATAGTGCCAGATATGCACTGTGTTTGGCAGGAAGTGTGTTTGCTGTTGCACTCTGGTTGGGAGAGATGAGTAGCTTGGGAAGTGGGGGGTGAGTAATGGCTACTGCACTGTTCTTATCACCCTTCCACACACCTGCACTTCTTCCAGTGCCACAGCCCTAATTGCCCTCTCACTCCCCCACCTTCCCACAATGCCGAGCTCGATATCTGCTTATGCTACACATTCCTGGGCAGATGCCTCCCTTGTACATTAGCAACACTGTGGGCTGCGATTGATGGGAACCGGCTGTCCGGACGTCTTCCAAAACATAGTGGAGTCGTCCTCAAACAAGCTTAAAAAACGTTTTTATACTCGAGTATGCATTCTGGTCTTGTTTGGGGGCGGAGCTTATAACCACGATTTCCAAACTGTGGGTTGATTTGCACAGTTCCCTACGTCAGTATTGCGTACAAAGGGTTTGCAAAGTGGTAAGCAGTAGGTTTGCTGTGTTGTATGATTTTCCTCTGAAAAGTGAAGAACAGCTCTTTCTCTGACCATAACAGCCCTTTACCCTCTGTCACAAAACTTAAAACAGGAAGTCATATGACAGGTTGTACCAATCAGATTACATCACAGAAAGCTTTGGTTTGGAATCAAACCCCAGAGGACGATTTTCAAGAGAATTACCAAATTATGGGTTAAAATAGCCTGAATTCCAGAAAAAAATACTGCAAGACAGCTCTGATGGGACACGAAGGAGCATGGACGGGATTTATATGAGATCTATACAAGTTTCTCTCTTTGCACGGAATGGCAGAGGCTTTCAGGAACCTCATGGAGCTAAGCCCAGCAAATCATATTAACACAAACAGAAGGTAAATGAGGCCTTTGGAGCCATTTTATTGCCAGTCATTGGGATTGTCATGAAGTTTGGCAGGCAGGCAGGCAGGCAGGCAGGCAGCGCCATCACTGGGGTCACTGGGAGGTGATGTGAATGAAAGCCATGTGCTTTCATGCATGTTAAAGAAGGAACGTTAGAGGAGGAGTTCTCCTTGCTACCCAGCGTGATCTGATTGTGGCTTTTCTTTAGTCCACAGGTGTCAAACTCAAATACAGATGCATCTACTTTTTAAGATTTGTGCACTTTTTAGACCCATAGTGTAGCGACACGTAGCACATGGGCTTGCATCTTACAGGGCTGAAATGCTGAGTAAAATCGATGCCTATGTGCTGTGATTGATGCAAGCCAGATCCGCGTCTAAAGAATCACATCGGTTTTGGCCTTTAAGGGATTCCAGTGATTGATTCCAAATCCTAAAATGCATGAGCCAGTGTAGAGACCTACAAATATGTTCACAAAAGGAAAGCTGATGGAACTTAAGATGATTAAAGGACATGCATGTTCTTAACAGAGATTTCTGTTTGCTCTTCTTTTTCCTGGAAACGTCCCGTTCTACTTTTCAGAGCCGGTTATTGTTGTTAATCAGTAGATGAAATAATAGGCTAAACAAAGGAAATTGAGTTTAACTCCCCTGGTTACTTCAACCTGGAATCAGTGTATAGTGTGTACTTTCGCCAATGTAAACGTTCCTGATTTAATTTAAAAAAAATGTATTCCTAGGTCTTCTTCCAAATAGATTTGAACTGTTATGTTTCACGTGGCTCTTTGAGGCATCCGAGCGTCTCTCGTCTGGTGCTAGAAGGTAATTGGGACTGCACTTAAAGCGGTAGGGCTGTGTATTTCTCCAGCCGCTGTTTCCATGTAGACGCCCCTTTCATAGTCCTGTCCCTCTGTTTATGGAGCAGCAGGAGGCCCATGTAGCTCGGGGACACATCGGTTGGTCTAAAAAGCACTCCTTTTCTGTGGGATGTGATTGCAGAGGGGGTATTATATCACCTCAATTTATACGGCGTTCAGAAAATGGGAGAGCCGTTCTCAGACATGTGCATTCAGCAAAGACTGTCTGGCTAACGAACTAGAACCATCTTCCCCCCATACCTCATCCCTCATACATGTTCTCTCAGTCTTGGTCTTGTAAACTGTATGCCTGCCAGACAAGAGACTGCTTTCCAAAACTCCAGACGTCCTATTTTTTATCCAAGCTTTGTTGCTTGAAGAGACGACAAAAAAGGCAAGAGTAGATGTTGTTTTTGGATTGTTGGATAAAGACTCCGTTCTTGACCAGGCAGATTGACAAAAGTAGAAGCAGAAACTCCAAAAACCACAGCGGTGTGAGCCCAGCTACTGTAACAGTATCCTTGCTATTCTGGGAGTGGGACCAAACTCCCTCGCTGCTGCCGATGTGGTGCGACTGGACAGCACGCAATGAGCAGCAGTAGCGGCAGTGGCCACACAGCTGTCTGGTCTCCTGGGTCATGAAGAGTCCAGGCACTGGCCAATTGGCAGACGGTGATGAATGTCTCAAAGCACACTGGGCGACATCGAATTTTTCATCATTAATCCAGGCCATTATGCGAGTGTTTCCTCTGCTGTTGTTCCTCGCTCTCATATCAGCATCCACCCCAGTGGAGCTGACGCAGCCCCTCTGGGCCAGTGGTGGAAACAGGAGTTGAGGTCATCTGGCAATGACTTAGGAAGAGCATGCAGGCAGGCAGATGTTGGCACTCAGGATTCTTTTGATTCACACAAAATGCAAGGGAGCATTTCCAGTTTGAAGAAAAATATGCCTCAGGAACTGTGTCCAGATGTTACCACACTGGAAAAGTCATCTTTAATGGATAGCAGTAGGATATAAAAAGACAAGTGCTGTTTTTGCATTAAAAATAGAACATGTCTAAATATGATTTCCGTGAAATTTAACTTCAGCAGTTGTTGTAGGATTATGGGGAAGGTACCACTATGCCATCATGTCCATGATCCCCTGTTTCCTTATTGCTTCCATTGCATAATCATCCAAACTGTAACTAAGACCCCATGCTGAACTTGTTTACCGTCCTTGCCGTGGTGCCGAGAGTACTCGACAGGAATATGTGGGTGGAGCTAGAAATAGCGCAGACGTATGATTGGCCGAATTTAAGCATTAAAATTTGTTAGAAGTTTTTGGAAAAGCATTAGCTAGGCTGTAACATTCCCAGGTTTCCTCCAGGTTCTCCGGTTTCCTCCCACCTCTCAAAAGCATCCCAGTAGGTGGACTATGGTATGGTAAATTGGTATGAATGACTGCCTTATGCACAGGAAAAAAAAGCCAGGAGTTAACAAAGCAGTTAGCAGCTGAAGATGAATGAATGTAGCATTCCCAAAACATGAGGAATTATGGAAAACCCGGAGACATCTGTTTGGCTGCTGATGATGCCTCATCACGGGAAATGAGACGCGCAGAGAACTTGGACATTAATGATTCTCCAGCGTTGCTACTGTTGTTAGCATTTACTGCTAACACATTGAAAAGTGGGAATTTATGTTTTTACCCAGTAGCCTTCTGAGAGCTTGTCCATCTTATAGTCGAAGAAAAGATGAACACAGACTCTTGAAAATTCGCTCTAACAGAACCCAAAGAATTCACTGTCCTTTAATTCACAAGTCCGTTATCTAAGTCAACACTTTGCTGATATTGTCCTTTTTCCATTTGCTGCACTCTCAGCCAGACATTTCGTCCCTACCCATGCTGGGCTCCTTCTGATCTCACTCCTGATTCGGTGCTATCAGAAATAATACATGTTCCACCTCTTCTGAGAGTGAGAAACAGCTCTGCACATTCTCTCTCTCTCTCTCTCTCTCTCTCTCTCGCTCTCTCTCTCTCTCTCTCGCTCGCTCCCTCACACTTATAAATGCTATCAAATAAAGCAGAGGAAAGTATGTCAGCTGTGAAATTACTGTTCATCAGGGCCTTTATTTCTCCACCCACTGAGAAAAGTGATGGATTCCAGAGAGAGCAAAGGATGAGAGGAAAAAAAAGGTGGGGGCAGAGATTTAATTCCTCCATGTATAAGTCTGCAACCTGCCAATCTCCATCTCTCCGCAGTGGCTCCTTCTCTAGGACGTGTCTCGCTCCACTGCTGCGGCATGTGGATTAGTGTGGGTGGAGGATTTTCCATGCGCTGCAGGGGAGAAAGTGGCTCGAGCGACGCTGAATCAGGACTAGGTTTGAACAGGATAATGGTCTCTCTAAGCCAGTGCCAAGTTAAAGATTTACTTAAAGAAAAAAATCCACAACATCCAACGTTTATTTTCTAATGCAATTTTGAGTTTTGCAGTTTAAACTTCTCGACATGTTGGTCTTCATTTCCTACATTAACCACAACGCCATTCCTACCTTACTGAGAGTGGTAGTGGGATTCAACCCTTCCTTCATCGCTATGTAAAGACAGTGATGCAGCGGTGCTTTAGTACTTTATTCTGTCCAGCTCTTCATCTGTACAGCATCTCCGCATCTCTGTTGCTAAGTTGAATTTCTTATGTATATTACGTCGTACATTGCTGTAAAATGGCGACTGTGAAAAGATGGCCTTGCTCTTTCGTTTTTAGGTGCTAACACCAAAACCTGAAACTTTCTCTCCTATTAAAGATCATTATAATAGCGCTAGCAATAACAGTGTCTTTCTGTGGACTCACAGTGGCTAACATCTGCCAGGAATAACACAAATACAGCACACAACACATTAGCATAAAAATCGCTAACAAATATTCCAATATAGACATATTTAATGTGTTTGGGGTGAAGGCAAGCGCAAATTAGAAACATTTCCAGACTCATGTCTTGAGCAACTCAATAAAGCAGGTCCTCGAGTCATTCCAGCTGTTTTTGGAATGCGAGTTGGAAGGGATTATTTGTGCATGATGTCTGTCTATGTGTATTTGTGTGTGTGTTTGTGTGCGCACACACTTGTGTGTGTGTGTGTGTGTGTGTTTGTTGGTCAGCTGGACACCCAGATAATTACCCAGATCAGTAAGCGTGAAGGTGGTCGCATGCTCTGCTGTCAGAGGTGGGTCAAGGCCAGCAGCTGGTGATCTAATATCCTCATCAGCAGCTGTACAATCTCAAACTTGTACTCTAGCCAATGCTAAGATAATACGCATCCACAGACTCCAACTCCCAGGATCCTCTTCTGCATCTATCTGCAGGTGCTCCTTGAATACTCCGAGGTTTAGGCTATAATTAGATCAAGCCATCTCCATGCATAAATGGACAGCCGTTGTTGGAACAGCAGTCAAACGTTTCTCCAGGTGCACGGGTTGTTCTGCAACGCCAAAGCACCTGGGAAAGACATTCAGTGGAAGGCTTTTGACTGAATTTGATGATATGATATGATGAATTTCTTTACAGAACATGGCATGGACTGAAGAGTTGAGAGACACATGCTCATCACACCCACAGCCTTGTACGCTTCCCAGACTGGGAGGGGGAATTAAGACATTAATGGGGTGGTAGAACTGTCTTCAAGTTATTACTCCGCTGTGTCCCTAATGAAAAAAAGAATTAAATTATCAGCTAATTTGTGCAGATGTCTCTGGTGGCACGAATTTACCCTGTGTGTCAGTTTCTATTAGATGGAGCACCCTTACCATTTTGTTCGCCACGATACTTGTGAGAAGTTATCACTGCTTCCTATTTGTGTTAAGAAAACGTATCATGTAAAGTAGTTTCAAAGACCTGGAATTGTATGATATATAAGGAAGCTTCCTAGATGATAGGAACTCTTCGAGAGCGAGAGAGAGAGAGAGAGAGAGAAAGAGAGAGAGAGAGATTTTCTCCAGGCTTCATCAAGCCTAAAATATGGTGTTTGACCAGGACGCATACTTTTACATCTTTTCCTTAATCATTGCGTCAAAGACTAATGCTGACCTTTAGAGAAAAAGTGTTTTACGCTAGGGTTTTAAGGTGTATTGGTTACTGGGACAACCTAATTACGGTACATAACTGGAGCTTAAAGATCGCTTTCACACCTATTAGTCCATTTGGCGAGTCTGAATCAGAGCAAAATCGATTCTTTTTGTTCATTAGCTATTCAGTTTGCTTGGGTTTTTTAGAGTTTGTTGGTGGCTGAGGTATGTGTAGGACTCCTCCTGAAAGTCTTTCATTCTTTGGTTAGAAATACAGCCATGGAAAATTTAAGCAATCCTTAACTTAAAATGCAAGTGCACAGGAAACATTGCGAATGTGGACCTGGTGCTAAATAAATGACTATAATTCTATAAATAGCTACCTTAAAACATTGTCTATCGCATCGAAAATAAATGTTGGATGCGATGGACAAAATGGTAACCCCAAAGCATGTCTGAATCACTTCCTGCAGTCCAGTTGACTCCAAGTCGACTCACTTTCTCACTTGGGAGCAGACCGTGACCATCTCGCTCAGATGCTCTCAGACTTGATCTCAGATGTTCTCATCTGTCTAAAGAACCACAGCTTGGTGGAAAACATACCAGGGTCTCGCTCAAACATACTAAACACTGCATATGTCAAAGAACCCAAAGGCTACTGATGTGTCTTTTATTGGTACTTTTCCATTATCTGAACCTTCAGAAGATGTCTCCTAAATTTCAAATCCCAAAGCCAAAAATACTGCACTGCACACCGAAATCTATTTCGTCTCCTCAAGGGTGGGGGTTACCGAGGACTCTGCAGAAAGACTAGAGAGACACCAAAAGCATTGGTTTAGACGTAAGTTAATTGACCCTGATCTGTGTGTGAATGCCATGAGTGACACCATTTCCTTTAAAAAGAAAAGCCCCATTTTAATTCCTTCAATACAACTCCAACTCATTGCCATATTGTATTTCATTCCCTCTCTTCTTTATACCTATAGTTCGGGGTGTTAACCTTAGGCATTCTGTGCATTGATATAATCAGCCTGTCGTTTAAAGATGCCCCTGGAAAAGAAAAAAAAAGCACAATGCTCTATGATTGGCTTCCGGGGTGTCTGAAAGAAGATTGATTTCCATTTAGCGCCCATTAAGAGTTCAACATCTGGCATGTTGTGTGTCTTTCAGTCTTTCAACACCTGCATTAATATTCAGAATCTCTGCTCCTCCATCTTCCCTGTCATAATAACTTCACCGGATCTGTTTTGCAGAACGAGCGTCTTTTTCTGACAGACACATGGAAATGCTGTATTTCATCGACCTTTGTGATCGTTTCCCGGACTTGCTAATTGGGTTTTTCTTTGTGGGTGTGTGTGGGATTTTTTGCTAGGTTGTGGCCTGTCATGTTGTTGTCTGTCAGGAGATGCATGGGGAAGCACATGAAGAAAAAAAAATGCTAATCATGGCGCCACAGAGCCCACGCAAAGATCCGATTGGAGAGAAGGTTCTTCCTGGTGTGTGATCCAGGGTTTCACATTCACATGAAGAGCTCTGGAATACTATAACGTCATTATAGATGGTTTGTTTTAGCGTATTTATCAGTCCTGCTTTGGCTCGAGAGTTTGTTTGTTGGTTCGTCGAGAGCGCCTGAATGAACTCGGCACTCTCCCGGATTACAGTCGAAATGAAGAATAATGATGACAAGACTCGGAGCTCTGGCTCATATTGAATTTGGCTAACGGCACTGCGATGGAGTGAGTGTGAATTTGTGGACTGATAGGATGAAGGACGGACATCGTGCCAGCCACTCCCCTCTTCTTCTTCTTCTTCTCATCCCATCCATTAAGCATGGGCAGGCCCAGACGGTCGTCTCTGCTTCGCCTGATTATAAAACAATGCCTTATCGCGGACCCACTCGGCCTCCATTAATCAATTAGAGGCAGCGGAGATGTGAGGCAGAATGCAAAGCTGCTCCGACCCCCTCCTTCCTGTGGCCGCTTCAGACAGATGAATAGCAGTGAGTGGATGGAGTCTGGGGTCAGAGCAGCGTCCACACACACTCACTGTGGGCGGCTGGAACGCCGACTCGCTCCGATTCTGTCTGCGTGCTGCCGAGCGTCTGCCCTAAACCTTTCCTCTTTACTACTGTTCATGGAAGGCTGGAGGAGTGTAACACAATGCCCCGAATATCAGTATCTCTAAACCTGATGTGGGCGTGGCCTAACCAGAAGGGTTTTCCTTCCTTCCTTCCTTTGTAATTGACCTCAACTAGAGATTCCGAACACATAATCATGTATTCGAAACTCCATCTCTCTCTTCGGTTCCCCAAAAGTTCTTCTCCACTTATCCACTCTTCATAAGTATCTGTTCTGTCTGTAGCGTCCTCCGTTTGCCCTGAAGTCCAGGGAGATCTTGGAGGGTGATTAAGTGCAGATGTGTGCCTGATGTGCTTCAAGGGCTTGATGGCATGCTTTATGGTCGTGATGCTCAGAAGAGCTTTTTCTCCTCATTGTCTTTTTGAGGTAAAGGCTCGGGCTTTCCACGCTCTATACATTACGATGCGATTGGGGCTACTACAACAGCACGCTTTATTCTGGTTTTCTTCATAACTTCATAACTTTTATTTTCATATACAAGCCTGGCTTTGCGTTAATACGTGTGACTAGATTAACCCTGGTGTGGCGGGGAGCGCTGGCTAGACTGAGGTCACGGCGTATGCTTCAAAAGGTATTTAATAATAAATGAAAAATGAACAAGAAAAGAAAAAATGGGAGAAAATGTCACCGGACATTATGGCCGTGTAAGATTGTGTAGGAACTCTTATGTTTTTTCCACATTTTTCATTTATTTTCATGTGATTTTTTTTTTTCCCACATCTTTTATTTCTACATTTAATTTTCTCCACATTTTTCATTTATTTTCACATTTAATTTTTTTCCCAACATTTTTTATTAATTTTCTTATTCCATTTTTTAAAAATTTATTTTAATTTAATTTTCACGTTTTCCCCTCATTTTTAATTATATTCACATTAAATTTCTTCCATATTTTATTTATTTTCACATATGATTTTTTCCACATTTATTTATTATTTTTTTTATACAAATATAACATCACACAAGCATCGTGGACAGAACGATTTTTTTACAAGGTTGCTCATGTGGACTGGAATTTTTTTTTTTTTTAACTGAAGGGTAAAAATGATGTTTTCAGAAATATGTGTATAGGTGTGTATACGTGTGGGCGGAGCCTTGGGCAAGGTTACGGAGAGGAAACTGAGAATGGACCAGAGGTGCGTCTTCCCCAGGGCTCGGCATCGCACGTCTTTACCTAATGACTTTTAAGTTCTGTCAGACGTGAGGACACCGAGGACAAATGATGGAAGAGAAAGGTTAAAGCAACCGAACCTCTTGGCCCTTTTTGTCACCATGTGTAACGTCGAGTTTGGGGGTAGTGTCATGGGCGAAAAATGGGGGTCAACTAATCCGGCGCCCCGGCACGTGAGCACTCACGCTCCGGTGACTCGCGATAAATAAAAAAATGGACAGACTGCGTGGCGATCGGAATATTAGCCCCGTAAATATCCCAGGAGAAGGAAGATGGAGGTCTGCTTGTTGGGTAGAGTGTGAGGAAGGAGTACAAGCTCCTGAGCTAATGGATACACAGACGTGTGGTGTTTCTGCATCAGACTGGAACGCAGCTTCGTGGGAATCCCACCTCGAGGGAACTGGGGGTTGGGGATGGAAGTAAAGGGACCCCATTAAAACCCTACAGCGTCCTATTGTATCTCATTCCTCAAGCAATTACAGCGAACTGCACTCAGGCTTCCTGAGGAATGGAAATGGCCGTGTTGCTGGTGTGGAGGTTGGAGGGGATGAGGTGTGAACATCGCTTCAGGCTCACCGGCCCAGTTCCTCAGCAAAACCAGCACTCGTTACCTCACACCTGACGTTATTTACACATCTTTCATTTATTTCCACATTTTTTTTCCCATTTTTTTTTACATTTATTTTCACTTCTTTCATTTATTTTTACATTTAATTTTACTCAGATTTTTCTCTTTTTTTCCCCATATTTTCATCTTTTTTTTTTTTTACATTTTTCCCCAAATCTTTCATTTATTATCATGTGATTTTCACATTTAATTTTCCCCCACATTTTTTCATTCCCCCCAAATTTGTATTTATTGTTTATATCCTTCCCCCCAACATTTTCCATTTATTTAATTTTCCCATTTTTCATTTTGTCCAAGTTCATTTTTTCCACAATTTTCATTTTTTTTCCCAAATTTTTTTTTTTTTTACTTTCTTTCTTTCTTTCTTTACACATGATAAATCTACTTTATATTCATTTCTTACATGATCACGGTTACAGGTAATTCACATGTAATGCAATTTCTAGGCATAAACATGTTGAACTACATATGATTTTCTTTCTCATTTATCTCAGAGATGGATAGAGATATACCAGTTTTGAAAAAAAAAAAAAAAGCAAAGTGGATTGTTTTAAAGAGACACACACGTCTTTAGGTGTTCAGGGGGCAGTCGTGGCCTGAAGGTGAACCTGAAGGTGGTGGGTTCGAGTCTCGGGTCCGGCAGGGATTGTAGGTGGGGGAGTGAATGACCA
>CM074958.1:20979743-20994549 GCA_037577455.1 Pangasius macronema
AGGAGGCGTCAGAGGCTCAGTAATGACCTCCCCATTGGTCTGTGAGCCGCAGAGACACTCGACTCAGCAGCAACGACCAACAGCACCATGAGATACGGAGAGCTGTAAGACCCGAATATTCATATAATCATAATTATAACGAAGGAATTCCTGGTTTTAATTATTACGGATATAAGAAGCAAAGCAGATGAGCATTTCTATAGGAACACGTTATCGTAAATTACACAGGGATTAACGCCGCGTGTGTGTAATCGCTGATATAGTGAAGTCTTCTATAAGGAGATGTTGGGGAAGGAGTCTCCAGTGTCAGCCCTTCGTTCTCCAGCACGGAAAAGTCGTCTTGTTACGAGTTTCTCTGTATCGTTTGTTAACTTCGAGAGAGAGAAATAAGAAGGATTGGTGAGAGAGCGACTGTTTACGTCTGCTGTAGCGTAAGTGAGAACAAGAGCTAATGAGTTTTGTGAGCAGAATGGAACTACGGCAATTTAGTCAGAGAGAGAGAGAGAGAGAGAGAGAGAGAGAGAGAGGAAGTAGTCATCTATCATGATAATACAGCGTCAAACTCGAAATGAGTAAATCTGTCTAAAACCTAGGTCTGGTTACCTTAGAATTATTTTGTGTAGCCAGTGCACAGTTCTGAAGAAGCCTGTGTGTGTGTGTGTGTGTGTGTGTGTGTGTGTGTGTGTGTGTGTGTGTGTGTGTGTGTGTTATGCTTAACTATTGACCGGCACTGAGACGGAGTCGCACCGAGTCCAGCGCTGGCCGGAGCATGGGGTAGAGAGGTTAATGTGGGTCAGTCATTAGCTGCTGTATTAGCATCCTGCTGCATGTCAGAGCTCCGATCCCCCAGTGACCCCACTATCGCTCCGAGGCTGTGGCAGTGAGGTCAAAGGTCGAGGCTTGAGGCTGCCTTAATGCACTTGCTATCGTGATCTGCATCAACAGGGCCATTACCGAAACCCCCCTCTGTCTGCGAATGAGGTACTTTAAGTGTGTGTGTGTGTGTGTGTGTCAGTGTGTGTACACAAGAGGCACAAATATTACAATTATCAATACGATACAATACAATTAAGTGTCAGCATCACCGTGTCATCAGTCTCATCATGATTTCTGCAGTCATTCTGCAATCTTCAATTAAATATCAGTTATATATAAATTATATATTTGAGTAAAAACTCAAATAATTGAATAAGTAATTTTAGAGAAAATACTATTATTTAACAGAAGCTCTTGTTATGATTTTTCTCCAATTTTTTTTTATTTATATATATATATTTTTTTTAGGAATGTTGCATCTGTGTAATCTTTGTTTTCTTGAAGGGTGCCAATACTTTTGTCGCCATTGCGTCTGGATGTGCGTTTAGCTACCGGCTGCGCTGTGTGTGTTCTCTGTGTCCTGCTTGCACTCTTTTTTTCTCTTTCTCTCTCTCTCTCTTACTTTAAACCCACACCAACTCCCACTATGGAGAACCCCCTCACACACACACACACACACACACACACACACACACACACACATATATATATATATATACACACATATTTCCCGTAGCCACAGTCAGCAGTACTCTAGGGATATCGCCAGGACCAGACGAGGACGCAGAGGTGGTGTAGTTAGCTCGACTCAAGATCGTTTGACGAGGGACGAATGCTCTGCCTCGATGTCTGCCTCTGCCTCTTCCTCTTCCTCTGCCTGTGCCTCTAGCTGGGCTTCCACTGCCCTAATTACACCAGTCGCTCTGCCAGGCTGCCATTTATAAAAACCCCAGCGCACTGTAATTAACCGTGCATTATAGCCACTCATAAATATTATCAGGACATCTATAGAGCTGCCATTTTCCGACCTGAATACGTGTTTGTGACAGCCCTTCACTGAAAAGTGGTGTGCGATGTGCGTCTGTCTCGCACAACGAGAGCTCCTAACGTCGCTAGCTGAACTCTGTTTCGACTTTGATGTCACGCCTGTCGTTGATGTAACGCTGGGACTGGGCTCAGAGCCTCTGTCACGAAGAAATGTTTCCAACTGCGGCGAACATGCCCTCTGACTGATCCTAATATACTCGTTTGTTGAGCAGTGATGTAATTAATGAGTGGAGCAGCGAGAGAGCCACAATTGGCGGGGAAAAATGGAACCATATGGCTGAAGTGCTCACATATTCACAGCCTCTTATGTTCTTCCCAGAACGGCCCACTCTGTAAGGACACAGGCTTTACTATATTTAACCTCTGCCGCAGATTCGTCATGTGTGCAGGAGTTAAGTCAGGATTTAGGACCTGGGGGAGCCCTAACTCTTTGATGGGAACAGCTCAAGTCATTGTACTTAAAATGAAGTACAATAAAGTTTAAGGCAGTAAAGTTATTCATATATATATACAGAGTTCTCAATGTTTATATCATCTTAAACATGATTAGTTTCAGTACATCTGTTTATATCTGTCTCTGTCTGTCTGTCTATCAGTCTGTCTTTCTGGCTGTTCTTTCTATCTATCTATCTGTCTGCTGGTCTGTCTGTCTGTCTGTCTGTCTGTCTGTTTTTCTTTTAATTTGTTTATTTAAAATAGAGCAAAACCATAAAACTACCAAAAAGAGCACTAGCATATCAGCACTAATTACTCGATAAATTAAACACAAATATATTCACAGAAATTATTAAATCAAGTTAAATTTATCTAGTAAGTTCAGTGGTGATCATTAATGACTGCAAAATTCAGTTCAATTCTATTTGTTCAGCACTTTTGAACGACCCAGAGCGAGGAACAGTGGCAAGGAAAAACTTCCCGAGATGACCTGAGGGGAAAAAAAAGCCTTGAGACTCAAATAGGGAACCCATCCTATTCCGGGTTACACTGGATATTGGGCTTATGGGGTCAGTCGTGGCCTAATGGTCTGAGAGTCGGACTTGAAACCTGAAGGTGAACCTGAAGGTGGTGGGTTCGAGTCTCGGGNGTGTGTGTTCACTACTGTGTGTGTGTGTGTGTGTGTGTTCACTACTGTGTGTGTTCACCATACTTGGCCACAAAGTCACTTCACTTCACTTAAATCATTACAGCACTGAGTGTGTTTACAGGATGTTCAGTGTGATTGTAGTGCAGATTGTAAATAAGAGTCCTGGGATGAGCAACAGGACAGTGTTTATGATTACAGCAGCAGCTCGTAGGTACAAATCTACAGTATTCAGGTGAGATTGCACACTGAGACAAGGGTAAGACTTTGCTACCAAATGTTTTTGGGAATCTGGGACCCAGCCACAGCAGCAGAAAGCGAGTTCAGGAGCTCCAAGAAGAACTCGTCTCGGTTTAGAGCCGGTGAACTCCCATTTGGTTTAGAATATTAAGGAGCAGTTTGTTATTTATAATTGTTATATTAAGTTGCATGTCTGATAAATGTTGGTTGATTTTTAACACGCAGAATGATGCGGTTTGTTTCCAGTAGACGAGACGATTGTATTGGGCTGGTGCGGTAATTATTAGTTTAGCGGCGTGAATCGACGTTCAGGTGTAGCGTTTTAGCGTGATGGCGTTTTGTGATAGAGACATGCTGAAGAAGGACGAGAAGAGAAAGGCGGCCAGCTGATGGCTCTGTGTAGATGGAGGAAGATGTTTGAATCAGAGAGAGGACAGAGGAATTCATCCTCCCTTTAATCACCCCTGTTGTCTGCTGCTTGTTTTCTCCCCGGCTTGTTTTGACGGCCCGGTTTTTCGTTCTCTCTCTCTATCTTTTTCTTCCTTCCCTCCAGGACATATGTGTACAACATCCTGTCATGAAGAGAAGGCAGAGAAATAAATGTATTGCTTGTTCTCTCTCAGTGAAAAGGTGACAAAGACAGAAGACGGGAGGAGAGAGGAATAAGGAGGAGCACAGACGTAGTCCTTTTAGAGGAACCCTCGTTCCACAATGGTCCATCTGCTGGACACACCCTTTTGAAAACCCCTCTCCCCACCCCCCCTCGCTCCCGAGACCACCCAGACTCTCCTTCAGCCCCATTTCCTTCAAATGGGTCCACAACTACCTCCCGCATCACATTGTGTGTGTGTGTGTGTGTGTGTGTGAGAGAGAGAGAGAGAGAGAGAGATGGAGATTAAATCTCACCTTTTCTTGCCACCATGCTTCTGATTTTTACCGCGATCGTCTTGCGTGATAGTGCCAAGCCCTGCAACTCGCCCGCTCAACTTCTCCTGAATATCAACATGTACAGAAACCAGTTTTAAAAACTTTTACAACAGGATTCAGTCTTGAAACCTACAGGTGAAAAAGTAGCGTGAAAATAAACAAAACGTAAAATCACGTGGAAATAAACGAATCATGTGAGAAATCAACACATTAAAATAAACGGATCGTGCATAAAATCACGTGAATAAAAATAAATCAAGCGAAACGTTAACGTGTGACAAACGATCACATGGATCATATACAAATCATATGTGAGTAAACATGAATCATGTAAAAATCGCTTGTGAATTAAAACGAATCATGTGAATTCATTTTTAATTCATTCCCTCGAATTCAAATTAGCATCTGAAAAGAAACGAATCATGTGTGTAAATTTGACATGTGAAGTTCGTGTGTGTGTGTGTGTGTGTGTGTGTGTGTGTGTATATGTGTATGTGGAGTGGGTGGGGGTGTTGGGGAGGGTAAATGGCCCTCCGGAGGGCTACAGCAGGCCCACTTGAGATGCAGCACAGGGGCATTAGAGCTTCCCTCACTGTGCTGCTCTCTTTAATCACAATATGCTCACCACCACCTTGCACCATGGGGAGGTGTGTGTGTGTGTGTGTGTGTGTGTGTGTGTGTGTGTGCGCGCAGCTTGTTGCTCAGTTAGTGGTTTGTATGTTCAGATGCCTCTCCCCAGGGCTGCAGTGCGAGATGTTTACCAGATTTACACACTGTGAGTATAAAGCCATAGCTCGCTCGCTTTACGCCGCTGGATTTAGTGTGTTAACGGTTGGTTATTGATAATGAGAGAGGTTTATGATTAATAGGTGATATTTAATTCCAAATCTTGATAAATGTGATATGGATGGATGGATGGATTGATATTTGATTTGACTAGATCACTTGATGGATAGATGGATACGTAGACTCTGGTAAAAGACGGAGATGGATGGAGGGATGGAGGGATGGACAGACACGGGTGATAACAGGATAGAGAAGTGCTGATGAGATTTGTCTCATTGAACACAGCATATGCAGCCAGCGGGCTCGTAGGGAATATCAGGACGTCTGCCATGTGGTCAACGGCTCCTTAGTGACTTTTGGAAGTTGATTTCGGTCTGATGCAGGCTGACACACACACACACACACACAAACACACACACACATTCACAAACATGCCTAAAAACTTGAATGAATCCTCGACCCCCCCTAAACTCCCCCCTAACACCCCCCTGGGTCCAATCACCATTTTTAAAACATGGTTACCTACATTATATGAATTTTCCTTTCCACTTTAATAGCTGTTGTTACTGTGCGAATGAGCTTACATGGATTTACGACCGGCCCTGTATTGACTACACAGAGAATATCTGCTGATATTTTTTAATAATTGCACTCTAAGCAGTTTGACTAGCATTAATTCCCTTCAATAAGAGTGTGCATAATTAATTGCAGAGCCAAATCTGCTGTATATTAACAGATGGAAAGATTCAAAGGAGCTTGCGATAATCTTTATATTCATATAGAGTTGTCATATTAGCTCCACTTACTCAGTCACTGCAGGTTCCTAGAGGGCCAATTAGTCCAGTCTCTAAAGCCTGATACCTCTGTACCAGCCACGAGAGAGAGAGAGAGAGAGAGAGAAATAGAGAGGGAAAAGAATATTTAGATAACACAGACTGCTGTCATATGTGCAACACATTGAATCAGCACTCTTCTTTTCTGTCTTCCCTACGCCGAAGCCTTACATATTCTTCAGAATGAGTATCGCTGAAGTGGTGTCAGAAATATAACAGTTCCTCAGTCCCTCTCTCGTTGTAATATGCAGCCCGTATGGTCAGAGTCGTTCTCAGGTAATTAGTGCTCATTTTGATTCCGAGTGTGTGGCACTAATGAAGGAGGCCCGTTGTGTGGGCCTCCAGTCTCTCACCCCTCTACCTCAGGGGACTCAGCAGCCATTCATCTCCTTTGTAGCTCTCCTCCTGGGTGGGGTGCCGTTGGCTGTTTTGACAATCCTTCATTTTTTTTAAGATTAGGAGATGCCTGTTCAAACAGCCAGTGGTTATAACCTGACGCTAAAAAAAAAAAAAAAAAAAAATGACTACTGATTTTCCTTTCTGTGCGCGTTTTCCATTCCACCCAGCAATGTCCACCTTCAACACTTTTGCCTGGAAATTTAACAGTAATTAATTAAAGTGGGTTGATGGTAAATGCAAGCCGGAATTGGATGAGAAAAGGATGAGACCTAGTATAATTCCTAATGTGAACAGAAGCTGATATGATACTGAGAAAGACTCAATAACACATTTTGAGGCTGCTTATTTGAACCATTAGCAAAGTGAATTTCTTGGAAATGTCTTAGTGTTATTGGCCATCCATGCTCCCAGTGACAGTCTTGACCAATCCCACACTCTAACGACGACACTCTTAACCACTTAGACTCTCTGAAATGACCCCTGGAAATGACACCTTTTCATGAATACATTCCTGACGAATCACACCCACTCCTGAAGACACTCTTGAACAATCCCACCAACTCCCAAACATACTCTTGACCAATCCCGCCCACTCCTGCACAAACTCTTGACCAATTCTGTCTGATCCTAAAAACACACTTCACCAAACCTCCATATTCCCGACTACACTCTTGGCCAATCCCGCTACTCTCAAAGATACTCTTGAACAATCCTACCTACTGTTATAGGCGATATTGACCAATCCCACCTGTTTATGAAGACACTCTCGACCACTCCCACCCACCTTTAAAGACCAGTTTTTTGACCAGTCCCACCCACTCCTGAAGATACACTTGTCGAATCACACATGCTTTCACGGACGCAGTTAACCAATCCCATCTACTCCTGCAGTTATTATTTGTGATTGCACCTGCCTCTAGAATTTTTCTAACAAACTAACTTTGTTCTATTTCTCAAAATATAAACAAATCAGTAATTAAAACCACTGTGACCTTGACCAGGATAAAGCAAGTCTGGGTTTTCTCCTCAGTTCCATAAGTACCATGCATACCTCTAGCCTGAACATTATTTTGTACACCCTGTCCATGTCTTCTGTGTGTTCTTTATGCTCTCCCACCAGTTGCCACCAGTCCAGGCCTGGCAGGTGGAGTCTTCCGCATTAGTCTAGATATGCTTACCACTCTCGCCTGTGTTTACTCAGCACAAAGGCCTCAGCTTTTGCAATCTCTTGGCTCTCTCTTCATAAAGCATGTGTGTATTTTACCATGCGGCACCAGAAGGCATTCCGGTATCATCTCTTTGCCAGCAGCCTGCCTTTAGAAGTGGATTCTCATTAGCAACCAGTGACAGAGTGGAATAGCGACTGGGAACATGGGGGCTGGGTTGGTGCACTAGTCAGGGGCACTCTTGGGGATTAAGACCAGCCCAGACATGGGCTTTATGGGTTTTCCTAGTAGGGAGGGAGGATAGTAAGAGTGAGAGGATTGTCAAACAAAAGCAATGAGATTACAGGCAGAAAAGGCCTTCAATATCAGGTCTCCGATATTGCCCAGGACTGCCACTATGGCTAACTTAAAAATGTCAAACATGATTTAAAAGGTTATTACACAGCCTGGTGGGGGGAAGAGTAGATTTGTTTTTATCCTCTTCTCCTTTACCCATCTCACCCTTTCTCTGGCTTGGTCTCTATACCCATCTATCGCTATCGATTGTCACTATTTCATTATAAACCTTTCTATATAGAATGAGATTCCTCCTCTCCATCTGTTCCTCCTTCTCAAGGAACCGCACTTACTGGCCACAAAAAAAAAGGCATATAATATCTGTCCAATATCTTTCTAACAAAAATCGATCCCTGGACAGTTCTGAAAGCCATGCCACAGCAATGGTATTGATGAGCTTATAAATTTTGGGGCAAACTGAATCAGTCTCTATATTGATCTCCCTGTGGGGCTTTTTGAAGTGCAAACTCGGCTCTTCTCATTACACCACCATTGTGTGTGGGTTTTGCTCAGGCCATTCAAACAGCTCCTGGATAGGACTAGGCTACATGACTGCCAGAGGCGGCTGGCTCTACCTTTGATTTCCTCAGCTAATTTGTTAGATGCCATGTTCATGCATGTTACTTCCAATGTTCACTGGGGAAAAACACACCATTCAGCCTGGCTCCTGCATGTTCTAATTAATAGTGGAGTTCTGAGGCTAGCATCTGCTGAAATGTCATTGCTGGTGGCTGTTTTAGAGCTATCTGGTGCTTTTATGTTCTCTTTCTTCACAGGTCACTGTCAACAGTGTCCATCAGCAGTTGTAGCAGTCCTTTATCTTCATGTTTGCAGCTAGCACTGGCAGTCATTGCTCAACTTTCTTTTAGAGTTTGAACAGCTTCTAGGAGAACAGCCTCAACAGACCCAGCAAACATGGATTATTCTGTAATTAAGGCAGAAAACACTAAATCTGCTCCAGGCTCTTATTTCATTCCTTTCATCCTTGCTGTTTTTCTTGCATCCCTCCTGGCTCAGAACTGGCACATCTATCATAATTTCACCCCAGGACTCGCTGTTGCTAGCATGCATAATCCAATGAGTGCTAGATTCCATCACACCTGCTACCCCTTGTTTCATCCAATGCTTCCCAGCTCTCTCCACCTCCATAATGGAGACGAGAGGGGAAACTGCATCCCTTCCTCTGCTCCTGTCCCTCCCATGGTGGTGTCAGCCAGTGGTGCTCAAGGCTTTCTCTTCCAAAACAACACAAAGAGATTAATGTGGAATCGGGGGGATAATTCTATAATCAGAGGCTGCATAAGCAAAATGCATGCATGAGGTTGATTAGCCTGTCAGCCTCAGGGATGCTAGCCATTCCGTGTCTGACCTGCTCAGATGGAGTGATATTAGCTCCCGGCTTTCACCAGACATGAAGATTGTTGCCCCCAGCAAAAATGCTGGCTACTGTACACGCCCATCTTGGTTTCCCAGTGCCAAATTTTGCTCTATTCTCTTCACTTGTCTTTCTTTGTCTCTTCCTTTCTCTCCCATTCTCACTTTTTCCTCCACCCCACCATGCCAAACCCACAAAATCCTGGAGAGATAATCAGCAGGCTGCTCCCTCATGGCACAGGCCCACGGATGTCCAACGGGTGCCAACAGTTTGCCAGGCTGTTACGAGTGTGGCTTTGTCTGGGCCTGCTGCCCTTCTGAGTGGCATGGAATGGGCTAATTACCTGTCATCTGGCCCACTGAGAGACACGAAGATGCGCTTCTTTGTCCTTGTGTGTGAGTTCATATCAGGATAGTAGACTTGATTTTGAGATTTGGTTTGGTACTTTCAACTTTTCTGGCTCCTTGCTAGTTTCCCGGGGTTATACTTGTAGAAAGTTTGTTCGGTGTTTTGGATATTTAAGAGATCTTCTCATTTTAAAGGGGTTTGAAATTCTCTGTTGTGGGGTTCTGCATATAATGGTTCCCCCAGTGGGGCAAACCAAAGAAACCTTAAAGGTTGTAGCTTTACTCTTGATTTCAATTCACATATTTTGAGACTCTATGGCTTGGAGACATAAGTATTTGGAATCGTGTTCTTCAAGAGTTCTTTTGACTGCAGTTTGTTGGCCCAAATACCAAGCATACACCATTTGAAAGCATTCTTCAAGTGTTCTTTTAATAGCTAAGGGTTCTTAAGTTCCTACAGGGGTTCTACTTGGAACCCTATCTGATAGGGAAATTCTGTTGTAGGGTTTAAACCCTAACCCTTTATGGCTTGCCTCGGAGGACAAACCAAAGAAAGCTTAAGGGTTCTAGATATAAGCTTTTTTTCAGAGGAGTGTCTTATAAATTGTTGCATATTCTGATTTCTAAAATGTTTCATGATAGCAAAACTGGATGAAAAAGAGAGCAAGAAAGTAGGAAAAGAGGAAATGGCAAACAGTAGAACTTGACCCAGTTGAGCAGAGAGACAGAAAGAAAATAAAAGTGAAGAGAAAAAGTAAGAGGGATGGAGCGTAGGCAGAGTGATGGAACTCCCTTTCTCTGGCAGGCTGCCCACTCAGAGTGTAAGGGCTTGGTCGAGAGAGAAAGAAGAATAACAGGGCTTGGCAGCCAGCCAGGTGGTTGTCTCTATTTTTTATCTGTTTTATTCTTTCTCTATTCCTTCCAACTTTGTGAATATTTATTGCGAGTGCCAAGATCTTTCCCCTGAATGTAATAGAAAATCCCCAGCGTGCCCAGGGCGCTGGAGAGCAAGCAAATCTTCTGCACTGGTCACTGTGTCTGCTGCTTGCTAGTGTTTGCTTTTTTTTTTTTTGAACAGCCACTGTATTTTCTCAAAGATCTTATCACTGATTGCAAGACACAAAAGATCCATCATTCAGTATGTGACATGCCCTGCTGATCTCAGACTGTACGAGACATGAGTCAGCTTCAAGAACATTCACAAAGTTCTAAAGAAGGTCTCCGGTATGCTCTATTACTACCACGTAGATATGATTGGTGACAGTAGTTCACCGGTCAGAGGAGTTTATATTTTGAGGTTTCTCAGCAAGACGACAAGCTGTATTTTGTGTCTTATTAACTTTAAGAGAGGCAAAAAAGGGAGGTTGGTGAAGGAACAACTGGTTATAGCTCTGACAACAGGTGAAGTGGTAACAGGAAGTGTTAAATGTATCTATAAATGGATAAGACTTGTTCGGTCTTTTGTGGTAGCAACAATAACTCTCGCCTCATCACAACACCCCGTTGTTGATAAGTTTTCAGTAACAGTAAAGCCCAGTTTTTTCCAGCACTGGCGGTCTTGTGCCAGTTGCTCTGCTTCCTCCACAGCACCTCCATATTGTTGGAGGTCCCCCAAGACAACATCGAGCCGCCAGGTACGGGGCATGCCTCGTGGTCGTCTCCAGCCTGCAGCCCTCGGGTCAAACTGGAGAATGGCTTTTGTTGGATGGTCAGGAGGGAGATGGAGGACATGACCAAACCAGCGGGTGCCTGAGTGTTTATAATCTTCACTGATAGAGATGCTGGTTCAGAGCCAGGACAGAAGACAGTATCATGATAGTGGGAGATGTCTTCCTCTTCCTCGCCTCCCATGCCTTGGGCTAACAGGCCAAGGTAACGTCAGCATCCAGTTTTGACAAGCTGCCTCAAAGTGACACTTGCTTGATAGGTAAGAAGCTTCCTGTAGACACAGTCTGCCCCGGGTCCTGGAGATCATTCAGTTTGTCCGTTTCAGCTTACATGCTCAAGGACTTGGAAAGTCTTCAGTAAAATCTGCAATTTGACTCCCGAGTGTTCTTGACAGAGCCATAAAACTTCTCACACAGACTTAATGATCTTTTTCAGTCATTCTTCATGAACATTTTGAGAATTAGGTGGAAGTGTTGCCTTGAGAAGGCAGCCTTGTCATACTCGATTATTTATTTATGGTTGACGCAGATTGAACTGAATTATCCTGAACAGAATACAGTAAACTCTGTGTAACTGATATTGCAGAATGTGTCATTTTACATTACAGGAAGACATTTTGATGATACAGTCATTTGGTTGCATTTTTATTTTTATTTTTTTTTTTACAATTTAATGACAAAACGAGGGGAAATTGTACAGTTGGTGCTGTTCACTATAGAATGGTTTAGTGTTAAAGTACGATGTCATATTTCCCAGTATATATGGGAATGCAGAAGTTTGTGGAGATTATTTTGTGGAGAGAATAACAGTACATTTTAGGACGTATGGACTTCATAAGTAAGAATATTAAGGATGTTAACTTTTTTACATTTTAACATACAAACTTGTGTTACCTTCGACGAAAATGAAGGAACAGCTTTGAAACCTAACATCTTGCATTTATAAAATAAATTTCTTTGTCTCCTCGATTATGTCCTCAGGGTATGCAAACTTTCTCACTCAACAATTAGGGGTCCAAAACTGCAGACTGTCCCCATTATTTTGGGACAGTTGGTCCTTGAGAAAGAGAATAAAACACAGAGAATACGTCCTCACACCCATAATATATTCCTTTCCCCAGTGGCTCATCAGGATTAGGCAAATGGACTGAGGAGAAAGGAAATATGCTCTTTGATGGCCCTTTCTATTTACACTGGAAGGACACGAGGCAGCTGGAGCCTGTTAATGGAGGAGAGTGAAATGTTCCTCGGTAGGGGAGAAGAAAACCGTTCTGTCTTTTTGCAAATTAGGCTGTGCTGAAAGTGATTAAGGCTTTGTAATGCTCTCGTCTTTTCAGATGGACTGAGTAAGAAAGAAAATATGAGCGATTTGAAATAGACTCGGTTGTCTTTTCCACGTTCAGGTATTTATCGAACGCTGATGTGAGAACATTATTGTTTCTCGTTTTATTATCGCAGCAGTTCTGGCATGTTCCTTAAAACAAAACTGCTTGATTTTTAGCGCTCTGGCTGCTCCATGTGGATAGCAGGCAATCAAGGAGGAGCAATGGAGGAGAAGATGGTGCTGGGTTCTAGGTGGGGTGACTTTGCTGAGTTCTGCCCTGTAATTGTACTCTGTGGTCAATTCCCACCATGGCCTTGAGTTCTCAGCTGCCCCGTACTGTCTACTGCCATAATGTTCTGCGAAACTCATCACCACAGGAGAGAGAGAGAGAGAGAGAGAGAGAGAGAGCATGGTGTTTTGCCATCCCATCATGCCGTGTTCAGCTTTTCTGGTTTTTGGTAGCTGGGTCCTCAGAAACCTCACTGTAGTGGACTGTAAGTTTATTGCTGTTTAATGAATACTTTTCTGAAAACAGAGCACTGATGCCTCACAGCTCAAGGAATACAGAGTTCAGGTTATTCTCTGCATGGAAGTAACTTCCAAGTTCTCCAGTTTCCTCTCAAAAACATGCCAGGAGGTGGATTGGCTATGCTAATTTGCCGCTAAGTGTGAATGTGTTTGCTGCCCTAAATCTAAATCCCATCCAGGTGTATTCCCGCCTCCCAGTATTCCCGGGATAGTCGGAAAAGTCTTTACGAGGGATTGCTTCATGCTTTGCGTTTGCTCTGTCACACAACAAGCTGCAGTTTTTTGTCATTAAGTTCAAGAGAGGTTAAAAGAGAGGCTGGTAAGGGAGCGGCTATTTATAGCTGTTTTAATGTAAATGATGACATGTTTCTCCGATTATTCTGATTAAAAAAAAAAGTATGATGTGTCAATCTTTAAAAAATAACTGTAATGAGGCATGAGACACTGTATCTTCACACCATGAACTGTTTCTTTCCTTACTTAGCAAACTTAGCTAGC
The DNA here is from genome assembly GCA_037577455.1 of Pangasius macronema. Taxonomy (NCBI): domain Eukaryota; kingdom Metazoa; phylum Chordata; class Actinopteri; order Siluriformes; family Pangasiidae; genus Pangasius; species Pangasius macronema. The sequence goes on from CM074958.1 coordinate 20,993,114, forward strand.
TAGTTAACTATTGGTAAAAAAAAAGCTCACATTTGTTTTAGGATCCAAATCTCGATTTGCACCATCAGTGTAACTATAAACAGGTAAAAATTCAATGTGTTGAATGAACGAATGAACGAATGTTGCACAGTCTACATAAACCTCTCGACACATCCCGTGGGAGACTTTACTCGCCGCTAATCCTGTTGTGTTTGGTAAGTTATGTAGCCGTGTGCTGGAGAAAACAGAAAAGAGAAAAGAGAGAACTGCACGGTTGTATATTTTTAGACGCGGAATAAGATACGAGATTCTCACCTTTTGCTACTTGGCTTGGTATATGCATGCCTTCTAGTGCTAGTGTAACATTTTTCCTTTCTTTCTCCCTCTCTCAGATGTCATTTGCATACTCGTTTTCTCGCTCTTCAGAAACAGCCACAATAAGGTCTTTGTTTTAACCGCTCGGCAGGAAGTACTTTGATCAGGCTCGATCGGAGTCCTCTGCTTGCTTTGGCCCACATGCTCCGCTAACGATTGCACACATGCGATCGCACATATGCTAGCCACTCCACGCGTCTCTCTCTCTCTCTCTCTCTCTCTCTCTCTCTCTCTCCCACGTTGTACAGTGTTACATTTTCAGCTATGGCACTACAGCAAGCGAGAGGGTGAATTAGACGTAATGGTGGTCTCGCAGAAACTATGGTCTTGCCTTCAAGGCGTTCAAAACCCACAACCGAAGCTTGGCTTGTTCCCCACGGGCTTCGTAGCGAGGGTCATTGGAGCGCTGACTGAACTGAAACTGGCATGTGTGCAGTAAATTATTATAAAGCTTGCCCAGAGATTTAGCTTTATGAAGACCAGAATGCAACATGCCGCTTTGTTTCTAAATGAAAGGACATATTATACAAATTTAAAATACAACAAAGTACAAAAAAAGCACTTAAGAGCAACCAGTTTTTTTATTTATGTTTGAAACAACGAGCGCCCTTTTGTTTGGAGTTTCTTAAAATGGGAAAAATGCTGCCATTGTTCACTATTAATCCGTTATTAATGATTGTTTCTGTGGTAAGGACTGATGCTTCACCTAAGCTGATTAATAGTTGATATGAAGAAGTTTTCTATAAGGAGACGACTGATTGATTGATTGATTGCAGAAGGAGTCTCCAGTGTCAGCTTTCTGACATCTTCAGGACAGTGGAGTTTACGCTTTGTGGTTTCTCGGTAACATGACAATCTGCGTTTTTAGTTTTAGTAACTTGAAGAGAGAGAGCGAAAAAAAAAAGAGACTGGCGAGGGAACGACCTTTTACAGCTGCTCTAACATAAGTGAGACTGTAACTAACTTAACCTCGGCGAGAATCAAGGGGATGTGGTGAGAGCGGCCATGCTGTATGGTTTAGAGACAGTGTCCCTGAGGAAGAGGCAGGAGTCAGAGCTAGAGGTAGCAGAGCTGAAGATGTT